>OZ038315.1:893135-948135 GCA_964035775.1 Osedax frankpressi | reverse complement strand
TGAAACTAGAAGTAGTTATATTTGACTTCATTGCCTCAACATTTAGCTAAAGGTCGAACAGAGAACAATTCTCTACGTGAAGATGAAAGAATTACTAGAATGATCATCTGATTCTTGACTGAAACTACAGACAATTCTTAATTGTTTCAAGTAGAAAGATAAGTAAGTAAGTTGGTATGCAAATACAGTTTCTAAACTTATCCAGGAATCTGATATCTAGACAAACTCAAGATGTCTAAAGATGGATAGGGTGGATATCTAGGGTGGATATCTAGGCTGGATATCTAGGGTGGATATCTAGGGTGGATATCTAGGATGGATATCTAGAATGGATATATAGGGTGGATAGCTAGGGTGGATATCTAGAGTGGATATCTAGAATGGATATCTAGAATGGATATCTAGAATGGATATCTAGAATGGATATCTAGAATGGATATCTAGAATGGATATCTAGAATGGATATCTAGGGTGGATATCTAGAGTGAATATCTAGAGTGGATATCTAGAGTGGATATCTAGAGTGAATATCTAGAGTGGATATCTAGGGTAGATATCTAGAGTGGATATATAGAGTAGATATATAGAGTGGATATCTAGAGTGAATATCTAGAATGGATATCAGAATTGAAAATATCCAACTAAAATAAATTGACCCTAATCTTCAATGATATATCCACAATGTTCAAAGATAGTCAGAACATTATTTGCAGCGATTAGAAAAAGAAGGTCAGCGTAAGACTAGAAAAGTAAAATAATGTGACAGCGTCAGTGTAATAGTGAAACTTGCTATGGGTAATATATCATTAGACTATTATCAAAATGTTCGATATTGTCTTTTAATGCTTAAATACACAGGAATAGAGTTAGGTTACCAAATAAAAACTTTCATGGATCTATTCAAATATTACACTCGAGTTTCTTTTGAAACATCTCCGATTGCTTGATATTATTGAATGATTGTCCTGTTAATCTGAATTAATAAACCCGCAGATAGGAAAATATACAAATAGTTCTTTTAGAATTTTTGAATTCATGAAAGAAAATAAAAATCTAAGGTAATAATTCCTGCTGTAGTTTAACTTTAAAATAACTATTATTGTATTATTGACATTATTATTCCATATGATAATAAAGAAAACAATGAGAATACAGCAAATATATTTAATTAGGTATAGTATTACATGTGGTCTAGGGTCCAATTGGTTCCTAGTATATTGATAATGAAGATATAAGTAAAACTATTAAGATAAAGAATAAATTTGCAGTATATTAAAATCATTACATTATATATTAACTCAAATAGGCGTGATTATGAATCATTCAACCTCAGTCTATATTTGTATATTTTAGCCTATCCAGTAAACATGATGACTTGCCAGTAAACAGGATGATGTAATAGTTTCATAAAATCTTTTGATGTGTCCACAAAAATATAAAATAATATAAAAGAAATTATGCAACACAAAAAGTGAAATTACCTGGATTGTTATATTTGTTTCCTTTTGTTTACCTATTTTATATATTTACTTTATTTTTTTCTAAATCTATTTTTACATATACATCTTTTTATATTTATTTTTAAGTTTATTTCATCTGTTTACATATTACCTATTTACAATTATATATATATATATATATAAATATATATATATATATATATATATATATAGAGAGAGAGATAGAGGGAGTGTGTAAGTTAATAAGTAAGTTAGTTAATAATTATGTCAGTGGGTAAGTGAGTGAATGAATGAGTGAATGAGTGAGTAAATGAGTGAGTATTTCGTTAATGAGTGAATTAATGAGTAAGTTAATGAGTGTAAGAATAAGTTAATAAGTAGGTGAGTAAGTTAGAAAGTAATTTAGTAAGTTAGTGAGTAAGTAATTAATCTAGTCAGTGAGTAAGTGATTAAGTAAGTGAGTGAATTATTTCTCTTAAAAATGTGATGTTATTTTGTAATACTAAAGTTTTATATTGAATTATACCATATCATATATATGCTTAAATCTTACACTCACGTAACCTTTAATCTTTGACCTGCTGTATACCACATGTAATTCAATATCTAACCAACAGCTAATCTTACTTTTAATATCACATCTAATAGTATGAAATAGTATGATAACATTCACATAAAATACCATAATACACCTACAATAGTACACCTTTAAAAACACTCATCTCCACATCTATGACACTATATCACCCTGATTATCTCATCCTAATCAAGTAATAACTCCACACAACTATTTATTGAGATACAGGAGAATATTGCTACAAAAGTATATTATTATTGTAAGCAGGTATTTATGATAAAGTTAATTTTCATCAAATAGATATTAACAAAAATATTATAATTTATGTTATATATGTTATTATTTTATATGATATTAAGGTAATTAATAGCAATAAAGGTTATACTTTTAATAGTCATTAGTATTATATAATGTCATATAGAATATGGTATAGTTTAAAATCTATAAATTCCTGATAAGTGAGTTACCTTAAAAAATATACATAACACTATTAATGTAATATATTTAATGTAATGTATTTAATGTATTTAATGTAATGTATTTAATGTAATGTATTTAATGTAATGTATTTAATGTAATGTATTTAATGTAATGTATTTAATGTAATGTATTTAATGTAATGTATTTAATGTAATGTATTTAATGTAATGTATTTAATGTAATGTATTTAATGTAATGTATTTAATGTAATGTATTTAATGTAATGTATTTAATGTAATATATTTAATGTAATGTATTTAATGTAATGTATTTAGTGTAATGTAATGTATTTAATGTAATGTATTTAATGTAATGTATTTAATTTAATGTATTTAATGTAATGTAATGTATTTAATGTAATGTATTTAATGTATTTAATTTAATGTATTTAATGTAATATATTTAATGTAATGTATTTAATGTAATATATTTAATGTAATGTATTTAATATAATGTATATAATGTAATGTAATGTATTTAATGTAATGTAATGTATTTAATGTAATGTATTTAATGTAATGTATTTAATATAATTTATTCAATGTAATATATTTAATTTAATGTATTTAATGTAATGTATTTAATGTAATTTATTTAATATAATTTATTTAATGTAATTTATTTAATGTAATGTATTTAATGTAATGTATTTAATTTAATGTATTTAATGTAATGTATTTAATGTAATGTATTTAATGTAATGTATTTAATGTAATGTATTTAATGTAATGTATTTAATGTAATGTATTTAATGTAATGTATTTAATGTAATTTATTTAATATAATTTATTTAATGTAATTTATTTAATGTAATGTATTTAATGTAATGTATTTAATGTAATATATGTAATGTAATGTATTTAATGTAATATATTTAATGTAATGTATTTAATTTAATGTATTTAATATAATGTATTTAATGTAATGTATTTAATGTAATGTATTTAATTTAATGTAATTAATGTAATGTATTTAATGTAATGTATTTAATTTAATGTATTTAATATAATGTATTTAATGTAATGTATTTAATGTAATGTATTTAATATAATATATTTAATGTAATTAATGTAATATATTTAATGTAATGTATTTAATGTATTTAATGTAATGTATTTAATGTAATGTATTTAATGTAATATATGTAATGTAATGTATTTAATGTAATATATTTAATGTAATGTATTTAATGTAATGTATTTAATGTAATATATGTAATGTAATGTATTTAATGTAATATATTTAATGTAATGTATTTAATGTAATGTATTTAATGTAATGTATTTAACGTAATGTATTTAATGTAATGTATTTAATGTAATGTATTTAATGTAATATATTTAATGTAATATATTTAATGTAATGTATTTGATATAATGTATTTAATGTAATGTATTTAATGTAATGTATTTAATGTAATGTATTTAATGTAATGTATTTAACGTAATGTATTTAATGTAATGTATTTAATGTAATATATTTAATGTAATGTATTTAATGTAATGTAATTAATGTAATATATTTAATGTAATGCATTTAATGTATTTAATGTAATATATTTAATGTAATGTATATAATGTAAATAGACATTTGTAATCAAGACTATCAGAATCTATATAGTAACTCGATATTTAACAAAATAAAACTAGTACATTCAATAGCCGGCATAAAGCAGATATACTTGTCGGTATTAAACGCATGCCATTTAACTATATTCGACACATGTTATCTAATGAAAATGCATATGCATTGGTGTTAGCGGATATATCCTTATCAAATACTAGGGATATCTACATATCTACATAATATCATTAATCAAAATCTATAAATGTATATATTTGCTATTGTTATCAATCATAAAAGCACGTCTTACCTGTTTGTGATGGCCCATAGTAAATGAATAGTGGTTTGTCGTGTAATTACATACCGGTGATCTAGGCAATTGTATGATTTAACTAATTAACAACACAACTTGGGTAACGACAACCGATACACGGCAAGCGATATGGCTAGGCTTTCGGGCACGCCCACAACGCCCGCAACTAACGACTCGCGCGTACGCGGTGTACCGTGACGCCGCCGAGTAAATGTGATGAATCATCGAGTAGCGACGTAATGGTGCCCGCGTATAGTGATTCGAAGGTACCGCGGTATTTGGATGTTTACTATGTATATTTTTCTCCGTACGCAGCGCTAGGGAAATAACAGTTACACGTATAAGCTGATAAAGCAACAACAATCTATTATGTAGAACATGAATATAGTGGACGCACTGAAACTATATTAATGTTAATATCAGCTTACTTAAAAGTAACCATTAAATATGTATATAAAAATATAGATATATATATATATATATATATATATATATATACATATCTATATATATATATATATACACACACACACACATATACATATATGTGTATATATAAAGTGAATACAATATGTTGTATTGGCAGTAACAGGATATATATACATATGTGAATAAGATATAATATGTATGTACCTACAATGAACAATACATGAATCCATCAATATTATTACCTGTGATAACATTAGACGTGGAGTCGGTGTGTGTAGGGGTGTGTGTAGGGGTGTGTAGGGGTGTGTAGAGGTATGTAGGGGTGTGTAGGTGTGTGTAGGTGTGTGTAGGGATGTGTAGGTGTGTAGATGTGTGTAGGTGTGTGTGTAGGGGTGTGTAGGGGTGTGTAGAGGTGTGTAGGGGTGTGTAGGGGTGTGTGGGTGTGTAGAGGTGTGTAGAGGTGTGTAGGTGTGTGTATGGGTGTGTAGGGGTGTGTAGGGGTGTGTAGGGGTGTGTAGGGGTGTGTAGGGGTATGTAGGTGTGTGTAGGGGTGTGTAGGGGTGTGTAGGGGTGTGTAGGGGTGTGTAGGGGTGTGTAGGTGTGTGTAGGGATGTGTAGGTGTGTAGGTGTGTGTAGGTGTGTGTAGGGGTGTGTAGGGGTGTGTAGGGGTGTGTAGGGGTGTGTAGGGGTGTGTAGGTGTGTGTAGGGATGTGTAGGTGTGTAGGTGTGTGTAGGTGTGTGTAGGAGCGTGTGTAGGGGTGTGTAGTGGTGTGTAGGTGTGTGTAGGAGCATGTGGGTGTGTAGGGGTGTGTAGGGGTGTGTAGGGATGTGTAGGTGTGTGTGGGTGTGTAGAGGTGTGTAGAGGTGTGTAGGGGTGTGTATGGGTGTGTAGGGGTGTGTAGGGGTGTGTAGGGGTATGTAGGTGTGTGTAGGTGTGTGTGGGTGTGTAGGGGTGTGTAGGGTGTGTGGGTGTGTAGGGGTGTGTATGGGTGTGTAGGTGTGTGTAGGTGTGTGTAGGGGTGTGTAGGGATGTGTAGGTGTGTGGGTGTATGTGGGTGTGTAGGGGTGTGTAGTGGTGTGGGGGTGTGTAGGGGTGTGTAGGGGGGTGTAGGGGTGTGTAGGCGTGTGTAGGGATGTGTATGGGTGTGTAGGGGTGTGTAGGGATGTGTATGGGTGTAGGGGTGTGTGTAGGGGTGTGTAGGGGTGTGTAGGGGTGTGTAGGGGTGTGTAGGGGTGTGTAGGGGTGTGTAGGGGTGTGTAGGGGTGTGCAGGGGCGTGTGTAGGGGTGTGTAGATGTGTGTAGGGGTGTGTAGGGATGTGTAGGGGTGTGTAGTGGTGTGTAGGGTGTGTAGAGGTGTGTAGGTGTGTGTAGGGGTGTGTAGGGGTGTGTAGGGGTGTGTGTAGGGTGTGTAGGGGTGTGTGTAGGGGTGTGTAGGGGTGTGTAGAGGTGTGTAGGGGTGTGTAGGTGTGTGTAGGTGTGTGTAGGGATGTGTAGGTGTGTAGATGTGTGTAGGTGTGTGTGTAGGGGTGTGTAGGGGTGTGTAGAGGTGTGTAGGGGTGCGTAGGGGTGTGTAGGGGTGTGTGGGTGTGTAGAGGTGTGTAGAGGTGTGTAGGTGTGTGTATGGGTGTGTAGGGGTGTGTAGGGGTGTGTAGGGGTGTGTAGGGGTATGTAGGTGTGTGTAGGGGTGTGTAGGGGTGTGTAGGGGTGTGTAGGGGTGTGTAGGGGTGTGTAGGGGTGTGTAGGTGTGTGTAGGGATGTGTAGGTGTGTAGGTGTGTGTAGGTGTGTGTAGGGGTGTGTAGGGGTGTGTAGGGGTGTGTAGGGGTGTGTAGGGGTGTGTAGGGGTGTGTAGGTGTGTGTAGGGATGTGTAGGTGTGTAGGTGTGTGTAGGTGTGTGTAGGGGTGTGTAGGGGTGTGTAGGGGTGTGTAGGGGTGTGTGTAGGGGTGTGTAGGGGTGTGTAGGGGTGTGTAGGGGTGTGTGTAGGGGTGTGTAGGGGTGTGTGGGGGTGTGTAGGGGTGTGTAGGGGTGTGTAGGAGCGTGTGTAGGGGTGTGTAGTGGTGTGTAGGTGTGTAGGGGTATGTAGGGCTGTGTAGGGGTGTGTAGGAGCGTGTGTAGGGGTGTGTAGGAGCATGTGGGTGTGTAGGGGTGTGTAGGGGTGTGTAGGGATGTGTAGGTGTGTGGGTGTATGTGGGTGTGTAGGGGTGTGTAGTGGTGTAGTGGTGTGGGGGTGTGTAGGGGTGTGTAGGGGGGTGTAGGGGTGTGTAGGTGTGTGTAGGGATGTGTATGGGTGTGTAGGAGTGTGTAGGGATGTGTATGGGTGTAGGGGTGTGTGTAGGGGTGTGTAGGGGTGTGTAGGGGTGTGTAGGGGTGTGTAGGGGTGTGTAGGGGTGTGTAGGGGTGTGTAGGGGTGTGCAGGGGCGTGTGTAGGGGTGTGTAGATGTGTGTAGGGGTGTGTAGAGATGTGTAGGGGTGTGTAGTGGTGTGTAGGGTGTGTAGAGGTGTGTAGGTGTGTGTAGGGGTGTGTAGGGGTGTGTAGGGGTGTGTGTAGGGTGTGTAGGGGTGTGTAGGGGTGTGTAGGGGGGTATAGGGATGTGTAGGTGTGTGTGTAGGGATGTGTATGGGTGTGTAGGGGTGTGTAGGGATGTGTATGGGTGTAGGGGTGTGTGTAGGGGTGTGTAGGGGTGTGTAGGGGTGTGTAGGGGTGTGTAGGGGTGTGTAGGGGTGTGTAGGGGTGTGTAGGGGTATGTAGGGGTGTGCAGGGGCGTGTGTAGGGGTGTGTAGATGTGTGTAGGGGTGTGTAGGGATGTGTAGGGGTGTGTAGTGGTGTGTAGGGTGTGTAGAGGTGTGTAGGTGTGTAGGGGTGTGTAGGGGTGTGTAGGGGTGTGTGTAGGGTGTGTAGGGGTGTGTAGGGGTGTGTGTAGGGGTGTGTAGGGGTGTGTAGAGGTGTGTAGGGGTGTGTAGGTGTGTGTAGGTGTGTGTAGGGATGTGTAGGTGTGTAGATGTGTGTAGGTGTGTGTGTAGGGGTGTGTAGGGGTGTGTAGAGGTGTGTAGGGGTGTGTAGGGGTGTGTGGGTGTGTAGAGGTGTGTAGAGGTGTGTAGGTGTGTGTATGGGTGTGTAGGGGTGTGTAGGGGTGTGTAGGGGTGTGTAGGGGTATGTAGGTGTGTGTAGGGGTGTGTAGGGGTGTGTAGGGGTGTGTAGGGGTGTGTAGGGGTGTGTAGGGGTGTGTAGGGGTGTGTAGGTGTGTGTAGGGATGTGTAGGTGTGTGTAGGTGTGTGTAGGGGTGTGTAGGGGTGTGTAGGGGTGTGTAGGGGTGTGTAGGGGTGTGTAGGGGTGTGTAGGGGTGTGTAGGGGTGTGTAGGGGTGTGTAGGAGCGTATGTAGGGGTGTGTAGTGGTGTGTAGGTGTGTGTAGGTGTGTGTAGGGGTGTGTAGGGCTGTGTAGGGGTGTGTAGGAGCGTGTGTAGGGGTGTGTAGGAGCATGTGGGTGTGTAGGTGTGTGTAGGGGTGTGTAGGGATGTGTAGGTGTGTGGGTGTATGTGGGTGTGTAGGGGTGTGTAGTGGTGTGGGGGTGTGTAGGGGTGTGTAGGGGGTGTAGGGGTGTGTAGGTGTGTGTAGGGATGTATATGGGTGTGTAGGGGTGTGTAGGGGTGTGTAGGGATGTGTATGGGTGTAGGGGTGTGTGTAGGGGTGTGTAGGGGTGTGTAGGGGTGTGCAGGGGCGTATGTAGGGGTGTGTAGATGTGTGTAGGGGTGTGTAGGGATGTGTAGGGGTGTGTAGTGGTGTGTAGGGTGTGTAGAGGTGTGTAGGTGTGTGTAGGGGTGTGTATGGGTGTGTAGGGGTGTGTGTAGGGGTGTGTAGGGGTGTGTAGGGGTGTGTAGGGGTGTGTAGGGGTGTGTAGGTGTGTGTAGGGGTGTGTAGGGGTGTGTGTAGGAATGTGTAGGGGTGTGTAGGGGTGTGTGTAGGGGTGTGTGGGGTATGTAGGGGTGTGTAGGGGTGTGTAGGGGTGTGCAGGGGCGTGTGTAGTGGTGTGTAGATGTGTGTAGAGGTGTGTAGGGATGTGTAGGGGTGTGTAGTGGTGTGTAGGGTGTGTAGAGGTGTGTAGGTGTGTGTAGGGATGTGTAGGGGTGTGTAGGGGCGTGTGTAGTGGTGTGTAGAGGTGTGTAGGGGTGTGTAGGGGTGTGTAGGGATGGGTAGGGGTGTGTGGGTGTGTAGGGGTGTGTAGGGGTGTGTAGGGATGTGTAGGTGTGTGTGGGTGTGTAGAGGTGTGTAGAGGTGTGTAGGGGTGTGTATGGGTGTGTAGGGGTGTGTAGGGGTGTGTAGGGGTGTGTAGGGGTGTGTAGGGGTATGTAGGTGTGTGTGGGTGTGTAGGGGTGTGTAGGGTGTGTGGGTGTGTAGGGGTGTGTATGGGTGTGTATGTGTGTGTAGGTGTGTGTAGGGGTGTGTAGGGATGTGTAGGTGTGTGGGTGTATGTGGGTGTGTAGTGGTGTGGGGGTGTGTAGGGGTGTGTAGGGGGTGTGTTGGGGTGTGTAGGGGTGTGTAGGGGTATGTAGTGGTGTGTAGGGATGTGTAGGTGTGTGTAGTGGTGTGGGGGTGTTGGGGTGTGTAGTGGTGTGTAGGGGTGAGGGGGTGTGGGGGTGTGTATGTGTGTGTAGTGGTGTGTGGGTGTGTAGTGGTATGGGGGTGTGGGTGTGTGTAGGGATGTGTAGGGCTGTGTATGGGTGAGTAGTGGTGTGGGGATGTGTGGGTGTATGTAGTGGTGTGTAGGGGTGCGGGTGTGTGGTGATGCGTAGGTATGTGTAGTGGTGTGTGGGTGTGTAGTGATGTGGGGGTGTGTGTAGGTGTGTGTGGGGTGTGGGTGTGTGTAGGGGTGTGTAGGGGTGTGTGGGTGTGTGTAGAGGTGTGTAGTGGTGTGGGGGTGTTTAGGGGTGTAGGGTGTGTAGTGGTGTGGGGTGTGTGGGTGTGTGTAGGGGTGTGGGTGTGTGGGGGTGTGTAGGTGTATGGGTATGTAGTGGTGTGTGTGTGTGTGGGTGTGTGGGTGTGTAGTAGTGTGGGGGTGTGTATGGTGAGGGTGTGTAGGGGTGTAGGGTGTGGGGTGTGTAGGTGTGTGTATTCCCACAACATAGGAGGAGAATCTTCTCGGTTACAATAATAACAATTGAAGTCTCGCAGGTCATTAGGAAAACAATAGGTTACTTGTAGAATCACACCTGTCAACCGTATATGTAATTTCTATTGACTGCGTCAGAATTTACTTCAATTATTTACGTTATATAAATTTGGCTAGTATATAATATTTTCTATAAAATGATGATATGATATATATTGAAATATTTAGCAAATGATTCCAATCAGTAAATCCAATTCAACATTATTCTAAGTTAATAAATTAGTCTATATTAAGAATAATTATATATTATATTAATTAATATATTATATTAGGTAAGTATATGCCAATAGATTATTATACGTTAATAAGTTATTGTGTGAATAGATTATACTTTGTGTATTTTTATAAAAAGTGTTAATATTTAACAAGAAACTTCAAGAAACTTACTTAATAATTAATTATAGCTACTAATTTGAATTATTATTAATTTACTAATTTGAATTATTATTAATTTACTAATTTTAATTATTATTAATTTACTAATTTGAATTATTATTAATTTACTAATTTTAATTATTATTAATTTACTAATTTTAATTATTATTAATTTACTAATTTTAATTATTATTAATTTACTAATTTTAATTATTATTAATTTACTAATTTTAATTATTATTAATTTACTAATTTGAATTAATATTAATTTACTAATTTGAATTATTATTAATTTACTAATTTTAATTATTATTAATTTACTAATTTTAATTATTATTAATTTACTAATTTGAATTAATATTAATTTACTAATTTTAATTATTATTAATTTACTAATTTTAATTATGATTAATTTACTACTTTTAATTATTATTAATTTACTAATTTGAATTATTATTAATTTACTAATTTTAATTATTATTAATTTACTAATTTTAATTAATATTAATTTACTAATTTTAATTATTATTAATTTACTAATTTGAATTTTTATTAATTTACTAATTTTAATTAATATTAATTTACTAATTTTAATTATTATTAATTTACTAATTTTAATTAATATTAATTTACTAATTTTAATTATTATTAATTTACTAATTTTAATTAATATTAATTTAATAATTTGAATTATTATTAATTTACTAATTTTAATTATTATTAATTTACTAATTTTAATTATTATTAATTATACTGATTTTAATTAATATTAACTATACTAATTTGAATAACACACATTTAACACTGGAATAGGTTACATATTATTCAAACTAGACGACTATTGACACTATTTTGATGTTGTAACAAATATTCAACTCAACAATAACCAATTAAGATTAAAATACTGTTATAGAGAGTGTAGTCTCAAATAATAAGTTAAATGAATGGCTATAATTGGATAAAGAAATAATGAATATAGAAAGTGTTCCCATTGTTACAGGAATAAGGAATGATCTAATAATATAGTAACATTAACGATATATCAAAACTACTATTTCTAATATTTAAAGTTATAATTAATAATATTTCCTGTGTACATGAAATGAATATTGGAAGTAATAATATTTGTAATAGAATTTTTAATAGAAATAGAATTAGACACAATTTCTATATCATTAAATGAATACAGATAACAAAACAGAAAATAAATAAGTGATATTTATAATTTGTGCATTTTAATACTTATGCTGAATTATTTTATAAGTTTAAATAAAAAGATAGAAGGATCTTCTAAATGATATTCTGTAATATATTCTCAAGTAATCCCCAGTACACCTATTGGGTAATCATATATAATTCATATATAATCATATATAATTCATATATAATTCATATATAATATATAATTCTTTTAAATAAAGACCAAAACTATAAACCACTCTATGGTTTGCATTGTGATTTAATACTTCCTTAATCAATCAATTCATCAAGAACATGTAGGACATAACAGAATATACAGAATCAATTTCTATTGTCACTAACTTATTCTACCTATATGTATAATGTACTCAACTATTTACTCAACCTAGTTACTTGTACTAGTTACTCGTACTAGTTACTTGTACAAGTTACTCGTACTAGTTACTCGTACAAGTTACTCGTACTAGTTACTCGTACTAGTTACTCTTACTAGTTACTCGACCTAGTATCTCGTACTAGTTACTCGTACTAGTTACTCTTACTAGTTACTCGACCTAGTATCTCGTACTAGTTACTCGACCTAGTATCTCGTACTAGTTACTCTTACTAGTTACTCGTACTAGTTACTCGTACTAGTTACTCGTACTAGTTACTCGTACTAGTTACTCGTACTAGTTACTCGTACTAGTTACTCGTACTAGTTACTCGTACTAGCTACTCTTACTAGTTACTCGTACTAGTTACTCTTACTAGTTACTCGACCTAGTATCTCGTACTAGTTACTCGTACTAGTTACTCTTACTAGTTACTCTTACTAGTTACTCTTACTAGTTACTCTTACTAGTTACTCTTACTAGTTACTCTTACTAGTTACTCGTACTAGTTACTCGTACTAGTTACTCGTACTAATTACTCTTACTATTTACTCGTACTAGTTACTCGTACTAGTTACTCTTACTAGTTACTCGACCTAGTATCTCGTACTAGTTACTCGACCTAGTATCTCGACCTAGTATCTCGTACTAGTTACTCTTACTAGTTACTCGTACTAGTTACTCGTACTAGTTACTCGTACTAGTTACTCGTACTAGTTACTCTTACTAGTTACTCTTACTAGTTACTCGACTTAGTTACTCATATTAGTTACTCTTACTAGTTACTCGACTTAGTTACTCATACTAGTTACTCTTACTAGTTACTCTTACTAGTTACTCTTACTAGTTACTCTTACTAGTTACTCTTACTAGTTACTCTTACTAGTTACTCTTACTAGTTACTCTTACTAGTTACTCGTACTAGTTACTCGTACTAGTTACTCGTACTAATTACTCTTACTATTTACTCGTACTAGTTACTCTTACTAGTTACTCGTACTAATTACTCTTACTATTTACTCGTACTAGTTACTCTTACTAGTTACTCGACTTAGTTACTCGTACTAGTTACTCGTACTAGTGTCTCGTACTAGTTACTCGTACTAGTTACTCGACTTAGTTACTCGTACTAGTTACTCGTACTAGTTACTCGTACTAATTACTCGTACTAGTGTCTCGTACTAGTTACTCGTACTAGTACTTTATGGAAGGTAATGCAGGACTTTATGGAAGGTAATGCAGGACTTTATGGAAGGTAAGGCAGGACTTTATGGAAGGTTAGGCAGGACTTTATGGAAGGTAAGGCAGGACTTTATGGAAGGTAAGGCAGGACTTTATGGAAGGTAAGGCAGGACTTTATGGAAGGTAAGGCAGGACTTTATGGAAGGCAACTCAGGACTTTATGGAAGGTAACGCAGGACTTTATGGAAGGTAATGCAGGACTTTATGGAAGGTAAGGCAGGACTTTATGGAAGGTAAGGCAGGACTTTATGGAAGGTAAGGCAGGACTTTATGGAAGGTAATGCAGGACTTTATGGAAGGCAACGCAGGACTTTATGGAAGGCAACGCAGGACTTTATGGAAGGTAAGGCAGGACTTTATGGAAGGTAAGGCAGGACTTTATGGAAGGTAAGGCAGGACTTTATGGAAGGTAAGGCAGGACTTTATGGAAGTTAAGGCAGGACTTTATGGAAGGTAAGGCAGGACTTTATGGAAGGTAACGCAGGACTTTATGGAAGGCAACGCAGGACTTTATGGAAGGTAAGGCAGGACTTTATGGAAGATAAGGCAGGACTTTATGGAAGGTAGGCAGGACTTTATGGAAGGTAAGGCAGGACTTTATGGAAGGTAAGGCAGGACTTTATGGAAGGTAAAGCAAGACTTTATGGAAGGTAAGGCAGGACTTTATGGAAGGTAACGCAGGACTTTATGGAAGATAAGGCAGGACTTTATGGAAGGTAGGCAGGACTTTATGGAAGGTAAGGCAGGACTTTATGGAAGGTAAGGCAGGACTTTATGGAAGGTAAAGCAAGACTTTATGGAAGGTAATGCAGGACTTTATGGAAGGTAAGGCAGGACTTTATGGAAGGTAACGCAGGACTTTATGGAAGGTAAGGCAGGACTTTATGGAAGGCAAGGCAGGACTTTATGGAAGGCAACGCAGGACTTTATGGAAGGTAAGGCAGGACTTTATGGAAGATAAGGCAGGACTTTATGGAAGGTAAAGCAAGACTTTATGGAAGGTAAGGCAGGACTTTATGGAAGGTAACGCAGGACTTTATGGAAGGTAAGGCAGGACTTTATGGAAGGTAACGCAGGACTTTATGGAAGGTAAGGCAGGACTTTATGGAAGGTAATGCAGGACTTTATGGAAGGTAAGGCAGGACTTTATGGAAGGTAAAGCAAGACTTTATGGAAGGTAACGCAGGACTTTATGGAAGGTAAAGCAAGACTTTATGGAAGGTAAGGCAGGACTTTATGGAAGGTAAGGCAGGACTTTATGGAAGGTAAGGCAGGACTTTATGGAAGGTAAGGCAGGACTTTATGGAAGGTAATGCAGGACTTTATGGAAGGTAAGGCAGGACTTTATGGAAGGTAAGGCAGGACTTTATGGAAGGTAAGGCAGGACTTTATGGAAGGTAAGGCAGGACTTTATGGAAGGTAAGGCAGGACTTTATGGAAGGTAAGGCAGGACTTTATGGAAGGTAACGCAGGACTTTATGGAAGGTAATAAAGGACTTTATGGAAGGTAATGCAGGACTTTATGGAAGGTAAGGCAGGACTTTATGGAAAGTAAGGCAGGACTTTATGGAAGGTAATAAAGGACTTTATGGAAGGTAAGGCAGGACTTTATGGAAGGTAAGGCAGGACTTTATGGAAGGTAATAAAGAACTTTATGGAAGGTAAGGCAGGACTTTATGGAAGGTAAAGCAGGACTTTATGGAAGGTAAGGCAGGACTTTATGGAAGGTAACGCAGGACTTTATGGAAGGTAAGGCAGGACTTTATGGAAGGTAAGGCAGGACTTTATGGAAGGTAAGGCAGGACTTTATGGAAAGTAAGGCAGGACTTTATGGAAGGTAATAAAGGACTTTATGGAAGGTAAGGCAGGACTTTATGGAAGGTAAAGCAGGACTTTATGGAAGGTAAGGCAGGACTTTATGGAAGGTAACGCAGGACTTTATGGAAGGTAAGGCAGGACTTTATGGAAGGTAACGCAGGACTTTATGGAAGGTAAGGCAGGACTTTATGGAAGGTAAGGCAGGACTTTATGGAAGGTAAGGCAGGACTTTATGGAAGGTAATGCAGGACTTTATGGAAGGTAAGGCAGGACTTTATGGAAAGTAAGGCAGGACTTTATGGAAGGTAATAAAGGACTTTATGGAAGGTAAGGCAGGACTTTATGGAAGGTAAGGCAGGACTTTATGGAAGGTAATAAAGAACTTTATGGAAGGTAAGGCAGGACTTTATGGAAGGTAAAGCAGGACTTTATGGAAGGTAAGGCAGGACTTTATGGAAGGTAACGCAGGACTTTATGGAAGGTAAGGCAGGACTTTATGGAAGGTAAGGCAGGACTTTATGGAAGGTAAGGCAGGACTTTATGGAAAGTAAGGCAGGACTTTATGGAAGGTAATAAAGGACTTTATGGAAGGTAAGGCAGGACTTTATGGAAGGTAAGGCAGGACTTTATGGAAGGTAATAAAGGACTTTATGGAAGGTAAGGCAGGACTTTATGGAAGGTAACGCAGGACTTTATGGAAGGTAAGGCAGGACTTTATGGAAGGTAAGGCAGGACTTTATGGAAGGTAAGGCAGGACTTTATGGAAGGTAAGGCAGGACTTTATGGAAGGTAAGGCAGGACTTTATGGAAGGTAAGGCAGGACTTTATGGAAGGTAAGGCAGGACTTTATGGAAGGTAATAAAGGACTTTATGGAAGGTAAGGCAGGACTTTATGGAAGGTAAGGCAGGACTTTATGGAATGTAAGGCAGGACTTTATGGAAGGTAAGGCAGGACTTTATGGAAGGTAAGGCAGGACTTTATGGAAGGCAACGCAGGACTTTATGGAAGGTAAGACAGGACTTTATGGAAGGTAAGGCAGGACTTTATAGAAGGTAAGGCAGGACTTTATGGAAGGTAATGCAGGACTTTATGGAAGGTAAGGCAGGACTTTATGGAAGGTAAGGCAGGACTTTATGGAAGGTAAGGCAGGACTTTATGGAAGGTAAAGCAAGACTTTATGGAAGGTAATGCAGGACTTTATGGAAGGTAAGGCAGGACTTTATGGAAGGTAACGCAGGACTTTATGGAAGGTAAGGCAGGACTTTATGGAAGGCAAGGCAGGACTTTATGGAAGGCAACGCAGGACTTTATGGAAGGTAAGGCAGGACTTTATGGAAGATAAGGCAGGACTTTATGGAAGGTAAAGCAAGACTTTATGGAAGGTAAGGCAGGACTTTATGGAAGGTAACGCAGGACTTTATGGAAGGTAAGGCAGGACTTTATGGAAGGTAACGCAGGACTTTATGGAAGGTAAGGCAGGACTTTATGGAAGGTAATGCAGGACTTTATGGAAGGTAAGGCAGGACTTTATGGAAGGTAAAGCAAGACTTTATGGAAGGTAACGCAGGACTTTATGGAAGGTAAAGCAAGACTTTATGGAAGGTAAGGCAGGACTTTATGGAAGGTAAGGCAGGACTTTATGGAAGGTAAGGCAGGACTTTATGGAAGGTAAGGCAGGACTTTATGGAAGGTAATGCAGGACTTTATGGAAGGTAAGGCAGGACTTTATGGAAGGTAAGGCAGGACTTTATGGAAGGTAAGGCAGGACTTTATGGAAGGTAAGGCAGGACTTTATGGAAGGTAAGGCAGGACTTTATGGAAGGTAAGGCAGGACTTTATGGAAGGTAACGCAGGACTTTATGGAAGGTAATAAAGGACTTTATGGAAGGTAATGCAGGACTTTATGGAAGGTAAGGCAGGACTTTATGGAAAGTAAGGCAGGACTTTATGGAAGGTAATAAAGGACTTTATGGAAGGTAAGGCAGGACTTTATGGAAGGTAAGGCAGGACTTTATGGAAGGTAATAAAGAACTTTATGGAAGGTAAGGCAGGACTTTATGGAAGGTAAAGCAGGACTTTATGGAAGGTAAGGCAGGACTTTATGGAAGGTAACGCAGGACTTTATGGAAGGTAAGGCAGGACTTTATGGAAGGTAAGGCAGGACTTTATGGAAGGTAAGGCAGGACTTTATGGAAAGTAAGGCAGGACTTTATGGAAGGTAATAAAGGACTTTATGGAAGGTAAGGCAGGACTTTATGGAAGGTAAAGCAGGACTTTATGGAAGGTAAGGCAGGACTTTATGGAAGGTAACGCAGGACTTTATGGAAGGTAAGGCAGGACTTTATGGAAGGTAACGCAGGACTTTATGGAAGGTAAGGCAGGACTTTATGGAAGGTAAGGCAGGACTTTATGGAAGGTAAGGCAGGACTTTATGGAAGGTAATGCAGGACTTTATGGAAGGTAAGGCAGGACTTTATGGAAAGTAAGGCAGGACTTTATGGAAGGTAATAAAGGACTTTATGGAAGGTAAGGCAGGACTTTATGGAAGGTAAGGCAGGACTTTATGGAAGGTAATAAAGAACTTTATGGAAGGTAAGGCAGGACTTTATGGAAGGTAAAGCAGGACTTTATGGAAGGTAAGGCAGGACTTTATGGAAGGTAACGCAGGACTTTATGGAAGGTAAGGCAGGACTTTATGGAAGGTAAGGCAGGACTTTATGGAAGGTAAGGCAGGACTTTATGGAAAGTAAGGCAGGACTTTATGGAAGGTAATAAAGGACTTTATGGAAGGTAAGGCAGGACTTTATGGAAGGTAAGGCAGGACTTTATGGAAGGTAATAAAGGACTTTATGGAAGGTAAGGCAGGACTTTATGGAAGGTAACGCAGGACTTTATGGAAGGTAAGGCAGGACTTTATGGAAGGTAAGGCAGGACTTTATGGAAGGTAAGGCAGGACTTTATGGAAGGTAAGGCAGGACTTTATGGAAGGTAAGGCAGGACTTTATGGAAGGTAAGGCAGGACTTTATGGAAGGTAAGGCAGGACTTTATGGAAGGTAATAAAGGACTTTATGGAAGGTAAGGCAGGACTTTATGGAAGGTAAGGCAGGACTTTATGGAATGTAAGGCAGGACTTTATGGAAGGTAAGGCAGGACTTTATGGAAGGTAAGGCAGGACTTTATGGAAGGCAACGCAGGACTTTATGGAAGGTAAGACAGGACTTTATGGAAGGTAAGGCAGGACTTTATAGAAGGTAAGGCAGGACTTTATGGAAGGTAATGCAGGACTTTATGGAAGGTAAGGCAGGACTTTATGGAAGGTAATGCAGGACTTTATGGAAGGTAAGGCAGGACTTTATGGAAGGTAACGCAGGACTTTATGGAAGGTAATAAAGGACTTTATGGAAGGTAAGGCAGGACTTTATGGAAGGTAACGCAGGACTTTATGGAAGGTAAGGCAGGACTTTATGGAAGGTAAGGCAGGACTTTATGGAAGGTAACGCAGGACTTTATGGAAGGTAATAAAGGACTTTATGGAAGGTAAGGCAGGACTTTATGGAAGGTAAGGCAGGACTTTATGGAAGGTAAGGCAGGACTTTATGGAAGGTAAGGCAGGACTTTATGGAAGGCAACGCAGGACTTTATGGAAGGTAAGACAGGACTTTATGGAAGGTAAGGCAGGACTTTATAGAAGGTAAGGCAGGACTTTATGGAAGGTAATGCAGGACTTTATGGAAGGTAAGGCAGGACTTTATGGAAGGTAATGCAGGACTTTATGGAAGGTAAGGCAGGACTTTATGGAAGGTAACGCAGGACTTTATGGAAGGTAATAAAGGACTTTATGGAAGGTAATGCAGGACTTTATGGAAGGTAAGGCAGGACTTTATAGAAGGTAAGGCAGGACTTTATGGAAGGTAAGGCAGGACTTTATGGAAGGTAACGCAGGACTTTATGGAAGGTAACGCAGGACTTTATGGAAGGTAATGCAGGACTTTATGGAAGGTAATGCAGGACTTTATGGAAGGTAAGGCAGGACTTTATGGAAGGTAAGGCAGGACTTTATAGAAGGTAAGGCAGGACTTTATGGAAGGTAATGCAGGACTTTATGGAAGGTAAGGCAGGACTTTATGGAAGGTAATGCAGGACTTTATGGAAGGTAAGGCAGGACTTTATGGAAGGTAAGGCAGGACTTTATGGAAGGTAACGCAGGACTTTATGGAAGGTAACGCAGGACTTTATGGAAGGTAATGCAGGACTTTATGGAAGGTAATGCAGGACTTTATGGAAGGTAACGCAGGACTTTATGGAAGGTAAAGCAGGACTTTATGGAAGGTAATGTAGGACTTTATGGAAGGTAATGCAGGACTTTATGGAAGGTAAGGCAGGACTTTATGGAAGGTAAGGCAGGACTTTATGGAAGGCAATGCAGGACTTTATGGAAGGTAATGCAGGACTTTATGGAAGGTAAGGCAGGACTTTATGGAAGGTAAGGCAGGACTTTATGGAAGGTAATGCAGGACTTTATGGAAGGTAAAGCAAGACTTTATGGAAGGTAAAGCAAGACTTTATGGAAGGTAAGGCAGGACTTTATGGAAGGTAAGGCAGGACTTTATGGAAGGTAACGCAGGACTTTATGGAAGATAACGCAGGACTTTATGGAAGGTAAGGCAGGACTTTATGGAAGGTAAGGCAGGACTTTATGGAAGGTAAGGCAGGACTTTATGGAAGGTAATAAAGAACTTTATGGAAGGTAAGGCAGGACTTTATGGAAGGTAAGGCAGGACTTTATGGAAGGTAATATAGGACTTTATGGAAGGTAAGGCAGGACTTTATGGAAGGTAACGCAGGACTTTATGGAAGGCAATGCAGGACTTTATGGAAGGTAAGGCAGGACTTTATGGAAGGTAATAAAGGACTTTATGGAAGGTAAGGCAGGACTTTATGGAAGGTAAGGCAGGACTTTATGGAAGGTAATATAGGACTTTATGGAAGGTAAGGCAGGACTTTATGGAAGGTAAGGCAGGACTTTATGGAAGGTAAGGCAGGACTTTATGGAAGGTAAGGCAGGACTTTATGGAAGGTAACGCAGGACTTTATGGAAGGTAAGGCAGGACTTTATGGAAGGTAAGGCAGGACTTTATGGAAGGTAATAAAGGACTTTATGGAAGGTAAGGCAGGACTTTATGGAAGGTAAGGCAGGACTTTATGGAAGGTAATAAAGGACTTTATGGAAGGTAAGGCAGGACTTTATGGAAGGTAAGGCAGGACTTTATGGAAGGTAAAGCAAGACTTTATGGAAGGTAAGGCAGGACTTTATGGAAGGTAAGGCAGGACTTTATGGAAGGTAACGCAGGACTTTATGGAAGGTAAGGCAGGACTTTATGGAAGGTAAGGCAGGACTTTATGGAAGGTAACGCTGGACTTTATGGAAGGTAACGCAGGACTTTATGGAAGGTAAGGCAGGACTTTATGGAAGGTAATGCAGGACTTTATGGAAGGTAAGGCAGGACTTTATGGAAGGTAAGGCAGGACTTTATGGAAGGTAAGGCAGGACTTTATGGAAGGTAAGGCAGGACTTTATGGAAGGTAACGCAGGACTTTATGGAAGGTAAGGCAGGACTTTATGGAAGGTAATGCAGGACTTTATGGAAGGTAAGGCAGGACTTTATGGAAGGTAAGGCAGGACTTTATGGAAGGTAAGGCAGGACTTTATGGAAGGTAAGGCAGGACTTTATGGAAGGTAAGGCAGGACTTTATGGAAGGTAAGGCAGGACTTTATAGAAGGTAAGGCAGGACTTTATGGAAGGTAACGCAGGACTTTATAGAAGGTAAGGCAGGACTTTAGTGAAGGTAAAGCAGGACTTTATGGAAGGTAAGGCAGGACTTTATGGAAGGTAAGGCAGGACTTTATGGAAGGTAAGGCAGGACTTTATGGAAGGTAACGCAGGACTTTATGGAAGGCAAGGCAGGACTTTATGGAAGGTAAGGCAGCGCAGCAATACTGACCGTGACTCGAGACATTTCATAAACTGTAGAAGCTGCACGTGGAGAATCTCTGCGGACAGTTGTTATATTGATTAATAGTAAATAAATGCGCCAATAGAAAGGTGTGAATTGAGAATAAATCACAATATCTGCGATTCTACATAATGAAATGCATTTGTATCGAGAATTTAAATAGGTGTAATAAAAACAGTAAATTCTTTTACATATTTTTATAAATTTATATTAAATGAGTGTATTCCATTAAAAAATATAGTATATTTATATTAGAACATTGTACTCTTTTATCAAATATTTATTTAGTGAATACATTTCAATTAATAGTATCCATAACATGAAAGGTCTAGGAAATAGTTGTTGCAGTTACTATACAAATATTTAACAAATCTAATTAAAATTATTTTTGAATGATAAAAAAAGTAATGACTTTATAAGTAAAACTTTATAAATAAAACTAGAATTAAATTTATAATTCTAATAAATATTTTTATATTTATATAATTTATTGAATATTTATCAAACAATTTAAAATTTTCTAAGATGAATTCTAATCTGAGGACATAATAGTATTGTTCTCATTTGTAATTTTGTAAATAAAAACATGTCATTTTAATTAATATTCTGTTTATTTATCACATTAAAATGAATATATAATATAGTATCAATTCATTATTTGAATAAATAATCCTATATTTGAATATTACAGT
This sequence comes from Osedax frankpressi, assembly GCA_964035775.1. Classification (NCBI taxonomy): domain Eukaryota; kingdom Metazoa; phylum Annelida; class Polychaeta; order Sabellida; family Siboglinidae; genus Osedax; species Osedax frankpressi. The sequence goes on along the minus strand of OZ038315.1, from coordinate 926,429 downwards.
TATAAATATCTATAGTTGCAAGGAACTTGCTCAAGCATTCAATACTCTACCAATAAATCATAAACATTTAATTCAATTAAACAACCAGTATATAAGGAAATTGGTCATTTTAAAAACAATACTTTTTGAGAAAAGATCAAAATATATATGTAATTAGATTATCTACAGAAATGTATATAAAGAACTGTAATCAATATGCACAGAATGTAATAACAGCACTACTAGTACCACTATAGATATGTTAGCAAAAGAATCGTTATATATAATTATGGTTTGTTATTATATATAGTATGTTACAGGTATAAAAGAGTTACAGGTATAAATTAATTCACAATGGGTATTTCTCATGATTCTATAAGTGGATAATTATTTTAGCCAGCATAAATACTGGAGATGGATATTGTATTGGCTGTCAGTTAGTTGAATGATACGGTTGAATGATTTCGGGTAAGTGCTATATAATCTTTAATAAAACAAAATTAGTAAGTTGTTTACATACAGACACTTATATATATATATACAGTATATATGTATATGTATATATATATATGTATAGATGTATATATGTATATATGTATATATGTATATATATAAATATATATATACATTGCTGAGTATATATGTATAATGAATGAATGAAATCAATTTATAAACTAAATCTGTCTATGGAGCATCAGGCTTGTACATCTTATTTGATCATAGTATACTCATGATATAGCTGTGCATTGTAAGGTAACATAATTCTCATATTTCATTGTTTTAAAAGATAGTAACTATTTTAATAATCTTTATTTTAAAAATATAAAATGATTAACAATAAATAAAACAGATTTATAATCAATAAAATACTAACAATAATAACCATCCTCTATTGCAGCCAATATAAAATCAGTTATATAGAGTATGTAAATCTATAAATAATTTATACATCAGAATCTATAACTCATTTATAAATATTTTCAAGTTTGGAGGCTATGTAAAAAAACTTATATTTCTATACCTGGGAATTTTATTTCTTACTTAGTTTTAAAGCTCTTGTCTAGCAATACGCTATTATTAACAGATTCATTCTTTTCAATACATTTCTGGTAATCATTCTTGTAATATTATAGTAACACAGCTGAAAGAGAGGTGTAAACTATGGAACAGTCTATCTATGCATTTACTCGACGTGTTTCTTAAGTAAATTCCATCGCGTGTTATGATAGACGACGAGATCAATCGATAAGTCTATATCATCCTCTTTAGTATGCTAAATGAAATCGTCTTTTAATCTTAAGAAGTTTAGACCTCGAGTTAAACTATTCCAGTTTATAGGATTACATTATATTTGATATAGAATAAGTTGTTTGTGTAACACTATGTTTACCCATTTATAACAATACATAACATTCGTATATTCGTCATGCATAGAAGATCACCTTGACTTCGATTACAGTGGCGAGAATAATTTCATATTATCATTCGAAGTTTGACCAGGAGAAATATTTGCTGATGAGTTAGCGTATTTGACAAGGAGGTCTACTTTAAAGTACAATTTCTTTACACAGAATGTTCTTTAAGAATTGTACTTGAGAACATTGATTATATTCTTGATATATTCAAATGCGCATGTAATGCATATATTCATGTACATTTAAAATTTATACATGTATTATTTACTTGAGATCACACTAAATCACTCAACCGTAATATATATATCAGTTACCGCGTACTTTCCGTCTTATGCTCTATTAATATTGAATACAGACTCGATTGATTGATATCAATTTAATCTAATTTTTTTTAAAAAAATGTATATACAATTTAAGAAATAATCTAAATTTGTCTTTTTATTTTAACATTATTCAATATGGTATACAATTGAATTTATTGTAAACAATATTAGTGAAAAGTTATACTAATTTCAATTTAGTTGTTATATATACTCGGTTAATATATTTTAAAAAATTAATATTATATATTTAAAAGTAAATACCTGTATGAATATTAATCATAATAACCTTAATTAAGGTGCAACGTATTCATATGAGTATTATAAAATAGTTTATATATCACATATATCAAAATTGGATATCTAATTTCTTATAACATAAAAAGAGTATACGGAATTAAAATTAGTATTCCTTTAATATTTATTTTATAACATTAATCGAAAGTTTAACACGGATAATAGGATAATTTTCAAAAATAGATTATTAGTTTAAATAATATTGGATTAAAAATATCTCTTATTAGTTTATATGTTATTATAAGATTTATGATATAAGTTTAAGTATATTATAATTTATAACAGCATTCATTTCGTTATTATTAGTTACTAATTTAATTCTTATCGTAATATTTATTTTATAATACATATGTTAAAGTTATAACTATCAATTATGCAAATAATGTATATAGGTTTATAGGAATTACGTATATAATGATAATTATAAAACATTTAATTATTATAATCCTTATTGTATTATAATTACTATAATTGTATTGTAATAATTTATTTTAAAAAATATACAATAAATTATAATACAATAGTATGATTAACGATACAATATAATAATGATATAGTATGTACATTGATTTTATTATAATACCCTATATCGTATAATATATACCAATAGTGAAATACACGTATTTACCTTACAGATATAACTATTAAATATAATTATTATCTACATATAATTAAAAACACTATTGACCTACTTGAATATATAATTATCTATACACAATACACATTATCGTCATGTATCCTCCACGCTATTCAATTTAGAATGATGAAGGTACCAGTTCGACTATATTTGAGTGGAGGACTGGGAACTGCATTGGGTTGCGGAGAGGTAATTCAATTATATTTATAAAATATTAGAAAATACTAAATCATATCAATATAAAATAATGACTTAAATTGTTCAATTATAACCAGTAAAATCTAAAGTTAGATGTAGTAATGTATAACTATCATTACTATTAGCTGGTTATAAAATAGTAATCTATGATTAAGATCATTTGTACAAATAAGTATCAAGTGGAATTATTTACACAGATACTGAATTTCAACACAATTCGGAAATTATAGAAAACAAATATTGTATTAGAAATTTGATAAGCCACATTTTCTATGCATTTTAATATAATTGTATTTAAATCGCGTACAACAGGAATCAGGAAAATGGAGTAATGATTGTGTACAGAAAAATCCACAATCTATTAAAGATGCTTGTAAAAGGTACTACCTAGTTGTTAATCAAATTGAAATAGTAATGTAAAGATAGATAATGGTAGACTTTAGTCTTAGTCTTTCAGAAATAATTTAATAACAATTAAACGAGATTTACTGTAGTTACTATTTGGTATAATCAGGATTATTAGTTTAGACAATTATCGCTGCTTTTGGAGAGTTCAATTGCGAGATTGAAGAAACTTGTTTATTATCAAGTTTTTACAAATTTACAAGCTATTGTACTGCTTGAATAAATTGATCATTTAATTGTAGATTCGTTTGCTGCGGGTCAGATGTTATACAAACCGCTACCTACCAAGTAGGATATGTAGACCATTGTACACTTGACCAGTCACGTAAAAGAGTTGAACGCGCAGTAAATGAGGCTTGCGAATTGGCCAAAGAAACTAGAAATGATATCATCGCAACCGGTCCAATATATAATCGATGATTCATTTGTACAGTCAGTTTATTCCCTTCCTTGCTTATGCAATTAATAACCACAATATTTCCGTATTAATTAAGTAATCATAATATATAATTGTACAAATAATAATTATTAGTAGTAATATTATTATTTATTATGCTATTGATAGTCTCATTATTAATTGAATTTATTAATTATTAATTATGATTTTCTGACATCAGCAAAATGTAAACAATAACCCGTTGAGCAGGAATTATGAATGATATGACATTTATGAATTGCATAGGATGAAAGTGTAATAGATACATGTAAACAAAGATCAGTTAAGAATAATTACAAATATACTCGATGAAGTTAAATTAGGACATTCTAGATTTAAATGCGTCCAATGATTTCACTTGAACAATATCGGCTTCGTGTGGAAATAGTTTTAGTTAAGGTTGATATGAGACAAAGGAATGTTGAGTTTCAAATGTGACCGCTTGACCGATGCAGGAGGACTTCGTACTTGGCCGCAAACGGGTCCTTAATTGAAATTGTTGGTCAGAAGACATCGGATTGTGTTTTGTTCAGAGTTGCGTTGGAATATCCGCGATACTCGCAAAGTAATTAGGTCATTAATAGTACATTAAATGTAATTACTAAATCTTTATTGAAAACATTTAAACTACTTGAAATACTATCTAGGTAGTATCGATGAACATGTTTAGATAGTTGATAGCAATGCTGATTCCTGAGGAGATACTTGAAGCTGCCTTGAAGCTGTCAATTATAACTGCAAGAGAGAAATTTAGGGTTGTTACTAATTGAAAATCAAGCTGTACGTTAAGTGAAATATGGAGACATTGATAAATAAATGAATTGTTACTCAGGTGTTTAGGTTGTATCAATAATATAATAAAAAATAATAAGGTGGAACTCCTGTCATAGTGGCCAAAGAAAGAATATTTAATTGAAATTGCTATTGTCATTGCTATTATTATTATTATTATTACTATTATTATTATTATTATTACTATTATTATTATAATTATTATTACTATAATTAGTATTATTAATTATTATTATTATTACTATTATTATTATTATTATTATTACTATTATTATTATTATAATTATTATTAATTATTACTATTATTATTATAATTATTATTAATTACTATTATTATTATTATTATTATTACTATTATTATTATTACTATTATTATTATAATTATTATTACTATAATTAGTATTATTAATTATTATTATTATTACTATTATTATTATTATTATTACTATTATTATTAATTATTATTATAATTATTATTAATTATTATTATTATTACTATTATTATTATTATTACTATTATTATTAATTATTATTATTAATTATTATTATTATTACTATTATTATAATTATTATTATTATTACTATTATGGTTACTATTAATATTATTATTATTAATATTATTACTATTACTATTACTACTATTATTTGTATTGTTTTTAATTTTATTTTATAATGGAAATATAGCCCATTGCCAAATGTACTCATAACATAAATAAAGATATATAACATAGTAGAATAATATAGTTAGATAACAAAATAAGTATTTTATTGAAGGTTACTAATTTATAAAATAAACCAATTTTAACAATTTACATAATTCAGACGAATATTGAGTTCCAATAAACTCATAAAATGCAATTTAAGAACTTGATTAAGTAAAATATCCCGTTCACTAAAAAAGCAAACGATTTGATTTTTTAATTGATTAATTCTAGAGTTTAAAAAATGTGTTAAAATCATATTAAAATAAATTGATTAGTGTTTGACAATGTAATATGTACCTGCACTAAATGTCCTCAGCCGAACAATCAATGTTACATAAGCCATGCGTGTACTTGTACATTAGTATGAGATCCTTATAAAGCCCCAATAATTCTAGACCAAGATGACGGCATAACTCCACATTCGAAGATCACATCTTCTGAAAAGGCATTCTGTAGTGTTTTTTACTTTCACTATGCTTGCATAAAGAATATTATGTTTCTGCATATAAACAAGGGTTATATATTTAATTAATGATGATATAGGAGATAAGATATATATGTATTGAATAATATGTATAGATGGTGTTTAAGATTAATTAAACAAAATATCGACAAATGTACTTCGAAAAGTCTAGTTCGTCGATTCTAGCTTTAAATATATAATGAACAATAGTATCGTAGTGAAATTGAGGTAGGTCCGATTCTATAACTGAAGTCATTTATATTCAGGATTGTCCGAGATAAAGGAAAGTGCAATTTAATATTACGACGTCGTTTCGACTATTATGTGACATGTTTCAGATAACAATGGAACTCTCTATATTACAAAGATTGTTGATCAATTTGTTTACGAGAAACAGATTCTTATGAAGTCTGCGAAAAGTGAATTAAGATCAAAGAATTATAGACGATCCGTATATTGATAATAATCTATTGTGAAGTATATTCACACATGTAGTATTGTATGTTCTTTTTAATATTATTATTAATAATATCATTATTAATTATTACTATTATTATTACTATTATTATTGCTATTATTATTGCTATTATTATTGCTATTATTATTGCTATTATTATTGTTATTATAATGAGCATTACTAATAGTTGTATTGTTTTCTATTATAATATCATAGAAAGTATTTACGAAATTAATTCTCACTTGTTAAACTTTAAACTTTAAAAATGTCATTTGTTTAAAAGAATTGCATTTGAAATTAGTGGATTATAAATAAAACTCGTTACCAGGTAGCTATGGCTGGAGGTTATACAGACGACTTTACATCGTAGGCTGTGTTGGACCCCTGGGGGCATGCCTGGAGGGATGTCAGGAGTACAATGGAGATTATATTGAGTCAATGACGCGAATGGTTAGTTGTAGTAAGGTTATGGTAAGGGCATTAGGGTTAGTGAGTAAGGTTATGGCGAGGGTAGTAGGGTTAGTGATTAAGGTTATGGCGAGGGTAGTAGGGTTAGTGATTAAGGTTATGGCGAGGGTAGTAGGGTTAGTGATTAAGGTTATGGCGAGGGTAGTAGGGTTAGTGATTAAGGTTATGGTGAGGGTAGTAGGGTTAGTGATTAAGGTTATGGCGAGGGTAGTAGGGTTAGTGATTAAGGTTATGGCGAGGGTAGTAGGGTTAGTGATTAAGGTTATGGCGAGGGTAGTAGGGTTAGTGATTAAGGTTATGGCGAGGGTAGTAGGGTTAGTGATTAAGGTTATGGCGAGGGTAGTAGGGTTAGTGATTAAGGTTATGGCGAGGGTAGTAGGGTTAGTGATTAAGGTTATGGCGAGGGTAGTAGGGTTAGTGATTAAGGTTATGGCGAGGGTAGTAGGGTTAGTGATTAAGGTTATGGCGAGGGTAGTAGGGTTAGTGATTAAGGTTATGGTGAGGGTAGTAGGGTTAGTGATTAAGGTTATGGTAAGGGTAGTAGGGTTAGTGATTAAGGTTATGGTAAGGGTAGTGGGGTTAGTGATTAAGGTTATGGTAAGGGTAGTAGGGTTAGTGATTAAGGTTAAGGTAAAGGTAGTAGGGGTAGTGATTAAGGTTATGGTAAGTGTAGTAGGGTTAGTGATTAAGGTTATGGTAAGGGTAGTAGGGTTAGTGATTAAGGTTAAGGTAAAGGTAGTAGGGTTAGTGATTAAGGTTATGGTGAGGGTAGTAGGGTTAGTGATTAAGGTTATGGTAAGGGTAGTGGGGTTAGTGATTAAGGTTATGGCGAGGGTAGTAGGGTTAGTGATTAAGGTTAAGGTAAGGGTAGTAGGGTTAGTGATTTAGGTTATGGCTAGGGTAGTAGGGTTAGTGATTAAGGTTATGGTAAGGGTAGTAGGGTTAGTGATTAAGGTTATGGCGAGGGTAGTAGGGTTAGTGATTAAGGTTATGGTAAGGGTAGTAGGGTTAGTGATTAAGGTTATGGCGAGGGTAGTAGGGTTAGTGATTAAGGTTAAGGTAAAGGTAGTAGGGGTAGTGATTAAGGTTATGGTAAGGGTAGTAGGGTTAGTGATTAAGGTTATGGCGAGGGTAGTAGGGTTAGTGATTAAGGTTATGGCGAGGGTAGTAGGGTTAGTGATTAAGGTTATGGCGAGGGTAGTAGGGTTAGTGATTAAGGTTATGGCGAGGGTAGTAGGGTTAGTGATTAAGGTTATGGCGAGGGTAGTAGGGTTAGTGATTAAGGTTATGGCGAGGGTAGTAGGGTTAGTGATTAAGGTTATGGCGAGGGTAGTAGGGTTAGTGATTAAGGTTATGGTTAGGGTAGTAGGGTTAGTGATTAAGGTTATGGTAAGGGTAGTAGGGTTAGTGATTAAGGTTATGGTAAGGGTAGTGGGGTTAGTGATTAAGGTTATGGTAAGGGTAGTAGGGTTAGTGATTAAGGTTAAGGTAAAGGTAGTAGGGGTAGTGATTAAGGTTATGGTAAGTGTAGTAGGGTTAGTGATTAAGGTTATGGTAAGGGTAGTAGGGTTAGTGATTAAGGTTAAGGTAAAGGTAGTAGGGTTAGTGATTAAGGTTATGGTGAGGGTAGTAGGGTTAGTGATTAAGGTTAAGGTAAGGGTAGTAGGGTTAGTGATTTAGGTTATGGCTAGGGTAGTAGGGTTAGTGATTAAGGTTATGGTAAGGGTAGTAGGGTTAGTGATTAAGGTTATGGCGAGGGTAGTAGGGTTAGTGATTAAGGTTATGGTAAGGGTAGTAGGGTTAGTGATTAAGGTTATGGCGAGGGTAGTAGGGTTAGTGATTAAGGTTAAGGTAAAGGTAGTAGGGGTAGTGATTAAGGTTATGGTAAGGGTAGTAGGGTTAGTGATTAAGGTTATGGTAAGGGTAGTAGGGTTAGTGATTAAGGTTAAGGTAAAGGTAGTAGGGTTAGTGATTAAGGTTATGGTGAGGGTAGTAGGGTTAGTGATTAAGGTTATGGTAAGGGTAGTGGGGTTAGTGATTAAGGTTATGGCGAGGGTAGTAGGGTTAGTGATTAAGGTTAAGGTAAGGGTAGTAGGGTTAGTGATTTAGGTTATGGCTAGGGTAGTAGGGTTAGTGATTAAGGTTATGGTAAGGGTAGTAGGGTTAGTGATTAAGGTTATGGCGAGGGTAGTAGGGTTAGTGATTAAGGTTATGGTAAGGGTAGTAGGGTTAGTGATTAAGGTTATGGCGAGGGTAGTAGGGTTAGTGATTAAGGTTAAGGTAAAGGTAGTAGGGGTAGTGATTAAGGTTATGGCGAGGGTAGTAGGGTTAGTGATTAAGGTTATGGTAAGGGTAGTAGGGTTAGTGATTTTGGATTAGCAACGGAACATACATTCGCCGTCTAATTTCATTAACTGACGACCTATTACGTAACCAGTGAAATTGATGAGATTTCACCGCAGGAGGTCGTGGATTTTCACAGACAACGCGTCGATACATTAAAGCAAAGAATCATATCCGGGGACTTGGATTTCATCGCAGTCGAGACCATTCCTTCGCTACGAGAAGCCGAGATTCTCTGCGAAATGTTGAAGGGTGTACCCTTCTACATTTCCATGTCCTGTAAGGTCGATAAAGGAACGTTATTAGTGATTTTATGGTAGATTCAAAAATCGAAACTAGACTCGATTATTTTAAATATGGTCTTAAATATACGTTGATTTCACAATTTCAATAGTTAAATATAATAGGAACAGCAGATATCCGAAGGGAACTCTAAAGAATCAATCTCTAAAGAATCAATCTAACCAATTGCAGGATGAACTCCACACCTGCAACGGCGAGCGTTTAAGTGGACTTTCAGCTTCGCTGACTGAAGACGTCATCGCCGTTGGAGTGAACTGTTGCAGACCTCAACACGTGTTCCCTCTACTCGAATCTCTAAAGGGTAACTGCAAACACGCGATTACTACGACGGATAGTAGCTATTGCTAGGGTCAGTTTGGCTAGGAGATTTACAAAAGTTTTATTCAAATCAGATTCATTCGAAGGAAACTCAAAAATGCCTCGAATCGTAGCGTACGCAAATAATGGAGATAACTGGGTGAACAATGAGTGAGTGATAACAATTGTAATTGTTTTAGTAATTATTAAATCTTCAACACGTTACAGGCAATTTATATAAACATTTAACATTATGTATTAAACCATTGTGTTTACTAATGGCATTGTCCTCATTGACCTCATTGTCCATAAAATAGATCAAGAAAATATAATGCAATATTACATAAGAACATCGCATTTTGAATAGGTGCACAGAAGCAAAAGATAAAGACAAAACAATCAAATATCTTGACCAATGGTTGAAAATCGGAGTTGGCTGGATTGGAGGTTGTTGCGGAGTTGAATGCGATGAGCTCCGAGGAATACATAAATATATAAATGAATACGACGAAAAAATCAATAACGATAATAATATAGCTTAGATTTTTATTATCGTTTATGCAAAAGGAATAAATTTTAATGTAGTTCGTTTTATATTCTAAAATTTCATAGATTATATAGAATTAAAATAAATGTAATATAATTTGATAGACTATATACAATTAAAATAAATGTAATATAATTCACGCATGTATTGGTTTTATGATCTGAGATTTATGTTTAACAAATTTCTAATGTACAAATAAAGTTGGTATTGGATAAGAAAATATAATGTGATATTTTGTGTAGTAAGTATCGTATATAAAATATTGGGTATCGTATGTACAAATCGTATAACGCATTGGTTATATAATAACTAAATATAATACTAGAGATATCAGTAAATATATAAGTATATAAAGTAGATATGCTGCAAATTCCGTTGGTTAGAGATGGTTACTAGTTTAATTAAATGAATTCTTTGAATCTTGGTTTCGAGACTAAAAAAGTGAATTGATTTAAATGTACTTAAAAGTAAAGTAAAGAGTAAATTATTGAAATCCTAACGGAACATTTTAATAATATTATAAAAACAATATTTACTTTTGCTGTAGAAAATGAATGATGGAAAACCTTTATTGTATTCATATTCGTAAATTTATTCTGCCACATGCTCTCCTGGGTGTCCATATTATAGAACTGCCTGTTTTCACTTAAATAACTGTTGTGAGATGGCCCAGCTTCGTAGCTGCAATGACGCAATAATGAGGTGACAATGACGCAATAATGAGGCGACAATGACGCAATAATGATGCAACAACGATGCAATAATGATGCAACCGCATTTCTTACGTTCAATAATGAGTTTTACAATTACGTCGATATTAATAATTAAGTAACTGAACATACGGCGTTGGACTAGCGAACTTGTTTAAGATGTTCATCTGGTGAGAGGAATCGTAATAGGAGGAGAACTTGTCGAAGTACTCAATGCCGTTGGCCGTGGGCTGTAGTCCCACGTAGTAGAGGTCATTTGGGGTCGTAGGCAAAGGAGCATCTTCGAAGCGATTGGCTCGGGAGATTCGGTCGGCGTTGCCGTCGTCGCCGCCGTAGCCGTTGCCCTGGTGGTGGTGGAGGTCGGCGAACCTCTCCTGGGTGTCTTGGCAACGGGAACGCGACTCCTGCCAACCGGAGGAGCGGCCAGTCCGCGAGTCCGGGCGGCACCGACTGTCGGCGCGGGTTCGGGGGTCGTGCGAAAGGTCGAGCCGGGAGCGCGCTTCGTCCGCCTGGTAGTAGGCGTTCTGCGACGGGTTCAAAGGCCACACAGGCGGCGCCGGACCCAACTGTGGGCCGTCGTAGGCGTTCGGTCGGTGGTAGGAGTAATGTCCGTTTAGCTGCGAGTTCTGGCGAGGGTGGGAGTTGCTCGCGTCCTAATGCGGATGTATGACGTTATGGAGGTAATGACGTTATGGAGGTAATGACGTTATGGAGGTAATGACGTTATGGAGGTAATGACGTTATGGAGGTAATGTCGTTATGGAGGTAATGACTTTATGGAGGTAGTGACGTTATGGATGTAATGACGTTATGGAGGTAATGGGGCACCCATTGCATCACCCTATTCATTACACATCTAAATTGATATTAATATTTAGTTTTACTTACGTGAGATCTGCTTCTGTCTTTCCAATGCACACGTTCCTCTGTACTTCTTAGTTCAGAGAGTCCATTGGTGCTAAATAAATAGTTAGTGTTACGATACTGAGGCTTACTAACTACCAGGTAGTTTAAGTAGTAGTTTAAATGGTAGTTTAAATGGTAGTTTAAGTAATAGTTTAAGTAGTAGTTTAAGTGGTAGTTTAAGTAGTAGTTTAAGTGGTAGTTTAAATGGTAGTTTAAGTAGTAGTTTAAGTAATAGTTTAAATGGTAGTTTAAGTGGTAGTTTAAGTAGTAGTTTAAGTGGTAGTTTAAATGGTAGTTTAAGTAGTAGTTTAAGTAGTAGTTTAAGTGGTAGTTTAAGTGGTAGTTTAAGTGGTAGTTTAAGTAGTAGTTTAAGTGGTAGTTTAAATGGTAGTTTAAGTAGTAGTTTAAGTGGTAGTTTAAGTGGTAGTTTAAGTAGTAGTTTAAATGGTAGTTTAAGTAGTAGTTTAAGTAATAGTTTAAGTAGTAGTTTAAGTGGTAGTTTAAGTGGTAGTTTAAGTGGTAGTTTAAGTGGTAGTTTAAGTAGTAGTTTAAATGGTAGTTTAAGTAGTAGTTTAAGTGGTAGTTTAAGTAATAGTTTAAGTAGTAGTTTAAGTGGTAGTTTAAGTAGTAGTTTAAGTGGTAGTTTAAGTAATAGTTTAAGTAGTAGTTTAAGTGGTAGTTTAAGTAGTAGTTTAAGTGGTAGTTTAAGTAATAGTTTAAGTAGTAGTTTAAATGGTAGTTTAAGTAGTAGTTTAAGTGGTAGTTTAAGTAATAGTTTAAGTAGTAGTTTAAGTGGTAGTTTAAGTAGTAGTTTAAGTGGTAGTTTAAGTGGTAGTTTAAGTAGTAGTTTAAGTGGTAGTTTAAGTAGTAGTTTAAGTGGTAGTTTAAGTAGTAGTTTAAGTGGTAGTTTAAGTAGTAGTTTAAGTGGTAGTTTAAGTGGTAGTTTAAGTAGTAGTTTAAGTGGTAGTTTAAGTAGTAGTTTAAGTGGTAGTTTAAGTAGTAGTTTAAGTGGTAGTTTAAGTAGTAGTTTAAGTGGTAGTTTAAGTAGTAGTTTAAGTAGTAGTTTAAGTGGTAGTTTAAGTAGTAGTTTAAGTAGTAGTTTAAGTGGTAGTTTAAGTAGTAGTTTAAGTAGTAGTTTAAGTGGTAGTTTAAGTAGTAGTTTAAGTGGTAGTTTAAGTAGTAGTTTAAGTAATAGTTTAAGTAGTAGTTTAAATGGTAGTTTAAGTAGTAGTTTAAGTGGTAGTTTAAGTGGTAGTTTAAGTGGTAGTTTAAGTGGTAGTTTAAGTAGTAGTTTAAGTGGTAGTTTAAGTGGTAGTTTAAACTACCATTTAAACTACTACTTAAAAATTAAATGATGTTATATTTTATTGAAATCTTGTAAGAATAGAAAAAATAAAATTTTCATATCCGATGTGAAAGAATTTTGATTAAAATTGTTGTATTGTTAAAATAATGTCGTCTTTTTATCTTTTATTGGTACAAAATATCTGATAAATGTATAATATTTTAATATTTCTTTATTTAATCATTAAATATAAATATATTATGTCTGCCTTTATCATATTAGTAATGTATACTAAACAAATTAAGTAACTCCTATATTCATCATCCAAGTAAATAATAAACACCTAAATAGATTTTTTATTTAAATAAACAGCCCGTTAAATAATCTAGTTAATTTAATGTTTTCTTTTGCATACCGAGCATTATTTTATTACATCAAAGCATTTTACAAAACTCTTACATCGTTGCTTTTGCTGGAATGTTTATTTTGTATTTCAGATTATGTAAAAGATTTTCAGGTGGTTTCTTTAGACAAGAAAATAGTTATAAATGATTATAAATACATTGCGATAGAATTCAAGTTATTTAGACATTTTCATTAGTATACATTAGTACTATATTATATATATATATATATATATATATATATATATATATATATAGATACTATAGATATCTATAGATACTTTTTCATTACATATCATTTAATATATGGTAATATAGATTTTTATCAATATCATAACAATTTATCACCATAGCAGTTTATGAGTTATGCAGATTTCATTAGTTATATAATAATTTAAAAAATATATTATATTTTAATGAACAATTTATTTATATTTTATAATATTAATTATATATCTCTTATTTCTGTAGTATGTTTAACAATGTTAAAAGGAAACAATTGAAATTAACAAAGTAACATTTTAAAAATTAAGAAAGAAAATTAAAAGTTGAAATAATTTAAAATAGGTTAACTATATTAAAGGTTATCTATATTAAAGGTTATCTATATTAAAGGTTAACTATATTAAAGGTTAACTATATTAAAGTTTATCTATATTAAATGTTAACTATATTAAAGGTTAACTATATTAAAGGTTAACTATATTAAAGGTTTCTATATTAAAGGTTAACTATATTAAAGGTTAACTATATTAAAGGTTAACTATATTAAAGGTTAACTATATTAAAGGTTAACTATATTAAAGGTTTCTATATTAAAGGTTAACTATATTAAAGGTTAACTATATTAAAGGTTAACTGTATTAAAGGTTAATTATATTAAAGGTTAACTATATTAAAGGTTAACTATATTAAAGGTTAACTGTATTAAAGGTTAACTATATTAAAGGTTAACTATATTAAAGGTTAACTATATTAAAGGTTTCTATATTAAAGGTTAACTATATTAAAGGTTAACTATATTAAAGGTTAACTATATTAAAGGTTAACTATATTAAAGGTTAACTATATTAAAGGTTTCTATATTAAAGGTTAACTATATTAAAGGTTAACTATATTAAAGGTTAACTGTATTAAAGGTTAATTATATTAAAGGTTAACTATATTAAAGGTTAACTATATTAAAGGTTAACTGTATTAAAGGTTAACTATATTAAAGGTTAACTGTATTAAAGGTTAACTATATTAAAGGTTAACTATATTAAAGGTTAACTGTATTAAAGGTTAACTATATTAAAGGTTAACTATATTAAAGGTTAACTATATTAAAGGTTAACTATATTAAAGGTTTCTATATTAAAGGTTAACTATATTAAAGGTTAACTATATTAAAGGTTAACTGTATTAAAGGTTAATTATATTAAAGGTTAACTATATTAAAGGTTAACTGTATTAAAGGTTAATTATATTAAAGGTTAACTATATTAAAGGTTAACTATATTAAAGGTTAACTGTATTAAAGGTTAACTATATTAAAGGTTAACTGTATTAAAGGTTAACTATATTAAAGGTTAACTATATTAAAGGTTAACTGTATTAAAGGTTAACTATATTAAAGGTTAACTATATTAAAGGTTAATTATATTAAAGGTTAACTATATTATGACAATATTTATTATTATATTATGATAAAGTTGGAGTTAATTAAATTATAAAATAAATACCAGAAAACAAAGTGGTATAATTTTTTGGAAGATAAAATTATAACCTTTTTTGTTGGTTCAGCGATTCTAAATATATTACATTTTAAATTGAATTTTAAATATATTTTATATATCTTTATAGTGATTAAAAAAAATTATTTGCAAAGCGTTTAACAGAATGGATTCATAAATATTATTAATAATATTAATTATCTGAAATATTTCAAATAAATCATTTAACTAGGTTTTATAGACATTCTTATAACACAAGAAACTAAAAAGCGGATACTAATTAGTAAAGAAAGTCAATTACTAATGTTTACGACGTTCAATAGATAATAAGTTCATATCATATTGGATTACCTCGGTTTGGTATTCCATAGGTCGGCGATATAGTTTGATCGCTCCAGGTCGTGACCCCGCGCCTTATTAAAATCTATAAATAGAAGTAGATTACGCAACGAATCGACAATAGAAAAGTTCTGAATTGCACAATGGTAGAGGCCTGCGGCGTTTATTGTAAAACTGTAATTGATATTTAAGTTTTGATTGCCACGAGATTACTGAAACGAACTGCCAGACTTCTCTGTGCGTCGGAAAGTCTGTTTCAACGATAAACGCAATGCGCGATAGGCTAAAAGAACAATGGAACTGCTAAAAAAGCCTCAACCAACAGTTATAGTTGAGAGAGGTTTGCGGAATCGGATATGGTTTGGGTAAACGCTGCATACTACACTACTCTCAAGTGAATTGAAACGGACGAATGCAAAGTTGAATGAACGTAGAGTGGAATTTAAATCAATTTACGTAAACTGACAAACAAATAAGCCAACTTCTAATAAAGTCCGAAGTTGTCGAATATTACAGTTTGAATGTCTTTATAAAGAATTTAATAAAGAATTTGATAAAGAATTTGATAAAGAATTTGATAAAGAATTTGATACAGAATTTAATAAAGAATTTGATAAAGAATTTGATAAAGAATTTGATAAAGAATTTGATACAGAATTTAATAAAGAATTTGATAAAGAATTTGATAAAGAATTTGATAAAGAATTTGATACAGAATTTAATAAAGAATTTGATAAAGAATTTGATAAAGAATTTGATAAAGAATTTGATAAAGAATTTGATAAAGAATAGAACCTGCGATGGCCTGCTTGGGATCAATATTCAAATGTGTGATCATGTACCTGACAGACAATGAAAGTATATTATATGTGGTCACATGAGTATTTACATGGAGATTTACATGGAGATTTACATGGGGATTTACATTGGGATTTACATGGGGATTTACATGGGGATTTACATGAAGATACGCATGAGGATTTACATGAGGATTTACAGCTTTACAATTGTGTGAAAATAAATATTTATAATTATGATAAAAATTTAGATGACTATTATTATTATTACTAGAAATTAAATACAATATTATCATATAAATAACAGTTTATATAACAATAATAATATATATTTAATATTCACTAATAGCTTACAACAATTTCAAAGTAAATTTAATAAATAATATTAAATAATTGTATACAATAATCAGATATATTTATTAAATAACAGTTTATATTTAAAATAATATTTTATTATAGTAATATGCTGTACATACAATTAAGGCAATCATCAATAATTATTTATATATCATTCAAATATTGTCTAAAAAAATATAGGTTTAATATAAAACTGATTATAATTGAATTAATTGTTAAATTAAATAAACTATTAAGCTATAAGCTATTTTCAGGTAAGCACCAGCAAAAGGTGTGTCCTAGTAAGAGTGTTCGAAAATCAATGCTTTAATAATAGGTTATTTTCTATTTTTAATAATTAGATTTTTTTTACGATTCTAGGTAAACTAAAAGTCAAAAGAATGTCAATATATTGAGAACTAAATAATGATCGAATGAAAAGAAATGCTGTGTGGAAATAGTTTAGTTGTAAGGACCTTTAGAAATAATATAGAATTAATTAGAGAGAAATATTATCATTACAATCATAAATGAAACATTTATTCACAAACAATAGTAATATAACTCAAATTACAAATTAGTAAAGTGTTTGTAACAATATCAGAAAGGACATGATGTAGTGGTAAACAGGAAACTAACTTGCAGACTAGGTATCCCGTTCTGTTAACCCCGTGTGTGCAATGCACTCCTATTAAATCTATGAGGAATATTTAAACACCGTGAGAATGCATTTTAACTTTTTGTTTGGTAATTAATTGAAGTGATTTCAGAAATATTTATTAAAATTATTGAACTAGAAAATAATATTTTAAAACTATTAAAAGAAATATAAATAATTATATAATAAAAGAATTTACATTCAAAATCTATTTCCTGTAACCTTTTTTATTTTTTGCCAAAAAACTTTCTATGCTTTGAAAAAATCTGAAATATTTGAAATTAATTGTAAGATGTAGAACAAGATAGTTATATGATAAAATGTATTAATATAATACGATTAATATATAGGTTAAATAAATATAGAATCACAATGAATTCAGTTAAATGTAACAGGTGGGTCTTTTCCATATAAATTGAATAATCGACTCATTACATAATATTAACTTTCGTCGGACTGCTTTACTGGGTACAATGTGACCTTCAGTTAGAATCTTTGTGTGTTCGATATCTTTTGACTTCAAAATCTATCAATTGAGTGTCGAAGTGATTTCGATATTCTCATCGAGCGAAATGGGTGTCAATATTTATTAACAAAAGACGTAAATTGCGATATAAACAAATAAACAAGAAATCAATTACATATTTTCAAAATTAAATAACTAATAAAAGCTAAATATAATATAATAACACGATGGACTACATTGGACTTTATGATCTAAATTGCCAAAACCACAAACTGACCGACGGGTTGTAGTACCGCGTTGTGTTGGTCAAGTCGATGACCATGCCGACGCGTTGACCGGTGTCGTTTAAACAATCCACAAGGTTGTCCATAGTGAACCTGTCATCGTTGTTCTCAATGCGAGCGTTTATGTACTGCGAAGGGGTCGGGGGTCGGGGATCAGAGGTCAGTAGTTCGCCTACAACGGCCATTTACCACTCCTATATCCTCTATGCCTACAGGCATAGACAGACCTAGCGCAGTGTATGGTAGGGCAATGCTAACCTGGGGATATGCAAAGCGATCTCTTCATTGCATTGGTAATTAATTAATTAAGATAATTTACATAAATAAATGGCAGAATTGCAACGTATCACTTTCGGAATATAATTAATTTAAATTAAAGTCCAACAAATAAAACAATCATTAACATATATAATATAACATATAATAGTAAGGATGAATTAAATCGAGTTACAACACATATTGTCTAAAGATACAGGTATTCAATACACTAGTGTCGTTTAAACATTAGTAACATGTTATATAATCGTACAGACAATTTAACTATTATATATAATATATATTATTATAAATACTACATCAATAAACATATGAAATTAAATAAGTGAAAATAGTGAATTCAAATCATATGAAATTTATAAAGGCTCAAGATTTAGACATTCAAAAACCTTATTTAAAGGAACTTTGAAACAAACAAATCTTGTATTTTCAACTACTGAACCAATCTTTGTGTAATTCATCCATCTGTTTTAATATATCGTATAGTATAGTACTATCATACCTCTAATATATATATAAATATATTATAATACATTATATACATATATATGTTTCCTATATATAATTAGATTATAAGGTTTAGTTTAAACATATTATTATTTTATTATTATGTTAAATATTTATACATTTTACAAATTACTTAACATGTTAATCTCAAGCTAAGTAACTCTTGCTAGACTAACTCAAACTACTAACTAACTCAAGCTAAGTAACTCTTGCTAGACTAACTCAAACTACTAACTAACTCAAGCTAAGTAACTCTTGCTAGACTAACTCAAACTACTAACTAACTCAAGCTAAGTAACTCTTGCTAGACTAACTCAAACTACTAACTAACTCAAGCTGAGTAACTCTTGCTAGACTAACTCAAACTACTAACTAACTCAAGCTAAGTAACTCTTGCTAGACTAACTCAAACTACTAACTAACTCAAGCTGAGTAACTCTTGCTAGACTAACTCAAACTACTAACTAACTCAAGCTGAGTAACTCTTGCTAGACTAACTCAAACTACTAACTAACTCAAGCTGAGTAACTCTTGCTAGACTAACTCAAACTACTAACTAACTCAAGCCGAGTGCAATTTATCAATTCTAATAAATTTACGATGTAAGATTGCGCCCGATACAAGACTTACTAATAATTAAATACTATAGAATATTATTTTAAATAGTATAGAAATGTATATATATATATATTAATATCTCTTACTTTAATCATCTTTACGTGTATAATAATGATGAGGTTAATAGAAAGATTTATAAGTTACAAAGTAATATTTCAGTCTATGGACTTGATTATGTAATGAACGCTAATGAGATAATTAGGTTTTTTACAATTCTTGTGTGTTTTTCAAGTAAATATAATGTGTATAACAATGATAAAAAACACTGTTGAATAGAGGTTTTCCGATATTTTACTTATACTTCTGGTGTATAATATATGCCATAAGTATGTACTTTATGTAATTCATCGATATTAAAATAAGAAAAGAAATATATATTAAGTTTAAGGGGAGAGTAGATTATAACAATTGCTTTGTATAATTATAAGTATATTGAATATATCATCATAATATATGTTTGTTTAAAATAGTAAATAATGAGGTTACAAAATATATATCCAAACCTACTGGTAACAATTAACCAAGAGAGAGTTATCAGTTTAAGATAAATTAATAATATACCTGAGTAGCGTGTTACACAATACGTCGTATGTACGTCTAACACTATATATGGTCATGATTTATGATTTATTTTTCACCGCAAAGTTGAACGTGAATTTCTTAAAAGTCGATTTCGAAATTTGAAGACGACAATTACATTTTGGATACAATGAAATAGAATCGTATAAATATATGTACAGGGTGCACGGGCAGTCGATTGATAGACTATTGTGTGATTTCTATTACAGGTGACTACGGGATTATGGTAAACTAAAAAACGTAATTGCCAGTGTATGTGTACATACGATATATATTTACACTGTATAGGTGTATATGCAGTCCTATATCATGTGACTATATATATAATAGTAATGCCTTAATCTTGTAGTTACAATATACTTACAATGTATACAGTTTATATACAGTCCTGTATCATCAAACTATATATAATAGTAATGAATTAATCTAGGAGTTTCAAATAAGTTTTTATAGATTTATTTATACTAGAGTTCATTAATCTGCATACGAGAAATTGAAAAAGTCGGGCAGGAAATAAATCACAGACTAAAATATTGATATTGTTTTAAAGACTATTACATAATTAAAATTAATTAAGGCTAAATTCCATATAAACTATAAATCGTGTACTGTAAGCATTAATTATAATGTTTTTTAAATGAATTCCAGATATAATCCGATTCACATAAAATGGACTGACAGATAATGGACTGATAGATACTAGATTATTAGTTCAGTAATATGACATATTAACTTGAATATAGCTGATGTTATATATTTTATTACTGTAAAGGTTATTAAGTTTGTTAAATTCTATTTTGAGGTAAATATTACAATTCGGTTAGACTGAGTACTTATCGAATACACCATCGCATAAATGGCGGTATTAGGATATACTAGGATTGAATACCTTAAAAAGATATATAATCTAGTAGAATATATTGCATACAAAAATAAATGGTTCTACTTTATTAAATAAATGTAAACAACTTTAAATGTATATATAGTTATTTGTATATGATTCAATAATGGTTGCAAATTATATAAGTTTCCGTTTTAATTTAACTTAAATTATATATTTTAATACAATAAATGTGTAGTACATAGTATAAATATATATTTATTCCACATAACTAATATATGTGTAAACATATATTACTAAGATATGTAATAAATCAACAATTTAATTACAGTGGATATCAAAACAAATAATCCATTATCTACAAGTCTATTTTATGCTAATCTCAGTTGGACTGTTCATTTATATTACTTGTATACATTATATTATTGAAATCTAAACTTATAATTAGATTAATTGCATTATATACTATAATTATTATATATAATATGTATTATATAATCTGATTAATTCATTCTATCTTAATTAATTTTTATAAATTGCTCTAAATATATACTTTTAGAAATATCAGTGATATTATCACACAATTTTTTTTAATTATAATAACATGTTTATATATTTGTATAATTCTAATTATATTATATATTTATACTAACCTATCTGGTATAGTATTTTTTGACATTATATATATGGGTACCTACTTATTTAAGATGTTAAAATATATCTATTAAAGAACAAACATTGATATTTTATAAATGTAAATGTAAAAATCCGTAAAAATGTATTCAAAAAAATAAATACCCGGATAATAATAATATTTATATTATTTATAAATAAATACTAAACATTGATTATCAAGGTTATTTATACATTTATAGATTTATAATATATTTAACAAATGTAATAAATGTAACTAATAACTATAGCTTATACTTATACTATCTCTTATTAATGTATATTTATAATAAATAATTTATATTAATTATTATTTTATATTTTTATTTAATAATTTTCTATGTTACCAATGGTAAATTAATGATTACTAAATTAACTAACAAATATGTATGGTAACTTACCATACATATTTGTTAGTTAATTTAGTAATCATTAATTTAGTAAGTCATATATATAGGTTATATATATCCTAAATGTCTATTATATTATTATCAAGATCAAATATCCGATGCATACATCAGGATACCGAGGATATAGGTAAAATCATAAAATATAATAGTCACATAATAAAAAATAATACTATATAATGTATAGTAAGTGCATATAACTTTCGCTTTGAACATTATGTGATCTGTTTTGTTATATATAAACCTTATTATGTATTGAATTATTTATTCAAAATATGTTTTAAATTAGTTTATTACGTAAAACATTACGATCACATTAGAGATTAGATAATAATCTAGGAAGTATATATGTAATCGTTGATGAACAATTGTTATATCAATTGGATATGTTAATTATAAATTAACAAATTATTATCACGCCAAAAAAAATCATAATTATATACATTAATATTTACTTGATTACTTTATTCAAAATAAATTATACAGAACTTATGACCAACAGAAAAATAAGAAATCAAGTTACTAAGCTTTTTTGATTTTATTAATACTACATGTCTTTAAATATTTCACTTATATTCAATTTACAGCACTATTCTTATATCGATTGAAATATGCAAATTGATTTCCAAATTACTAACATTAACAATAGCAGGCCATTATGATTATTATTAAAAACTATTCCTACAGCTTGATATTGTTATTACAATATATAATTGTTTATTATTTCATATTTTTTATAGTAAGTTTATAAATAAATTTGTTTAAATATATAATCTGATTTAAAATATATCGATACAATATTTTATATATGTATTATATTATATATATATTGTATTAATATATTATATTGTATCTATACACCATAACACCTACTACTATTATGTGTTGAATGAAAAAAGAAAACATCAAGAATAAAATACAATGAGAAAATTATATATTTTTAAATCAACATAATCTATATTGTATTACTAATTACAAAATAGTATACACATTAATGTTACATATTACACTATATACAATACGTGTATTGTATAAAGTACACTTTGCAAATAGATATAGGGATAACATTACCCAAATATGTAATACTAATAATTAAATAATTAAAATTCTTATCACTGCTGCGAAAAATTGAGAAATTTAGATAATATCTTATATTTTATAAATACAGATTAGAGTTAGATTAGATTATATTATTAATTAATTTGTATAGTATGGTGGATTTGATCAATTAAATGATAGTATATACTAAGATAGTATATACTAAGATATACTAATATGTCTACATATAATGTGTACATCATCAAGAAGATCTAGGCACACTCTAATTATACCTGTATATTATAAAATAGGTAGATTAATACTCCATGTATTTGATGTTGTCTCATATTTACAATACTATTCAATATCTCATTAGGAAAATCATTTAAATATTCTAGAAGCACAACGAAAAATTAAAAATTATAATTTTTCAATTAGTTAACATTTTCGATATATGTTCACGTAATTAATATGTTGATGCCATTTAATTCATATCTATAGACAATGTTGAGATATTCACACATAAAACGTATCGTATTTTAAATAATGATTTAAAATATAATTAAAGTATGAATCAATAAAATGAGATATCTGAAACTACTCAAATACTTTGTAACTACTATACATTATTCAGAGAAATGAGAAAATCTAATTTGAATTATATATAAAAAGTTATCCGAAGGAACTCAATTCCAGATTCTAATTAGTTACTGACACGAATAAAAGATTCATAAACTTCCAAATGTATTCAGATTAAATATCCCCGTATTTCTTAAAAATTAATTATTTCAATTAACCTTTATTGATTTTTAAAAAGTATATAGTTGCTTATATGTAATATATGAGTTCGTACTTTGTATTTGATTTATATATTCATTGTATTTATATAACAACAATTTAGAGTATAAAATAATAATTTTAATTAATAATATTTTGAAGTAGAATTATAATATATTTCTAGTGTAATACATTATGTATATATAATTAATTATTTAATTAATTTCATTACATAATCAACTAACAAAAATATCTTATGTATACACTATTATATATGAATCCAAATTATATAATTATATTCTGCAAATAATACAATTACCTAATATTATTAATTTATAGTTTGTAAACGTAATATGAATTTTAAAATATTTGATAGTTTATATGTTTGATATAATTATTATTGATTTTATTGTTATATAATATAGTTTATCATAATATAAACATAATACTAATATGTCAGCTAAAAAATAACATAATGCCTTATATGATACTAAAATATGAACAATTGTTATATTTAAAACATTATTATTTATTAAAATTGTATTAAACATTATTAAATTATTCATTCATTAATAACAAATACTTAAGATAAAAATAAGATTAATAACAAATACATCAAGATTATGCAACTAATGTATAACAAAATATAAATTTACTAATTATTACTTATATGAATTGCTTGACTTGCTTGAATCCAGTTGTACTATGAAAAGGTAGAATTAAGTGATTGAGATTAGAAAACCGGTGTATTATTTTTAAAGTTACTAGTCGTAGATAATGTTTAGTTATCTCTTACTAGTTTATGAAAGTAGTATATGAAAAGTTCTATTGATTAATATATATATGAATTATTCTATCCGGGTTTTTTAACATAATGGATAATAATAAGTATTTTACATATATGTATAATATCAATATATTGACTATATTGATCTTTATTATAAAAGCGTTAATATTGGTGTTTCATATACTTCCTAAATAATAACAATATACCAAGAATACTCTCGAATAATAATACATTAGTGATGTAATTTTCTTCTGTTATATCTAAAAAATATTGCAATCATCTAATATTAAAATCTATCAATATAAGTGATTTGATTTCCAATAAATCGCTAATAATTGAAATAGCTGCAGATATTATTAGGAGTTCGTCTGCTTAATTATCTCTCTTCAAATGACGTAATCACGATATTAAAGTCATTGTATTTATACGTAACGGACCTATATTTAAATATTTAAATATTTTAAGTATTTATATTTAAATATATGAATTGAATCGTTGGCGTTCCACGAGTACGCATGGATTTATTAACTATCTCATCTCTATTATTATCATAGTAATGTCGCTTATCTTCAATGTTAATCATGCACCTGCATGCCGTATTGAGTTGTTATGATTTATCTTCTATTCAATACAATTGTATTATATGTAAATGGTTCATTACCCGTTTACACTATATACAATATATACCGCATCGTTATAACTATTTAATTATAGGGTTATAATGATTTAATTAACTATGTAATATCTATTTAATTAACCGATTTATTTAACTATTGTAATGTAATGTTGTTCTTATTTAATCTACTACATCGTAGTATATAAACTCTATAGATAATGCATATTGAAATTCCATATAGTCTTTTAAATTATAATAATGTTTTGAAGTTGAATAAAACTGAGTTTAAAATAGTAAAAGTTATATATCCGGAAGAAACTCAATGACAAACTCTTTTTGTCTAATAATGTCGAATCAAAATTACAATTATAATAATATGTAGTCGCTATCATTATTGGAGATGAATTTAATATAATATTATACATATTATTATGTATTCATACGAATTATATATAATTATAAATTAGTTACAAATATCCGGATAATACCTATATCATATGATTACACAATTATTAAAATATACTTTTAGATCATAACTATATTACTATAGTATAACATATATATTATACTATAATGTTTAGTTGTATAGGTTGTATCTTTTATGAGTTGTACATTTATATTAAAAGGTATTTAATCACTAGTTATTACAATTTAATGGGCATGATAAGTTAGAATTATGATTAATATTAATATATTAATAGAGTTACGTAGTCTATAAACTTCATAACTAGATTAATATAAAAATTTCTATTAACATATACAAATTAGTTAATATTTATTAAATACGTATTACTATTTTTAAATATTTGAATAATGTATTTGTATTTAATATAACTATATATAATTAATAATTAATATGCATATATAAATATATTATATATACAAATATGATCAAATCGTTTATAATAATATTATTATTATTATGTAATTAGCCAAATTTAATTTCTAATTAAACACCGTATACAATATACTGTATATTATTGGTAATATATCATTTATAATTGATTATTATTTATAAATCTATCGTTTAAAATGTATATATTTGTTATACAATTCACTATAATAATATAATAAACTATAATGTTTATAATTGTAACTTCGAATTAATAAATCATAACAAATGCAAAATGCAACATAATGTAATCAGTTATAATATTAATCACCTAAGAAATGACGTAATTACGAGACATATGATCACGTGTCGAATTTCTGTTAACACGTATTCCCAAATATCTCTAGATCGTTGCATACACCTATGGGTGTGAAAGGTATAGTTTCACGCGGCAGCCATATGCCCATATCCGGTTACGCTTGGTATGCAGACGATGTGTCCCAGAATGTTGTGTACGCGAGCATTGCAAATGTACTGAACATGCCGTGAGGAAACAATTTATGGAATAATAATAAGTGAAAACGTCTAGTATCTATAGACACGCCCCCAGTCACTCTCAACCAATCAACGACACCGCCAAAATATAAATAACTATAAATACAAATCTTTGATATAAAGTGCAGTTTTGTTTATCACTTACTATTTCTAGTTGGGAATTAGAGATCTTAACATAAAACATATATAATTCTAACTTAGCATAACCAGGAAGGAATATTCTACCGCCTGGAAGTTAGTAGGTAATACTGTCACCGTAATTAGAATTTAATATAAATGGTGTATTATATGAATTGTGTCAGATATGAAACTAATCCGCATACACGGAGAGTAAAATTATAATCCCTGGAATTGGCACCATTACTGCAATTAGATAAGATCGCTAATGGCTTCCATTTATTATGATTAATCGCTGGTAATCTCCAATCTAATTATAGAATGGTGTCGGGGAGTTATGCAATTAACCAGCTATAACACGCATTGAATAAATAATCGCATTCGCCTACTCTAGTTCGTATACTTCATTATTCTATTCGAATACGTAGTTACTGAAGTGGATAGTTAAAGATATATCTAAATATTTTCAGTAATACGGTTTAATATGTTGATGTTGAAAAAGTTAGTTTTATAGGCAATAATTTTGGAATATTTTATTAAATTTATATATTACATTAATTACAGTGTATATAATTTCTATGTATCATTTCAATGTATATTCAAACTATAGTTTTTAAAATGTACTCGTATATCTAAATATAGATCTAAATATCCAATGTAAACATCACAGATCTATACATCTAATTGCTAAATGCGGAGGATCTGAATCAAAGAAACAATTGGTTAATATTATATAATATATTTATGATGGTATAATGGGTAATATTATTTAGATATTATAAAATATATATGTAATGGTTTAGATATCGGGATACATATTATAAATAATTATTCAAGTGTTTATTTACACCGTTTAACACGCGCGTTGTAAGAAACGCTTGTACTAGAAATATATACTAGCTAGTAGTCAATAACCAAGATTGAATTGGATTTGTACAGGATTCACCGTTACAAATACGTAAAGATCACATAAACATGTACGAGACACCCGCTAAGCAAGTACGTACCTCACTGTGCGGGGAGGTGTGCGGGGAGGTGTGCGGGGAGGTGTGCGAGCAAAACAACTGTATCGAGGTTATTAAAAGTATAATAAGCAAATGTACCCAGACAATATATAGCCTGGATATTCCCAGTAATATCCTCAAAGATTATGCAATGTAAAACATTAAATTACCTGGATGTTTGCTAAAGTGCATACTTCCTATATGCATGTTACCATTTATACTTATACTTATACCTGCATATACATATAATTGAGTAGTATCGTATCTTATATTAATTATATATTAATTGTTTTGGTAATTGATAAAATTAGATATATATGATAATGTAATTTGTACATACCTATAAACAAACAGGTGATTATATTCTATATTGGATAATAATTATAAAAGTATTTTTTATATAAAAAAAAGTAGAATTTATTTACATTTTAAATATATTATATAACTATTACATTACTTTATTTGTTGCAACAATACTTCAGTTATATCTAGCATTTTATTATATTTTGTATTATATACTATTTGTTATATGTAGGCCTGAGTAGATATGTACATATACTTAAGTAATGGTAACAGTAGGTTATAATATTTCATTTACCACCATTGATTTAATTTAAAAAGATTAAAAAGTTAAAACTGTTTCAGCATGAATACCCCCGTTACAGGTAGTTATACCATTCGCCAACGGAGATTGGGGATTCTCATTACGTGGCCGTAACAAACACCATCGGTTCACCTACGTGGGGCGTGTCAGAGGGCGTGGCAACGCCGAGAAGGCGGGGCTTCGGAGAGGCGACGTTGTGATCAGCGTACAAGGAGAATCGGGTAGCGGTCGGGGAGTGTCTTACTTGGCTGACGTTATAAGGTAACCGACATTACGTAACTTTAATTAAATATAGAATTCGAATTATATACAAGTTGTTGATTTACTCATATTAAAATAAAATATACATACATATATATATATATATATATATATATATATATATATATATATATATATATATATACTAACACTAGTTATACTTAACTATATTAATGAAAATCATACTCTTTAACTGTAATTCGTTATTCGAGGTAATCCCATAACATAAAGTTATTAATATAGATTATTAACGTAGACCACTTTACAGGAAATGTACGAGTGATCTGCGAGTAACGGTCGCCAGATGCGAGTATTGTGAGATACGTCCCCTGCCTCTAGCGGTGCGTAGGGTGCCTAGTCGCACTGGCACGTGGTCTAGTACTTCCGGTGGTCGTACCGACGACGACTCCCTTTGCAACGGTGCTCGCGGCCATTCGGCAAGTTACCCTGTTGACCATCGCGCTAACGTCCAGCAAACCGTTACCGACCGCGCTGTTCGTCTGACCTCCGACCTCTCCGAGTCTTACGACGCCGACGCACGCAACGACTCCCGCCACAACTGCAGTTGCCATGCCGATATCCAACGCGACGTTTTCCCTAGTCGTAGGTCGTTGCGGTTTGGAGCGGAAGGGGAAGAGGATGACGCTCTCGGATACTCCTCTCCGAGTCACCGGAATCAGTACCAACTAATAGAGGACTATAGTCCTATTCATTTCCGTTAGAATACTATTGGAATGATTCTAAAATTTAGCTATATATATATATATATATATATATATATATATATAGTGCAAGAGAAAGAGCGAGATAGTCATTCTATTAAAATTTTTATATATTTCAAGGATACAATAAAATAAATATTTACTAATTCGTTTGCAGCATTCTCAATATTATGTATTAGATATTTATTAACACTAATTTTATCAATTTATTAATATTTGATCTAATTCTAGGATCGAAAATTAAGCATTATTCCGGAAAATCGCCTACTACGAAAGTAAATCTTACGGCACAACATTGCAAACAAAACATGGTGATTTATATAGATTTACTTTTAGTATTTACGACATTTAGTGTATTCAATTTCATGATGGATTTGTATTATTAAGACCATCTATTTAAGTAGTTATTTAGTGTATTAATACCGTACCCACACCTAGCAGAATACGACGGAACAAGCCGAGGAAGTAGATAAGAGGATTCTACGTCTTTTTGACCTCGAAGACGACTTTGTGTTGGACATGAGGGCTGGGATGCAGGCTTACGCTAATACATTGAAGGAGAGTTACCATAGTAACGAATTTTCACATGGACATGAAGAAATCTTGCGGAGTATAGAGAAGGTTTAAGAGAGAGAGATAGAGAGAGAGTGAGAGAGAGAGAGAGAGAGAGAGAGAGGGGGGGAGATGGTAGGATGGATTATCATATATGCAGCAATTTATATATAGTAAATAATTTCTTACCGTTTAACTTATTAATATTTACTATATACCTAGATATCAAGTTATGTTTTATGTATAGGTTAGTAATATGCATACATACACTTGTTCAGCTGATTTCACTCTCCGAATACAATGTGATACAATTGTCAACTAAATGTGCAGTTGGAGGAGATATACTAATTCCTTGCGACGTAGCGGATGTTTATACTTCTAGGGTTAGTGACCTCTCCCCCTCCCTTCCCCTCTCACTCTCCCTCTCACTCTCCCTCTCTCTCTCTCTCTCTCTCTCTCTCTCTCTCTCTCTCTCTCTCTCTCTCTCTCTCTCTCTCTCTCTCTCTCTCTCTCTCTCTCTCTCTCTCTCTCTCTCTCTCTCTCTCTCTCTCTCTCTCTCTCTCTCTCTCTCTCTCTCTCTCTCTCTCTCTCTCTCTCTCTCTCTCTCTCTCTCTCTCTCTCTCTCTCTCTCTCTCTCTCTCTCTCTCTCTCTCTCTCTCTCTCTCTCTCTCTCTCTCTCTCTCTCTCTCTCTCTCTCTCTCTCTCTCTCTCTCTCTCTCTCTCTCTCTCTCTCTCTCTCTCTCTCTCTCTCTCTCTCTCTCTCTCTCTCTCTCTCTCTCTCTCTCTCTCTCTCTCTCTCTCTCTCTCTCTCCTTCTTTCTCTATCTCTCACCACTCGAATAGATCGACACCGTATTCCCAAACATACCGGAAGTATGAACAGGGCTTCCGAAAAGTTTTAACAGTAGTACGGATGGCAGCCGAGAATGACCACTATGTCGCCTCGTGCCTGGATAAGGACGGAACCGACCGCATACCGACTAGTGTTTCCAATATCGTTCGATTTTTGTGCAGACCTTTGCAGGTTTATTTGAGTACGTTTTCGCCAGGGTGTGACATTATACATACAAATCTTTTATAAATACTTATATACTTGACACTTATAATTACCTAGGCCATTACATAATTAGTAAAGTATTAGAAAACATGGTCAACGTTATTAAATATGGTCTTATTATTAACAATCAGATAATGTATTGTTGCATCACATGACTTATATTATACTAATATGTTTATTAGATGATAGGATTTCTCCACTCTTACATTATATAAAATATAAATTAATTCTAAATATGTTCAAATAAATATATGTTTACATTACGATCTGAATTATATACCGAGTCCTATGGAAATTTCAATGAGTAATCAAATTAGTTAAGTAATGTAAATAAATAAAGTTTTAAGTGAATATATACTTTATATATATATCATTACTAACTTTATACTGCAATATATATATATATATGTATATATATATATATATATATATATATATATATATATATATATATATATATATACTATAATGTACATTCGTAGCATATCAACACCATAAAGGGATGTATTGAAGATATCATTTCTGTAGAAACATCGAAACATGTCAAATTCCGATTAAAAGCAATAGTGGAGGGTTTGTTATATTATTTAATTATATTTATATTTAATTCAAAATATATTATATTATATTATTGTATACTTTAAGAAAGACAATCTATAATATAAAGATATATATATATATATATATATATATTAGATATTCTGCATAACAATATAATATTAATAATAATGTCTATAAACTATATGCAGGTATAACGGTCAACAAACTAACTGTTCGTATGAATATAATAGCGGATGTGACGTCACGGAGTCGGAAATGGTTATGAATAAGTTAATGGACATTGTGGAATTCCAAGACAACGTAAAAGTAAGTTCCTGTAGGGTTTAACATCAAATACATGGTACTCGTTTGCTATACACTCTATATATGAGTTGTGGACTGTGTGTGCATATGTGTGTGTGTGTATGTGTTTGTATGCATGTGTATGCATATGTTTGCATATGTGTGTATGCATATGGGTGTATGTATGTATATATGTGTGAGTGTATATATATATATATATATATATATATATATATATATATATATATATATATAATGTGTGGGCCATTGTATTATAGATATGTATGTGTGTATGTTTGTATATGTGTGTATACGTGTGTATGTGTGTATGTGTGTATACGTGTATGTGTGTGTGTGTATATGTGTGTATGTATGTGTGTGTGTATGTGTGTGTATGTGTGTGTGTGTCTATATGTGTATGTATGTATGTGTGTGTGTATGTGTGTGTATGTGTTTGTGTGTGTGTCTATCTGTGTATGTGTGTATGTGTGTGTGTGTATGTGTGTATGTGTGTGTGTGTATGTGTGTGTATGTGTGTATGTGTCTATATATGTGTGTGTGTATTTGTGTGTGTGTGTGTGTCTGTGTGTATGTGTGTGTGTGTATGTGTGTGTATGCGCGTGTGTGTGTGTCTATATGTAAACTCCAACCGACCTTTAAACTATGGACACCGTTACAATAGCCATTCCTGTTGAACGATCATCACCGTCGATTGGTCTACGTAGGAGATACGATGTGGAGGGTGCGGGAACGACTAAACGAGACGGAAACGAGTGGTGCCTGGATATCGGTGACCCTGATGGTATTCAGCGATATGCTGTTGGTGACCCAACATGGCCGCCGTATCACCGTTATACACGAACCCATTAAACGAGGCGAAATCGTAAACCATCAGTTCTACGACACGGGTTGGTGGTCCTGTGTATTATAGCTATTAATTATGGAGATTACCCCAATACTACAATATTATCATTATAGCAAATAATATAGCAAACGAATTGATATCATATTTTTTGAATGGTTTTTAAACACGAATACATGTGTAAATGTTGTACATTCCATCTTTCTTCTCGACAAATTAGAAATTATAAACTTTTATAATATAATATTTAAAATAAAATATTAATGTTATGTTTAATCATTTTTTAGGAATTCGCTTTTGCGTTATAACCCATAAATCCGGTCGCGATGTAAACGATTACATGGTGGACGTTAAAGGTGGCGATATAAAACACGAGTTCACCGCGTATTCCCAAAACGAGTTTAACCTCTGAATACGATTATAAGTTCATTTTCTAACCATTGACATTTCATTATTATGCTGTGATACAATATCGAAAAATCTTAAAAATAAAAACTTTACAAATTATATATAATTATTGTTTATATAAACATATATATCTATATTATATATAATACA
The DNA here is from genome assembly GCA_964035775.1 of Osedax frankpressi. Classification (NCBI taxonomy): domain Eukaryota; kingdom Metazoa; phylum Annelida; class Polychaeta; order Sabellida; family Siboglinidae; genus Osedax; species Osedax frankpressi. The sequence goes on along the minus strand of OZ038315.1, from coordinate 893,384 downwards.
GTTTAAAACTATTACAGTGATAATTGATATTTTAAAATATATATGATTTAATAAAATGTAATTATATTTATATTAACTTATTTAATATAATAAATATGTAAAGTAAAGTAAATATATAAATCTGTATGTCAAATATGTACGTTACGCAGGTAAGTGTGCATATATATGTGTAAATATATAGATATTATAAATTATTGTTGATTAAAATAATTATTAAACATGATTAATTAAATAGAAGTAATTTGAATT
>OZ038315.1:872384-892935 GCA_964035775.1 Osedax frankpressi | reverse complement strand
CCAATTAAAAAATATTGATATCATAATTAATAGAATGATTATAAACAAAATTATCTATATAATAATATTATAGAGTTGATATGTGTTTTATCTATTATTTTGATCAATAATTAGTTTAAAAAATATTAAAGCTAAGACTAGTAATGAATATGTATATAATTATATTTATAAAGTATAATTATAGGGGACTAACTACACAGAGATTAAGGATATAAAGAAATATGTACGAAATAATGGATGTCCATATTCTAAATATAGATTGGGAAAATATATTCATATAATTTAATTTTAATAACTTATGATTCTGAAAATTACTCTTAAAATAAATTTTAATTTAATTCCGCATATGACAATATATTTATACAATTAACTATTTATACAATTAACTATTTACTACAATTAACTATTTACTACAATTAACTATTTCATTAAAGGTTGTTTAATATTTTATAAGATAAGAAAATACAAGATATTTTCTTTTCAAGTGTAAGAATCTAAAAATATTCAAGTATGGAAATTATATATTCGTAAGAAATGTGATATTTATGTGTTCAAAGATAGTGTTACCTAAATAGCAAGCATTGCATGTGTTAGAACCTTTATATAAATGATATTGCTTAGTTTAGTTGTATTATGGTTAGTAATATTTTATTTCTATACAATATGAAATTCTACATTTCAGCTCATACTGTTAACAGCAATACAGTAATAGCCTTTACCAGATTTACAAAATACTACCCTATAGACTATACCTTAATATATAGAGTAAACCTCAATATATAGATTAGGCTTTATTTTATAGATTATACCTTTCATATATACTAAACCTTTACAGATATTAAATTTTAATAAACTTTACTTCAGGATTTTTAACAAATTTTTATAAACTGAAGTTTCCTAATTTAACGATAACATTTATTATAATTATAATTTTAACATTGTATTATAATTACAGTTTATTAAATACTTATATAAATTACATTATATTTATTATTTTCAACAACATATATTTAATTTTTAATAATTTGAATCTTTATAAACATTAAAGAAGAAAATATTATATAACTATACTTATCAAGCATTCCAATTAAACACATTATAATATTTTACAGTAACATAAATATATATATATATATATATTTATATATATATATATAAGTGACAATATAAAATTATATATAATGTTCCCATATACCTGTATTATATTAATATATATATATATAGATATATCCTATAATATTTAGCATTAATATTAATATTATAATAATAATGTATTTTAATATTTGTTAGTGTACACTGTACGTAGTACAGTGACCTTTAACCCCACTTAAAATCACTCAAGGTTACTCTCTGTATCGCGTCGTAAGAAACCTCGTGGACCTATCGTCCGACAACGTAGCGGTGTATGCCGTGTTCGACCACTTGGGCGATTTGCGACGCGTCCAATTCATCGGCTCCACTTGCCGGAATCCTTTAATGGGCGTGTCTAACATCTCGCTGAAACTCGGCGAAAAACGCACCGGCCTGGATCACGTCGACGTCATCGGCATTACTTTGGAAGACGATTGCTTGGAGAGGTTCTCCTAAACTCCGACGACCGATATCGCCGGCAGTATATCCGGGAGTACTCGGAGTCGTGCGACTTTCCGTTACTACTCAGTACGAGACGATCGTGTGAAGTCGATACCACACGTCGAGTGACTCGTTCGTATCGTGTAATCAATTCGAATAGAATGGATACTCCTATCTCATGAATCATTCTTATCCTATGAATCAGTCGTTTCGAGTGAATCATTCGCATCGAGTGAATCATTCCTATCTCTTGAATCATTCTTATCGCGTTTATTTTTTAGTTTTGAGTGACTCATTCTTGCAGTGTGAATATTCCTACGGGAAAGAGTAACAGCGATATATATCTTCTAGGTTTTAACCCATTGCGTTCAATATTCTCTCGATAGAGTTTCGTGTGATTTTACTGTATTACTATTATGTTTATTTTACGAGTTGTCCGATGGAGTTATTTTTGCAAGCTAGTGGACGTTGGAACAGAGAATCGCTTTGATCTAAAACACTTCTGTTAAAATGTTCAATTCTTTCAAACTTGCACCCAAAAACGATATCATGTTTGCGTTTAATCATTTGTTATCGTATTTCACTTATTTCAAATATCTTTAAATACATTTCAATTTATCAGACGTATTGGTTATCTTTAAGCTAATATACCAATCTGTTATGTCCGAACCAACCGGATCAGCTGTGTGATGAAGTCACCTTGAGGTTATTTGGAATATGTACCACTACAGTAATGTTATATAACGTGTTTATATGTTTGAGTGTATTTGTTAATATTATTTGATTTGTGGATTACTTTATTTTTAATAAACGATAAATCTATTTTATTGTTAATTATAAATTATAGAATTTTGTAATTTACAAAATCTAACTAATTATATAATTATAAGACACTGCTTAGGCGGTGTATATGCTAAGATCTAGATTGTTAATCAATTGTTAAGGGTTGTTGTTCGATTGTCTAGCCAAATTAAATAATTAGACTTACAGATAAATGGTGAATTAGCGAATCTATTAAAAACACATCACCAAAAACATCGACTTCAATGATATTGTAGCTAGTTATATGTTTACGTAACTTAATGTATTGGTTTGGGTGTGAGCACTAGATATTACCCTACTCTATATCCACGGTATATACAAATAACTTTATTTTTAGAATTTTAAATCTTCAAACTTACACTATTATTACATTACTATGGTATATATACTCTACAATAATGATTTAAAATATAAATATGCATGTTTACTAATGCAATATATTATAGTAGCATTATTATATGCTTAACTTGAATATATTTTATATAAAACATTATGATTAATCTGGATTCAGCAATTGAATTCCTTATATTTTTCTAAAAAGTTTAGTAAATAAGTAAATACGTCCTTTAACCGGATAAAACATATATTAAGAAACAAAGCAACCTTAACAATATAACATTTTAGGAGATTAATTAACTGAATTAAATAAATGTTAATTAATAAAATGAAAAACTAAAAAATAATATATTAGAATATTTAGACAATTCAAAATGTATTTAATTAATTCATTAAAATATATTAAGTTTGGGTTGCAATAACTATTTACACAAGAATCCTCAAATTTCTGATATTTTTGTATATTAATATATATATAATAATATATTATAATACCTTATAATATATTATAATACCTTATATACATTATAATAACTTATAATACCTTATGACACCTTATGACACCTTGTAATATATTATAATATCGTATACTATCGTATACTATCGTATACTATCGTATACTATCGTATACTATCGTATACTATCGTATACTATCGTATACTATCGTATACTATCGTATACTATCGTATACTATCGTATACTATCGTATACTATCGTATACTATCGTATACTATCGTATACTATCGTATACTATCGTATACTATCGTATACTATCGTATACTATCGTATACTATCGTATACTATCGTATACTATCGTATACTATCGTATACTATCGTATACTATCGTATACTATCGTATACTATCGTATACTATCTTATAAAATACTTTTATTCTACGTAATCTAATTAAGTAATGAAATATCGTAGCATAGCTAAATTGATCTCTCAAAATATCTATAATCTCAATTGATCTCTATAAATATCTATATACTAAATTATCTTATTAAATATATAATATTAATATTTATAAATATGCTAAGTTAATATTGATAAATATCGATATGCTAAATTAATCTTAAAATATGTATATGCTAAAATAATATCTTTAAATATCTCTAGCTAAATAATATGTTTGAATATATGTCCAAATTAATTCCTTTAAATATCTCTAGCTAAAATAATATGTTTGAATATGTCCAAATTAATTTCTTTAAATATCTCTAGCTAAACTAATATGTTTGAATATATATGTCCAAATTAATTCCTTTAAATATCTCTAGCTAAAATAATATGTTTGAATATATATGTCCAAATTAATTCCTTTAAATATCTCTAGCTAAAATAATATGTTTGAATATATATGTCCAAATTAATTCCTTTAAATATCTCTAGCTAAACTAATCTCTCTACATTTAGAAAGATTAGTTTAGCTATTTATATATGATACTATAATCTAGCAGTCTCAGTTACTTATCTTAGCAGCTAATATTAAATTATTTAACTTATAATTATGTATCCTATATTAGAAATCGTATATCAAATGCATTATTACATTGAAATTAGATAGGTTAATAAGGTCATGTATAATAATAATATATTAAAATTCGTAAGATTATATTACACCCATAAAAAACGTTTTAATACTCGAGGTCATTTGTATTACTAAAATATTAGTTTTAATTGTAATTATGTATAATTTTTGTTTTTTTTTTGTATTGATTTGAAACTTATTCTCTTACCTAATATAGATTAAAAATGACTAATTATAGACTAAACGTAGTATTATTTATTTATAAATAAAATACATTTTATTAATATATAAATCATATTTGCTAGATGCATCATTTTAGTTTATTATAAACATTTTTATTTATCAAATAGAAAATGTATATTTATTTAATTGTATTTAATTCAGTTAATCATTTGTTATAATATTTTAACTCTACTAGTTTTAACTAAATATATTGTAATATAAAAACTAATTAAAAAGTTAAGAAACTCCAGTGAATCCAGTAAGAATCCAGTTTCACTATTGTTCTTAAATTATTTGAATATATTCTAACTAAATATAAATACTTGGTTCATATAGTTAAATCTAACTATTACGTTTTAGACATCTATGTCTAAAACGTATATGATTTGTACTCTTACAATGATATTATATTATGTTCAAATTCCTCATAATCACTTTTAATCATACACAGTATTTCCTACATAATCAATACTCTCCTTAATCACAAATTCTTTAATTCGCACATCATTTCGGTAAATCAAAATGAATACTATTTATTAGTAGATATACCATATCATAATATTTATCTTCGTGAATGTACACTAGAAAATATTTTAATATATATATATATATATATATGAAATTTATTAAATAAAAATAATTGAAGCAAAAACCTCACTTCAGATAGATTAAGAGAATAAATCATTTTCTTCGCATGGCAATAAATACATCATACAGTTTTATAAATACATCATACATTGGTGCAATTCTGTTTCCTCTCAAATAGAGGAATATATGGTCTTGCGGTAATACAGCTACACCAGGAAGATATTTCTATAGTTTCAAAGGCCTTTCCGAAATTATCGCCCAATTAAAATGATATATTTCTATTGCAATTGAATTAAAGTATCGTTTTTTAAAGTTATCGTATTTTATGCCCATGCCATGGGCACAACATGTCAATATAACACCATTTTGTATCTGCTTTGAAATCCAACAGACAGAATGCCAATAGATATTAAAGTAAAAGGGAGAATATTTGAATAAGAAAATCACAAAATATCAAACTATTAATTGATGACATGTTAATTGTTCTGTTCCTGCTAAAACCATTACGGCTAACAGACAGCCTCTTACTATTATATAAACCTATTGTAAGGAAGTGTTGGTAGATACGTTCTTGAGAATGATCGCACGTCTAATCTTACAGGGTGTTTTTAAATCTGGGAACTTCTGGCATAGAGATCGTCTGCAAGTCATCACTTTAAATACTTTCTCGTGAGTTAGATGATATATATCTATACATCGACTAGAATTTATTTGTTATTTTATACTTATTTATATGTCCATTACTTTAATATCTTAGACTAGGTATTTTAATATCTGGACATCAAGAAATAAAGGTTCAAGAACATTTCTCCCATTCTTAATTATTATTCTTAATTATTACTCCTGTTAAAATTAATTATTACGAATGTATCAGTGCTCCGTCCTAAATTATTTTATATTCATATTCTGCCAATCCAATGCATAAATAATGTATACACATATCAATTACATAACTTATAAGTTAACTATCCGAAAATCTGCAATAATTCCTTTACGTCCTTAGACCACACTTCGATGTTTTGCAAATATTGCTCGTAATGAATTAATGAACTAATGAACGTAATGAACTAATTGAAATTTAATACATATCCCTTAACACGTTGATACGCATATACCACCTTTCACCTTCTCTACCACTTACTTTCAAACTTGTAGATGTCTTCCTTAATTATCATCTTTGTTCTGCTTTCATATTCTCCAATCAGCTATCTACTAATTATAAAATATTAATAAATCTAGAACCAAACTATCCTTTAATATCGGATATGTTCTTTTATATTTTATATAATTATTAATTATATTATTTATATAAAATATATATCATAATTGTGCTCAATTCAACATAGATTAGCGAAATTTTCAATTAACTTTAATTGTATTTTCATTATAAAAATAATAATGACACGATTCTCGACTCGATTCTCTTTTATACATAATTAAACATATCGTATTCGATTAAAAAGTAATATAGTACACATCACTTGGTTGGATGTAGGTACTCGTATCTTTAATGGTGTTATGTTATACTACATTGCAAGTAATACAGTACACATCCCTTGGTTGGATGTAGGTACTCGTATCTACAATACCTACTGCTGAGAACTCCAAACCATTTATATTTATTTATATTTCTGGACTATCCTTCGCTTTGTATTATAACGAAATATTTAGTTGTATATTTTTCTTAATTTATTATCTAAAATAAGAAACCCACATATACAGCTATCAATATACATAACAAAGGGATGCTATATTATATAAAGTAGTACATCATAATTAAATAATATAAATAATATAAATAAACATATAAACATTAATAACATATAATATACTATAATTTATGTTCTTCAATCCATTTTAAAAATATTTTATTATTTGAAAATATATTATAATAATATAATTACTCAAGTGTAAGTTTATTCGAATTACTGAATTCGTATAATTATTGTATTTATATCAACATACTTTGTTAATCAAAGTTAATTATACAACTGTTAATTAAAGTTAATTATACTACTGTTAATTAAAGTTAATTATATCAAAGTATAATTTCTTATATTCAACATATTCAATATATTAACATACGGATATTAGCTTTTTATTTGATACCATATTGTCTGAGATTGTCCTCATAATATTTATTTTTAAAAGACTATATATTACCCACCATACAACTTATATTTTGTTTATTTATATTAATAACAGATTTAACAAAATGATAAATGTTGTCATTCCATGATTATAAGTTTATTATTTTAGTTTATTCTATTGTTTTAAGATATGTAAGATATAAGTGCAATTGAGTTTTTTTTTCATATATATATATATATATATATATATATATGTTAACGTAAACATATAAGCTCATTTGTATTGTGTACGTATACCTGTATATACATGAAAAAGGACACATATAACGCTGGTACTATAAAGAACCGTTATAAAATATTATCATTTAAATTGTATTGCCGTCTAAAGATTTAAATTAGAAAAATATTAAATTAACCGATTATTATCTATTAACATAATGTTTTAAATTGAAATACTATTGACCACTCTATCTACTTATGTTAACGTAATGTTTTAAATTGAAATACTATTGACCACTCTATCTACTTATGTTAACATAATGTTTTAAATTGAAATACTATTGACCACTCTATCTACTTATGTTAACGTAATGTTTTAAATTGAAATACTATTGACCACTCTATCTACTTATGTTAACATAATGTTTTAAATTGAAATACTATTGACCACTCTATCTACTTATGTTAACATAATGTTTTAAATTGAAATACTATTGACTACTTTATTTACTTATGTTAACATAATGTTTTAAATTGAAATACTATTGACCACTCTATCTACTTATGTTAACATAATGTTTTAAATTGAAATACTATTGACTACTTTATTTACTTATGTTAACATAATGTTTAGAAATTAGAAATATATCTTTATAATTTATATATCGTTAGAAAATAAATTAATATATGTATTATTATAGCATAGTTTAATTATAGTATCTAAATGTATTGCATTCAATATAATATATCCATAATGTTTAACTATTTCACATAAATAATTCTAATTATTTAATAAATTACTTTTAACCTATCGGTAAAAATGTAAACTCAATTTTTGCAATAAGATATATATATATATATATATATATATATATATATAATGTTTAATATATTCTCTGTATTTCTTTGAAATGATATGTTCATCAGATATTAACCAGCTATGATAATTGTTATAATCATTTATAAGAATTATGTAATAACAATTATAAAATCATTTCAACTTTTCTTTGATGATTTAAATAGTTGTAGCTTTTCTAGTATTAATATTTATATAATTAGGAACACCTTTACTGATTTTCTATATATATTAATATTATATCCGAAACTAAACATTACACAGTGTAATTTTAAAATGATAGAACGACCAATATTATGTGTTTATAAACTTGTTTAAACGTTTGATTACCTTTTGTGTTATGAAGACAATATGTAACATAATAAATATTATTATTTTATTAAGTAAAATTAATATCAATATCTTCTTCTCGGGTTTATTATTTTATTATTTATTAATATTACTGATACTCAAATATATTTTTGTAAGTTTTAATCTGTTTTTAGATAAACTACAGTAGTTTCAGAAGTAGACATCGCATGCTATATATTAATATGGTTATATTGGTAATAAACTCATTTAAACAAATTAATTTATTATTAAATAATATATTATTCAAGACTCTATTTTAATTATATTATTAGTTATTACCGGAGTATATACTATACAACGTTTCTTTTATTATTTATTCTACTAGAATATGTACAAACGGGTATATATTTGTTTATATTATTGTTGAGATTACAAAATAATGTTCTTAAATAATGCTCTAAATATATTAATGTATAATGAATTGAGTATGCATGTGAATATATTTACATTTATTAATAAATAATAACATATCAACTAGTGATAATAATAATACTATATACTCATACAAATAATAACCTGAATTTATATCATTTAGATAATAAAACATATCATAGTATATCATTATCATATGTTATAGTATACCATTATCATATGTCATATTATAAAATTATAAAGATGAGTTCTCTTCATCTATATTATCTAGAAATTATACTGTATGATAATATTTATTGAACTTCAAATCTAGTGTTTTAGCATATTATAATGGTCAATTAACATGATAAAATATTTTATAAATTAATGTAAAAATTATATTAATAATGACAAGTGATGAAAAATGTAATATTATTAACATGATTAAAAAAGTTAAATATTAGTATTCAGAATATCAATATTAACAATTATATCAATATTAATAATTGATATTTGTTGGTGTGTATTATTTATATAATATTACGATATTTGACGTTATACATTATTGTCTAAAATAAACTATATAGTATAAACTATAACGTTTAATAAACGGAAACATTTCAATATTGGATACAATTTTGATATTTAGGTTTATATAAACATATTAATTACAATTTATATTCATATACATATATATACATAAATATACACGTATATATATATATATATATATATATATATATATATATATATATATATATACATAAGCATACACGTATATATATATATATATATATATATATATATATATATATATATGTATATATATATAGGTAGATACAAATATCATCATGTTAACAAAAGTTAACATAAATTACACAGTTATCTTGGAATATGTGGAAATGTGTATAGTTGAAAAAGACTAAATACAACCAGCTTTCCACATAAAGCGTAATGTGTTGAACATATAATTCTACTTTTCCTGATTATTATGTTTACATATTATCTAACCTTCATTGTAATTATAACAATAAGATTATGAACTTATTATGTACAACTAATATAATATTTACAAACTAATACTAGTGGATTAAATAATAAGATAAAATATTAGATATCATTATTATCTAGATCCGTGAGAATATCCTGTTTTAATAGGATCAACTTTTAATAAAGATTATGATCATCAAAAAATGCGATACTCCAAATATAAAGAGATTCGACAATTAAGAAAATATTCATATAATAAAAGATTTGTTAGAAAATTAACAAAGTATATTAATTTCTAAAGTATACAGATTAGATAAGTTATATAAATTATAAGCAAATATGTTTATGAACAAAACTCTTTCTAAATTATTAATAATGTATATTTATGTAATATCTCAATATATTGTCTAAAAGAAGTACATAAATAAATAAATGTGTTTTAGATAGGTTATCAGTATGTGTATCATGTTAAATTCTACATTAATAATGAAATATTAATACTTCTATATATAATAACTTTTCACTTTGTAAATTATAAATTAAGATTAAATAAATTAAAAAATAATGATTATTGGATGAAAATTTCTAGACATACTAATATAAATAATTGAATAAATAAATAACTAATTTAATATACTTAATAAAATTACTTAGTTAGTGAATTAACTAAAAAAAAATATTTATAGAACTAACTATAAAACGTTATTAAAAAAATTACTTAAAAACATAATTATTGAGCTTACTAAATAATTTTCTTAAAACATTACATAATTAATTTATTTTGAGTATTTACCTAAATTATTTATTTATATAAATTACTTATTAGACTTACTTAAAGAAATTACTTAATGAACTTATTTAAATAATTTACATAATTAACTTAGTCGTATACTTAGTTTAAGAACTTATATATATTATTTATTTAAAGACTAACTGAATATCGTATTTAGAGAACTTACTTATATTACTTACGAAAAAAACTAAGTTAAAGAAATCAATTGAATCACTTATAGAACTTACTTATGAGTAGTAAATTACGTTAGATTGTACATAAATAACCTAAATAAGTTATTTACTTAAATAACTTATTGTAAAACTTAATTAAATAAAGAACTTACTTAAATAATTTTATTATGGAATAACTTACTTATGGAACTTAATTAAATAATTTACTTAAAGAATAAAGAATTTACTTTAAAATATTTATTATAGAATTTATTTAAAAGAACTTATTGATAAAATTAATTTAATTTAAAGAACCAATTTAAAGAATTTATATAAATAACTTAAAGTACAAAACTAAACAACTTAATTAAGGTACTTAATTAAAAACTTAATATAAAAATTAACTTAAAGAACATAACTTAGTAAATCATTTACTTAGATACATTAATTAGATAACGTTCTTAAACAACTCACTTGTATAATATACTTAAAGAATTTATTTTACTTAAAGAACTTATTTTACATAATTTACTTGTAGAATTTCTTTTAAAACTCACTTAAAGAACTAACTTTAATAAATTGTTAAAAGTTAATTGAAGAAATAATTTAATTTAAAGACTTACTTAAATTACTAAGTAATTTAAACATACTTAGAAATCATGTTTAATTACAGTACGTATTTGTACATAAGAATTTGAATAAGTATAGTTATACAAATATTTTAATTTATTTCATTATATCGCATTAAACAAATTAAATATATGTTGCTCAGAGATATATAGCATGATTAACAAGATATTATATATGTTATAATAAAAGTACTACAAGTATCTCTTCTCTGATAGATTAAGCCAACATAATAATAATAATAATAATAATAATAATAATAATAATAATAATAATAATAATAATAATAATAATAATAATAATAATAATAATAATAATAATAATAATAATAATAATAATAATAATAATAATAATAATAATAATAATAATAATAATAATAATAATAATAATAATAATAATAATATGAATATAAATATCTTCGTATTTTTTAACAAATCTAAACATTTTAAAACACCATATTAATGTATATGATATGTTATAGATAACTACCTATCCATATATCATTATCTCTATTAATAACGTACGTGTAACATAGTTAATATTATAGAATTTGAAAATATAATAAATACCCATCTATATATCATTTATTTTGCATTCTTCCTTTATTTATATATATATTTCTAACTTTCCCTTTACCATTTATTTACTCTACTGTTCCATTCCCCTTATTTATCTCAGCCTTTCCCCCTTCCCTATAATAAAGATGCAATGATGTATGCTATATTGTTATGTTCTGACTTATATTCTACATTATATCTTCTGACCCGATAGTAATCATTAATCGATCACGTTTTTGCAGATTCTACAGCAATGTATTATAATTAAATTATACCTAAATTATATCTAAATTATACCTAAATTATACCTAAATTATACCTAAATTATACCTAAATTATACCTAAATCATACCTAAATTATACCTAAATTATACCTAAATCATACCTAAATTATACCTAAATTATACCTAAATTATACCTAAATCATACCTAAATTATACCTAAATTATACCTAAATTATACCTAAATCATACCTAAATTATACCTAAATTATACCTAAATTATACCTAAATTATACCTAAATTATACCTAAATTATACCTAAAGTATACCTAAATTATACCTAAATTATACCTAAATTATACCTAAATTATACCTAAATTATACCTAAATTATACCTAAATTATACCTAAATTATACCTAAATTATACCTAAATTATACCTAAATTATACCTAAATTATACCTAAATTATACCTAAATTATACCTAAATTATACCTAAATTATACCTAAATTATACCTAAATTATACCTAAATCATACCTAAATTATACCTAAATTATACCTAAATTATACCTAAATTATACCTAAATTATACCTAAATTATACCTAAATTATACCTAAATTATACCTAAATTATACCTAAATATACCTAAATCATACCTAAATTATACCTAAATTATACCTAAATTCATACCTAAATTATACCTAAATTCATACCTAAATTATACCTAAATTATACCTAAATTATACCTAAATTATACCTAAATTATACCTAAATTATACCTAAATTATACCTAAATATACCTAAATTATACCTAAATTATACCTAAATATACCTAAATTATACCTAAATTATACCTAAATTATACCTAAATTATACCTAAATTATACCTAAATTATACCTAAATTATACCTAAATTATACCTAAAATTATACCTAAATTAATACCTAAATTATACCTAAATTTATACCTAAAATTATACCTAAATTATACCTAAATTATACCTAAATTATACCTAAATTATACCTAAATTATACCTAAATTATACCTAAATTATACCTAAATTATACCTAAAATTATACCTAAATTATACCTAAATTATACCTAAATTATACCTAAATTATACCTAAATTATACCTAAATTATACCTAAATTATACCTAAATTATACCTAAAATTATACCTAAAATTATACCTAAATTATACTAAAATTATACCTAAATCATACCTAAATTTATACCTAAATTATACCTAAATCATACCCCTAAATTATACCTAAATTATACCTAAATTATACCTAAATTATACCTAAATCATACCTAAATTATACCTAAATTATACCTAAATTATACCTAAATTATACCTAAATTATACCTAAATTATACCTAAATTATACCTAAATTATACCTAAATCATACCTAAATTATACCTAAATTATACCTAAATTATACCTAAATTATACCTAAATTATACCTAAATTATACCTAAATTATACCTAAATTATACCTAAATTATACCTAAATCATACCTAAATTATACCTAAATTATACCTAAATCATACCTAAATTATACCTAAATTATACCTAAATTATACTTAAATTATACCTAAATTATACCTAAATTATACCTAAATTATACCTAAATCATACCTAAATTATACCTAAATTATACCTAAATCATACCTAAATTATACCTAAATTATACCTAAATCATACCTAAATTATACCTAAATTATACCTAAATCATACCTAAATTATACCTAAATTATACCTAAATCATACCTAAATTATACCTAAATTATACCTAAATCATACCTAAATTATACCTAAATTATACCTAAATCATACCTAAATTATACCTAAATTATACCTAAATCATACCTAAATTATACCTAAATTATACCTAAATCATACCTAAATTATACCTAAATTATACCTAAATCATACCTAAATTATACCTAAATTATACCTAAATTATACCTAAATTATACCTAAATTATACCTAAATTATACCTAAATTATACCTAAATTATACCTAAATTATACCTAAATTATACCTAAATTATACCTAAATCATACCTAAATTATACCTAAATTATACCTAAATCATACCTAAATTATACCTAAATTATACCTAAATCATACCTAAATTATACCTAAATTATACCTAAATCATACCTAAATTATACCTAAATTATACCTAAATCATACCTAAATTATACCTAAATTATACCTAAATCATACCTAAATTATACCTAAATTATACCTAAATTATACCTAAATTATACCTAAATTATACCTAAATTATACCTAAATTATACCTAAATCATACCTAAATTATACCTAAATTATAGATAAATCATACCTAAATTATACCTAAATGCTATCCCGATGTATTTATTAGACATATTCTACTGGGCATACTACAAGATGTATAACTCCAATACAAAGATTATGAGAAAACTATAAGAACACACAAATACTTTTATTTATTTATTTCCTATCATATTTACTGTCATTTACGAGAAATCTTTCACTTGTTCTAAATTATTAATCTGTTAATTGAATTTATCTAAATTATTTTGAAAATTTAATTTATTTTCTGCATCAACACTT
Source organism: Osedax frankpressi (assembly GCA_964035775.1). Taxonomy (NCBI): domain Eukaryota; kingdom Metazoa; phylum Annelida; class Polychaeta; order Sabellida; family Siboglinidae; genus Osedax; species Osedax frankpressi. The sequence continues at coordinate 878,044 of OZ038315.1, read as the reverse complement.
TCGAAATTTTAATTCACAAAAAGTAATTTAATCTAGTTAATGAATAGAGTATAGAATATCATTATCGTCAGTTTAATGTATGGTTATTTGTTATCACGTAGTGTATATATATATATATTTATGTATATATACATATATAATTACACATACAATTAATATTGTATATGTTGTAACTTCTATACTTTGATATTACCAATTATAATATATAATTATAATATATATAAATATATATACATATATATATATATATATATATATATATATGTATATATATATATACATATATATATATGATGATATAATCTACAATTAAAGAATAACAAGAATGAAAATAATTATCTAAATATCTAATCTATAATTTATAGTTGAGATAATAAACGAATAAAAACAAATCCTACTATACCCTATATGAAATATAAAAACATGTCGGTACAATAAGTATACAATATATTATATTAATGTTAGAATGCTATAATACTATTATTTAAATCCATTGTACAGAACAATAAATAGTTTAATAAATTCATATTAAGAGTTCATTGCATATGTGATGTATTTAAGAATATAATACATTAGAAATAATAGAAAGAACTCGTCGATGCAAATAATTGAGATAATTTGCCATGTGTTAACCAATATACAATATACACATTTTACAATGAAGGTTGTAATTATAATATCGCATTGAATGAGTTTATTGTCGAATATAAATAATAATCAACAACATAATTGTATGCACTTTTACTATTCTAAAGTGTGACGATTTCTTAAATAAAACTGATTATGTGTGACTGAGGCAAATATCACTCACGTTACGGCGTACATTGTATGACGTACATTGTATGACATACATTGTATGACATACATTATATGACGTATATTGTATGCCGTACATTATATGACGTACATTGTATGACATACATTGTATGACATACATTGTATGACATACATTGTATGATATACATTGTATGACATACATTGTATGACGTATATGTATGACATGCATTGTGTACCGTACATTGTATGACGTATAGTGTATGACGTATATTGTATGACGTATATTATATGAAGTACATTGTATGACATACATTGTATGATATACATTGTATGATATACATTGTATGACATACATTGTATGACGTACATTGTATGACATGCATTGTGTACCGTACATTGTATGACGTATAGTGTATGACGTATATTGTATGACGTATATTGTATGACATACATTGTATGACATATATTGTATGGCGTACACTGTATGACGTAGGTTGTATGACGTACATGGTATATAGTATAATGTATAGAATACACTTCATAGTACTGTATACAACATATACGTATGTCGTACACTATATGACATGCAGTTTATACACATACATATAGTACAGTGTATAATGTACAATGTACATTGTACATTATAGAGTGTATACTATACACCATATAATATATTTTGTATGTTGATCTTTATTTTTACGGAGGTATATATAATTTAGTATTAATTACTATATTATAGCTTATAAAGAAAATAACTGATTTATAAAACTGATTTAACTAACTTATTAAATATTAATTGTAATTATAAATAGAGAAAAATCACAAATATATATACAAATATATATATATATATATATATATATATATATTCAAATGACATGTTATTACTTATAATTTAGAAATATTTCAAATAGATTATTAAATATAGAATTATTCAAATATAAAATGTATTTTCTTAGAATGTAACATCATTATTTATAAATACAAGTTTACACAAATATTGTATTCATAAAATGAGGTTTCCTAATCATATTAAAAAAATAAACCTAACGATATTCAAACTTTTTATATACAATATATACATAAATAAAATATATTTATTGAAAATCGTCTGAATCGAATTAGTCATACATACTTTTATAACAATACTCATTATTATAAATTGGTATTGTTATACGCCTGAAGATAATATAGTAATGATGATATAAGTATGTGTAATACTAATAATACATCTTATGAGGTATAGTTTAAAAAAAATTAATGGTATATTAGAATTTTATTCAACCACAATGAGTTATAATATATATGATATCATTACACTTTAATCATCAAGACTAAAGTAAATTAATGTATAAATCATTTTATTAACGATCAAGCAGGCGTGTTATTTACGGTTCATATAAATATAGAATCTATACAATTTTATAACTTTAACTAATTACTTATTAGATGCGATGAGTAATAGAAAATATAGAAACTATTTAGTTATCTAAATAAATGATAACGCATATCTGGTTAAATTGAATATCTCGATAATTCGCTTTCTAGAATGTCCACGTTCATTATACTGTAGACATCGTGATATCATACAAACATTATGATGTCATGGGATAGTATGATAAACTAGAGATATATTGATGTAATATAGTAATTAAATAAATAACTTTTGATTTTTAACTTTATTTTCATATAAATATATTATGAATTATTATGCAATATGAATTGCGAATCGTATTGATCTTGGTATGAAAATATGAAAATTATTAACAATTTCTAATATTACGTAATAGAAATTCGTAAGCATAAACTACGTTGCAAATAAATTGGTTGGTTGGTTCGTGAAATTGGCGATAATATAAAAATAATTGTAATACGCGTTATGAATAATAACAGTGAAATTATAACATCTAGAGGTTTTTCGTATCTACATGACATACTCCATAGTTAACATGATATACTCCACAGTTAACATGACATACTCTACTGTTGAACATAAACGGGATGGTTACGATGTGTTTGGGTATAGTACACGAACTGGACACTCCCTGTGACCTAGGGCTTGGGGCCCAAGACCTAGGTCTACTCTACGGGTGCGATAAGTAAGTCTCTGCATCTATTTCGTGACGTCACTCCATTAGAAGTCCATCCGCTAGTATGCGTAGAGCCTTAATAGCGGTTACGAATATAATCTAAATGCTATAAGACCAACCGTTTAGAAATCTGGAGGTAAAGAAGTTGGTAGAGCGGGCGGTGGGGGTGTGGCTAGTTTCGTAGGAGGTGCGTCTAATTGCAGTTGTGGAGTTGCTATCTTAGGGGGGAAATTCATATTATTTGGGGGATCAGTCGGAACTGAAGAAGAAATAACGGTATCATGTTCTGGTAGAATTTCCATGGAACTGTCGATAAAGTCAAATGATTGATCGACGGCAGTGGGAGTAGTTTTGGGAGAAAAACGAATCGGGCTAAACTTTAACGGACGTAAGATAGATCCAGACTTGTGGTAGAAGTTGGGAGGAGCGAAGGAAGTCGGTTTACATACGACACCATCAGTTGCGGAGATTGCTACACAATCCGCAACGGAACCACCTTCTCCTGCTTCGGAAGAGATCGGAGATCTAACGGAAACGGAAGCGCGTATCGGTTTCACGGTGTTTGTAGAGGGCCTACAGTACCCGATGGGGGTAAACAGTCGAGCAGATGAACTAATAGTACTCGGCATAACTGAGGTTATAGGAACGTTATCGTGCGGTGGTGGGAAGTAGGTTTCACTGGCGCTATAGCGTAGGGTTGGTAACAGTGGGGACAGCACGAGTAACGGACGTAGAGGTGTTAACGGGAACAGGACATGGTAGGTGGATAAGTTGTTGTTGTAGCAGCAGATGAGGGGGATAGTACGGTATTAGTGTGTGTCAGCGGGTTGTAGACGGACGCAGGTCGACGAGAGAGTGAATCTTTACTGACTAGAGAATGTCCACCGATAGGTAATGCATTGTTTGCGGTAGCGGAGGGGCGTGCATAAGATATGGGCGTGGCAGACGCGTTGATTGACGTGTCGGTAAATAATGCAGAGTTTCGCTTCGGTTTAATAGGTATGCTAGGCCTATTATTATTCGGTAAGGTAGGATTAATCGTGGGCGAAAAGCGAATATTGTTTTCTCCACATTAGCCAGTGGGTTAAAACCGCCATTACTGGATACATTCAACATTGATCCTATAGGCTTGGCAGAGATTCATTAGAATTGACCAGAAGTTCACTAGATAAGTCCACGGATACATTAGACTTCACCAGAGATTCTCCAGGGTAGATAACGGCGCCTGCATTCATTACATTTTGTTTAGAGGGAACTGGAGAAGATTTGGTATATTCACAGATGGCGGATTCTGTATGCAGGACAGGTAAAGCGGGAGCATGAAATACAGGTGCCTGGATAGACTCGTCGAGGTGTTGAATATTGGAGTCGCGCAGTTCGTGGTCAAGACTAGCGACAGGAAATGAATGGGCGTGGTTTACGATTGGTACATCGGAGTGCATGTTGTTGAATGGGTGAATTTCGGCCATAGACATTGTAGTAAGGCTAGACTGGTCATCTTGACGAGAACATGGAGTCATGTAGGTATCTTCAGACTTTTCTAGCGACATCTCTGGGTGCTGGGTAAATAAAATATATTAGGAAAGTGAGCGAAGTTGATGAGGAATTGGAGGAGTGAGTGAAGTAGGTGAGTAATAGATGAGTAGAGTAATAGACGAGTAGGTGAGTAATAGATGAGTATAGTAATATATGAGTAGGGGAGTAGAGTAATAGAATAGTAGAGGAGTAGGGGAGTAGGGGAATAGAGGAGTAGGGAATAGAGGAGTAGAGGAGTAGAGGAGTAGAGGAGTAGAGAGGAGTAGAGAGGAGTAGAGAGGAGTAGAGAGGAGTAGAGAGGAGTAGAGAGGAGTAGAGAGGAGTAGAGAGGAGTAGAGAGGAGTAGAGAGGAGTAGAGAGGAGTAGAGAGGAGTAGAGAGGAGTAGAGAGGAGTAGAGAGGAGTAGAGAGGAGTAGAGAGGAGTAGAGAGGAGTAGAGAGAGAGTAGAGAGGAGTAGAGAGGAGTAGAGAGAGTAGAGAGGAGTAGAGAGGAGTAGAGAGGAGTAGAGAGGAGTAGAGAGGAGTAGAGAGGAGTAGAGAGGAGTAGAGAGGAGTAGGAGGAGTAGAGAGGAGTAGAGAGGAGTAGAGAGGAGTAGAGAGGAGTAGAGAGGTGTAGAGAGGTGTAGAGAGGTGTAGAGAGGTGTAGAGAGGTGTAGAGAGGTGTAGAGAGGAGTAGAGAGGTGTAGAGAGGTGTAGAGAGGTGTAGAGAGGTGTAGAGAGGTGTAGAGAGGTGTAGAGAGGTGTAGAGAGGTGTAGAGAGGTGTAGAGAGGTATATAGAGGTGTATAGAGGTGTAGAGAGGTTGTAGAGAGGTGTAGAGCGGTGTAGATAGGTGTAGATAGGTGTAGAAAGGTGTAGAGTGGTGTAGAGAGGTGTAGAGAGGTGTAGAGATGTGTAGAGAGGTGTAGGTAGAGAGGTGTAGAGAGGTGTAGAGAGGTGTAGAGAGGTGTAGAGAGGTGTAGAGAAGTGTAGAGAAGTGTAGAGAAGTGTAGAGAGGTGTAGAGAGGTGTAGAGAGGTGTAGAGAGGTGTAGGGAGGTGTAGGGAGGTGTAGAGAGGTGTAGAGAGGTGTAGAGAGGTGTAGAGGGGTGTAGAGAGGTGTAGAGAGGTGTAGAGAGGTGTAGAGAGGTGTAGAGAGGTGTAGAAGGGTGTAGAAGGGTGTAGAAGGGTGTAGAAGGGTGTAGAAGGGTGTAGAAGGGTGTAGAGGGGTGTAGAAGGGTGTAGAAGGGTGTAGAGGGGTGTAGAGGGGTGTAGAGGGGTG
>OZ038315.1:824131-872184 GCA_964035775.1 Osedax frankpressi | reverse complement strand
ATATATAGATATATATATATATATATATATATATATATATATATCTATATATATATATATATATATATAGATATATATATATATATATATATATATAGATATATATATATATATATATATATATATATATATCTATATATATATATATATATATAGATATATATATATATATATATATATATATATATATCTATATATATATATATATATATATATATCTATATATATGTTTGCGTGGGTGTGTGTGTGAATATTTGGGTATGCGTGTGTGTATGAGTGTGTGAGTATGTGAATCATTCACACTATTACTATAGTATATATTATGTATATATTATTTATATATAAATTAATTTCTTAAGACCTGTGTTCTTCATTCTGTCAAAATGGAGGAACTTGTACAATCGTAAACTCAATCCCTACTTGCAAGTTAGTTTATTATAATAACATAGCATATATATTATATATTAGATATATTATAAATAATTTATGATTTCATAGTTATTATTGATTTTTTCAATATAACAATATATAAACTTATTAATATTAATACATTATAATAATTCATAACATTTAAAAGAAATATTGTAAATTTACTTTTACATTATATAAATAATTTAAAATTTAATATATGATATTTTTAAAATATATAATAGTTATAATTAATTTAATAATATTTTATTACGAATATAAAAATATATAGTTTAACCTCGATCATTGAAAACTTAATATAATCGAATTATTTATAATTAAAAATTTGTTTAATATTAAATTATAATTAAAATTATAGTTATCCACAATAAACTATATTTTTTTATTGAAAATATAAACAGTTATATTATATAGTACATTATATTATATCATAAACAGTTATATTATGTTAATTGCTTCATTAATAAACTATATTTTATATAGTGAAAAGATAAAAAGTTATATTATATCATACATTAATTAATTAATCTAGATGCAAAGCTGGATATTCAGGAATTACATGTTTAACTGGTGGAACTACAGGAGGTTTATTTATATTTAAATATATCTATTAGTTTATATGTTTACATAATATTATGTTATATAATTGTCTACGAGTTCATTATTAGAATTAGAATATATATATATATATATATATATATATATATATATATATATAATATATATATATATATATATATATATATATATAATATGAGGTATTTATTGTAAAAGTGTGAGTAACTATTTATAAATTTAAAATAATAATATATATGTTTAGTAATGTCATGTGCAATATGGCAAGCTATGCAATTTGGCAAATACCATTGACTGCGAGGTTATTTCAACTTTCAAAAACTACAATATAAATTATAAATAATCTTGAAAGTTAATGAAATTGCTTTATGACAATGTAATAATATACGTATAATTAATTTTGTAATTTTTAAAGGTTAACATAAGATAGTGGTACTTAAAATATTTTCATTAATACTCAATAAAATAATTTCCATTTCAAGTATTCATATGTCAGTTAGTTGAAAATAGACACGCCCACTGGGCGTCGCCCAGCGATACATAAATAGAATTATTAAATTTTAATAATATAATAATAACTTTAATAAAGTAATTCTTTATATACGATATTACTGAATGTATCTACTTATTTTTTAATTGGGAAGACATAAGTATTTACTTTACTGATCTCGGTCTTGTAAATATGATATACTATATATTTTTTGAATTAAATGTATTTGATAATACTAGTATAATATTAAATAGTAAATTTCCAAAGGAATATATATATATTATAAACTATTAAATGCAAAAGTTAGTTAACTAACTCGGCGGTATTAAATATCAAGTATGATAATAAATATCATACATTGTATATATATTTAAATATAATTAACAATCTGTATAAAATGATAAATAATTTACAAAGTTAATTTATTAAATATATGTTTTCTCATATAATCGATATGTAGTGTTACATGTCGAAAATGAAACATGTTGAAAATGTATTATTTAATAAAAAATAATAAATTTCTTTGACTAAATCGAAACTCATGATAATATACAATATAATTAATAACAATTTAAAAATTATACACATGTAATAATTTGAATTTTAAATTAATCACGCCTATAAATACGCCCAATTATAAAATAATTAAATCATAATATTTAATATTAATTAAAAAAATATATTGTGATAAATAATGATTAATTACATTATTTGTAATCATTGTAGAATTATAATTTATTTTTATATAATTTTTTAAAGTGTATTACAATGAAAATAGATAAAATCACAGGAAGTGTGCCAAATTGCATAGCTTGCCAAATTGCATACGACAGTACTCAATGTTTTGCTATTATGTATTTACATTATTGTATTTAAAACCAAATTAACTTAGCTCTCGAAGAAATGATATAACAGTTATATTTTTTTATTACAAAATAATAATAACTTGGCATTTTAATTGATAATATATAAATGTACCACACTTACAATTGAGAGATAATTTTGCCACATCAGTTAATTTATTCTATATATGTTTACAAATATTTAATAGATATAAGATATTTCCAATTATAAGATATAATTACTTATATTGAAACAATGACTAATTATTTATACAGATATCTATTATAATATATTTATTTAAAATAATATATAAGTTCATATTAATATGTCATATAATTAAAATAACTATTAAATTTTAGTAAATTAAATATAAAAGATTAGTATATAAAATGTTATAATTTTATATTATATATATATGTGTGTTTATATATATATATATATATATATATCTATATATATCTATATATATATATATATATATATATCTATATATATGTTTGCGTGGGTGTGTGTGTGAATATTTGGGTATGCGTGTGTGTATGAGTGTGTGAGTATGTGAATCATTCACACTATTACTATAGTATATATTATGTATATATTATTTATATATAAATTAATTTCTTAAGACCTGTGTTCTTCATTCTGTCAAAATGGAGGAACTTGTACAATCGTAAACTCAATCCCTACTTGCAAGTTAGTTTATTATAATAACATAGCATATATATTATATATTAGATATATTATAAATAATTTATGATTTCATAGTTATTATTGATTTTTTCAATATAACAATATATAAACTTATTAATATTAATACATTATAATAATTCATAACATTTAAAAGAAATATTGTAAATTTACTTTTACATTATATAAATAATTTAAAATTTAATATATGATATTTTTAAAATATATAATAGTTATAATTAATTTAATAATATTTTATTACGAATATAAAAATATATAGTTTAACCTCGATCATTGAAAACTTAATATAATCGAATTATTTATAATTAAAAATTTGTTTAATATTAAATTATAATTAAAATTATAGTTATCCACAATAAACTATATTTTTTTATTGAAAATATAAACAGTTATATTATATAGTACATTATATTATATCATAAACAGTTATATTATGTTAATTGCTTCATTAATAAACTATATTTTATATAGTGAAAAGATAAAAAGTTATATTATATCATACATTAATTAATTAATCTAGATGCAAAGCTGGATATTCAGGAATTACATGTTTAACTGGTGGAACTACAGGAGGTTTATTTATATTTAAATATATCTATTAGTTTATATGTTTACATAATATTATGTTATATAATTGTCTACGAGTTCATTATTAGAATTAGAATATATATATATATATATATATATATATATATATATATATATATATAATATATATATATATATATATATATATATAATATGAGGTATTTATTGTAAAAGTGTGAGTAACTATTTATAAATTTAAAATAATAATATATATGTTTAGTAATGTCATGTGCAAAATGGCAAGCTATGCAATTTGGCAAATACCATTGACTGCGAGGTTATTTCAACTTTCAAAAACTACAATATAAATTATAAATAATCTTGAAAGTTAATGAAATTGCTTTATGACAATGTAATAATATGCGTATAATTAATTTTGTAATTTTTAAAGGTTAACATAAGATAGTGGTACTTAAAATATTTTCATTAATACTCAATAAAATAATTTCCATTTCAAGTATTCATATGTCAGTTAGTTGAAAATAGACACGCCCACTGGGCGTCGCCCAGCGATACACAAATAGAATTATTAAATTTTAATAATATAATAATAACTTTAATAAAGTAATTCTTTATATACGATATTACTGAATGTATCTACTTATTTTTTAATTGGGAAGACATAAGTATTTACTTTACTGATCTCGGTCTTGTAAATATGATATACTATATATTTTTTGAATTAAATGTATTTGATAATACTAGTATAATATTAAATAGTAAATTTCCAAAGGAATATATATATATTATAAACTATTAAATGCAAAAGTTAGTTAACTAACTCGGCGGTATTAAATATCAAGTATGATAATAAATATCATACATTGTATATATATTTAAATATAATTAACAATCTGTATAAAATGATAAATAATTTACAAAGTTAATTTATTAAATATATGTTTTCTCATATAATCGATATGTAGTGTTACATGTCGAAAATGAAACATGTTGAAAATGTATTATTTAATAAAAAATAATAAATTTCTTTGACTAAATCGAAACTCATGATAATATACAATATAATTAATAACAATTTAAAAATTATACACATGTAATAATTTGAATTTTAAATTAATCACGCCTATAAATACGCCCAATTATAAAATAATTAAATCATAATATTTAATATTAATTAAAAAAATATATTGTGATAAATAATGATTAATTACATTATTTGTAATCATTGTAGAATTATAATTTATTTTTATATAATTTTTTAAAGTGTATTACAATGAAAATAGATAAAATCACAGGAAGTGTGCCAAATTGCATAGCTTGCCAAATTGCATACGACAGTACTCAATGTTTTGCTATTATGTATTTACATTATTGTATTTAAAACCAAATTAACTTAGCTCTCGAAGAAATGATATAACAGTTATATTTTTTTATTACAAAATAATAATAACTTGGCATTTTAATTGATAATATATAAATGTACCACACTTACAATTGAGAGATAATTTTGCCACATCAGTTAATTTATTCTATATATGTTTACAAATATTTAATAGATATAAGATATTTCCAATTATAAGATATAATTACTTATATTGAAACAATGACTAATTATTTATACAGATATCTATTATAATATATTTATTTAAAATAATATATAAGTTCATATTAATATGTCATATAATTAAAATAACTATTAAATTTTAGTAAATTAAATATAAAAGATTAGTATATAAAATGTTATAATTTTATATTATATATATATGTGTGTTTATATATATATATATATATATATATATATATATATATATATCTATATATATATATATATATATATCTATATATATGTTTGCGTGGGTGTGTGTGTGAATATTTGGGTATGCGTGTGTGTATGAGTGTGTGAGTATGTGAATCATTCACACTATTACTATAGTATATATTATGTATATATTATTTATATATAAATTAATTTCTTAAGACCTGTGTTCTTCATTCTGTCAAAATGGAGGAACTTGTACAATCGTAAACTCAATCCCTACTTGCAAGTTAGTTTATTATAATAACATAGCATATATATTATATATTAGATATATTATAAATAATTTATGATTTCATAGTTATTATTGATTTTTTCAATATAACAATATATAAACTTATTAATATTAATACATTATAATAATTCATAACATTTAAAAGAAATATTGTAAATTTACTTTTACATTATATAAATAATTTAAAATTTAATATATGATATTTTTAAAATATATAATAGTTATAATTAATTTAATAATATTTTATTACGAATATAAAAATATATAGTTTAACCTCGATCATTGAAAACTTAATATAATCGAATTATTTATAATTAAAAATTTGTTTAATATTAAATTATAATTAAAATTATAGTTATCCACAATAAACTATATTTTTTTATTGAAAATATAAACAGTTATATTATATAGTACATTATATTATATCATAAACAGTTATATTATGTTAATTGCTTCATTAATAAACTATATTTTATATAGTGAAAAGATAAAAAGTTATATTATATCATACATTAATTAATTAATCTAGATGCAAAGCTGGATATTCAGGAATTACATGTTTAACTGGTGGAACTACAGGAGGTTTATTTATATTTAAATATATCTATTAGTTTATATGTTTACATAATATTATGTTATATAATTGTCTACGAGTTCATTATTAGAATTAGAATATATATATATATATATATATATATATATATATATATATAATATATATATATATATATATATATATATATATATAATATGAGGTATTTATTGTAAAAGTGTGAGTAACTATTTATAAATTTAAAATAATAATATATATGTTTAGTAATGTCATGTGCAAAATGGCAAGCTATGCAATTTGGCAAATACCATTGACTGCGAGGTTATTTCAACTTTCAAAAACTACAATATAAATTATAAATAATCTTGAAAGTTAATGAAATTGCTTTATGACAATGTAATAATATACGTATAATTAATTTTGTAATTTTTAAAGGTTAACATAAGATAGTGGTACTTAAAATATTTTCATTAATACTCAATAAAATAATTTCCATTTCAAGTATTCATATGTCAGTTAGTTGAAAATAGACACGCCCACTGGGCGTCGCCCAGCGATACATAAATAGAATTATTAAATTTTAATAATATAATAATAACTTTAATAAAGTAATTCTTTATATACGATATTACTGAATGTATCTACTTATTTTTTAATTGGGAAGACAAGTATTTACTTTACTGATCTCGGTCTTGTAAATATGATATACTATATATTTTTTGAATTAAATGTATTTGATAATACTAGTATAATATTAAATAGTAAATTTCCAAAGTAATATATATATATTATAAACTATTAAATGCAAAAGTTAGTTAACTAACTCGGCGGTATTAAATATCAAGTATGATAATAAATATCATACATTGTATATATATTTAAATATAATTAACAATCTGTATAAAATGATAAATAATTTACAAAGTTAATTTATTAAATATATGTTTTCTCATATAATCGATATGTAGTGTTACATGTCGAAAATGAAACATGTTGAAAATGTATTATTTAATAAAAAATAATAAATTTCTTTGACTAAATCGAAACTCATGATAATATACAATATAATTAATAACAATTTAAAAATTATACACATGTAATAATTTGAATTTTAAATTAATCACGCCTATAAATACGCCCAATTATAAAATAATTAAATCATAATATTTAATATTAATTAAAAAAATATATTGTGATAAATAATGATTAATTACATTATTTGTAATCATTGTAGAATTATAATTTATTTTTATATAATTTTTTAAAGTGTATTACAATGAAAATAGATAAAATCACAGGAAGTGTGCCAAATTGCATAGCTTGCCAAATTGCATACGACAGTACTCAATGTTTTGCTATTATGTATTTACATTATTGTATTTAAAACCAAATTAACTTAGCTTTCGAAGAAATGATATAACAGTTATATTTTTTTATTACAAAATAATAATAACTTGGCATTTTAATTGATAATATATAAATGTACCACACTTACAATTGAGAGATAATTTTGCCACATCAGTTAATTTATTCTATATATGTTTACAAATATTTAATAGATATAAGATATTTCCAATTATAAGATATAATTACTTATATTGAAACAATGACTAATTATTTATACAGATATCTATTATTATATATTTATTTAAAATAATATATAAGTTCATATTAATATGTCATATAATTAAAATAACTATTAAATTTTAGTAAATTAAATATAAAAGATTAGTATATAAAATGTTATAATTTTATATTATATATATATGTGTGTTTATATATATATATATATATATATATATATATATATATATATCTATATATATATATATATATATATATATATATATATATATATCTATATATATGTTTGCGTGGGTGTGTGTGTGAATATTTGGGTATGCGTGTGTGTATGAGTGTGTGAGTATGTGAATCATTCACACTATTACTATAGTATATATTATGTATATATTATTTATATATAAATTAATTTCTTAAGACCTGTGTTCTTCATTCTGTCAAAATGGAGGAACTTGTACAATCGTAAACTCAATCCCTACTTGCAAGTTAGTTTATTATAATAACATAGCATATATATTATATATTAGATATATTATAAATAATTTATGATTTCATAGTTATTATTGATTTTTTCAATATAACAATATATAAACTTATTAATATTAATACATTATAATAATTCATAACATTTAAAAGAAATATTGTAAATTTACTTTTACATTATATAAATAATTTAAAATTTAATATATGATATTTTTAAAATATATAATAGTTATAATTAATTTAATAATATTTTATTACGAATATAAAAATATATAGTTTAACCTCGATCATTGAAAACTTAATATAATCGAATTATTTATAATTAAAAATTTGTTTAATATTAAATTATAATTAAAATTATAGTTATCCACAATAAACTATATTTTTTTATTGAAAATATAAACAGTTATATTATATAGTACATTATATTATATCATAAACAGTTATATTATGTTAATTGCTTCATTAATAAACTATATTTTATATAGTGAAAAGATAAAAAGTTATATTATATCATACATTAATTAATTAATCTAGATGCAAAGCTGGATATTCAGGAATTACATGTTTAACTGGTGGAACTACAGGAGGTTTATTTATATTTAAATATATCTATTAGTGTATATGTTTACATAATATTATGTTATATAATTGTCTACGAGTTCATTATTAGAATTAGAATATATATATATATATATATATATATATATAATATATATATATATATATATATATAATATGAGGTATTTATTGTAAAAGTGTGAGTAACTATTTATAAATTTAAAATAATAATATATATGTTTAGTAATGTCATGTGCAAAATGGCAAGCTATGCAATTTGGCAAATACTAGGGTTGTAAATGATACCCAAAATCAAAGTTTCGAAACAGTATCAAATGCTAAAATCAAAGTTTCGAAACAGTATCAAATGCTAAAATCAAAGTTTCGAAACAGTATCAAATGCTAAAATCAAAGTTTCGAAACAGTATCAAATGCTAAAATCAAAGTTTCGAAAGAGTATCAAATGCTAAAATCAAAGTTTCGAAAGAGTATCAAATGCTAAAATCAAAGTTTCGAAACACTGTAAAATCTAATTATATATTTAGATATTATTGCGAATTAATTAATACATTTGTTATATTTTTTAATTATTATCTAATAATATTACAATTAATAAATTAGAAAGTAAATTAATCAGTAAATCACAAAGAAACTTAAATAAATTTAATATAAATTATGATAATAATACAAATTCGTATAATATACATAAAAATATTATTTTTAACAAGTAAGCGAATATTTTATCATCATTTAGAAAAATATGGGGTGATAAAACCTAGACATGCTAACACTTATAATAATACATAATAAGTATTTTTATTTATTATTTATATACAAAAATGTAAGCATATCTAAGTTTTTGTCACTCAATCTGTTTCTAGACGATGATAAAATATTTCCAGTTGATGAAAATATTCTTTCACTTGCGACTGATGTAGCTTGTATTACTAAATGGTGACAAGCCAATCTAAATAATATTGGCATATTTGATGCTTTCCACCACATGAGAGGACACGACTCAAAGGATATCGATGGCATCCTCTCATACTCTTTTAATTCTTCTGTAATCTGTCGATAGCAATTATGAGAATAAATTTAATTGTAATATAATAATGAGGCTAAATTTATACTTTATCATATTATTAATTTTAATATTATTTGATAAGTTGTAATATTTATATAAATATAAACAGATGATCGCTTTGGACGTTTATGGTGCATCCCTAGAAATATGTCCATTTCACTTAGTTGACTGTCACTATTCTCCTTTATTTTCACCTCGCATTCATTCTAATTTAATATTCTTTTAATATCATAGAATATCAGAGAATATAATATCTAGGAAATTATAAAGATATAAAAGAAAGTACATTTTTATAATATAAAATAATATAATAGGTTATATAGTTTTATATGAATTACAATGTTGAATACTTACATCATATTTTAAAGATATTTTCGAATGAATTTCCTCAATATTAAGATCTTCTAAATTTTTGAATCTAGGATCAAGATATGTCGCTATTTTAAATATATCGTCTTCATACCTATAAAAAATTTCTATTAGAATGTGATATATTTTTTTATAATGATTCAATTATCATGAAAAATTATATAAATAACCGGGAGGAAAGGCAACTTATCATGGCAGGCGCAGCACATTTTAAAATTCCATTCTTCTGAATTCCTTTTATTAGTTTTGATATAAAAGGTAATATCATTGATATTGGTGAAATTGAATCTTTGGATAAAGTCTGTATGTGATTGATATTATTTATAATATACATAAGTTATTTTTTATAATTAAATTTATTATATATCTAAAATACTATTTATTGTACTGTTAGATATTTCTGCATTGGAATGCTTACTATAGAGCTAACCAATGTCACTAATTTGAATGGTTTAAGGCATAAAGATAATTGATTACACAATTCTATATCTTCGCCTTCAATCATAAGATTATGATGAGTTTCTCCAAAGGCAGTTAATAGATATGGATGAAGTTCAAGGTACCTTGAAATCATGTCATATGTACTGTTCCACCTATTAAATATTAAAATAAGATTCAAAAGCATTATTATAATCAAATGCAAAAGCATATTATAATTGTATTATATTAATAATTTACCTGGTAACTACGTCCATTTTTAATTTAAGAGGAGATTTATTATCAGCCTCCATCGCAGACTTCAGTAAAGCAGTAAACTTGCTAGAATGATGAACAGACTGAGCAAGTTTACGCATATTACTCAATATGTCATTGAAATTGCACTTCTGTAATTGTACGAATTAATTATTAAAATATATGCTAAATGATACTTAAATATAGCTAATATAACTAATTATTTAAAAACCTTAAATAAAAGCTGTACTGTCAAATTTAATATATGTGCAAAACATCCAATATGTGCAAAAATATGACCTTCGGTCACAGCCAATTTTCCACATTTGCTTATGTTGGCAGCATTATCAGTTGTTAGCTAAAATAATTCACAACTATAAAAAATATAAATATTATATATACAATGTATATAATTATATATATATATATATATTATTAACTGAAGGAAGGCACTGTTTATTATTCATATTCCAATCCTTCATAGTCTCAACTAATAACTTTAATAGATTAGAGCTTGTATGAGAATCCTAATATAATGTTTGAAATATTAATTATATGAATTGAATATATATTTATAAAATTAATAGTGAAATAATATATATTTAAATTAACTAACATAGTATGATCGAGTTTGTAATACATGCGAGTGAAAATCTCCATCCTTGATATACACAACTGTAGTCGTGATGAAGGATGTTTGGTTGATGCTAGACCAGGCATCGGTTGTCATGCTAGCATAGCAACACTTGGATAATTCATCTTTTAAATGTATCACCACATCTTCATAATATAATTTAATTTGTTCAGTTATTATGTAACGTGATGGAACCTCATAATTTCCACAAAAACGTTTACACATCTCTTTAAAAGACCGTGATTCCACCAATGATAATGGTAGCATATTACTTGCAAGAAACAAAGCTAAAATTGATAATTAATTATTAAATGAATACAAATAATAATAGTTGATCAAATAAGATGAATTGTTATTAAGGAAATATATACTAACAAATTCCTTCAGTAATATTTTTTGATTTTTCATTACTGATTTTTATATCCATATATGATGATACATTTTTAGTATAACCTAAATTTATTTTAAAATATTAATTCCATTTATTTTATATGTGCATTAAAACTTACTCTGTGGTTTGGCCTTATAGCTTAGGTGGATGAGTTTATGCCTGGCAAGTGCTGAAGTACTCCACCCAGGACATTTGATAATAACCGAGCAGGTCTTACATTTTGCCTCTGCAAGTTTTATTTCTTTTTTTCCGACTAATTGAATAACAATTGAATAAAAATATTATTAATAATATTAAATGGTAAAATGAAGTACTTTAATACATTAATAAGTATACGAAATATATGTGTGTTAATACATTTATAAATTTAAAAAGTGTATGATTTGTGATCATTAATCACAAATATATGCTAAAATCTACATATTTCGCTAATAATTGTACCTAGCTGTTTTAATATATAACCTTTCTTATATACTGTATAAAAAGATTTCCATACATCACTCCTCTTTTCTTCTTCTTTAAAGATGTATTCAATTTCCTGTATATTCAATATTGTTGATAATATATATTCGAAATATAAAAATAAAATAATTCAAATCAAGGTTTATATATATTAATTAATATAGTAATTAGTACCAATACTATTACTAAATAGTATATATATATAGTATACATATTATATATATATATATTAATTGGTAGTATATATTATGCCTTGTAATACTTATATAATGATTGTATAAGATTATAAAATATATGATATATTCAATGAATATTAATTTATAAAATAATATATTACAAAATAGAATATTTTAAAATATACTCGATATAATTCATTTATTCAATTCAGTGATTTAAATGCACACACTATATAGAGTATTATATGCTTAGATATTATATGATCTCATAGAATTAAAAATCTACTAACATTTAATTTAATGTCCATTTTGGTTTGGTTTGGAACAATGGGAAGTGTCATAATTAATAAAAACTAATTCAGCCAATCATTGATTACTAATTGAGTTCATAATATAAATCTCAAATCAATATAATTATTTATGTTATATAAATCTATGATTATTAAAATATTCATTTGTATTTTGCATTTTTGACCTTAGGTCAATTTTTATTGACTGCCAATAAAAAAATGTATCAAAATTAATTTTAATTACAAATGAACTCCATGAAGTTATTTATGACTTTATTATTTAATAAAGATCATAAATGTATCAGTTCGGGTTCGAGTTCGTAATTTTTAATATATCAAAGTATCAGTTCGGTTCGGTATCAAAATATGAAAGTATCAGTTCGGGTTCGGGATCGTAATATATTGAATTACAAAGTATCAGTTCGGTATCAAAGTGTTAAAGTATCAGTTCGTAATGTATCAGTTCGGTTTTATTTACAACCCTAGCAAATACCATTGACTGCGAGGTTATTTCAACTTTCAAAAACTACAATATAAATTATAAATAATCTTGAAAGTTAATGAAATTGCTTTATGACAATGTAATAATATACGTATAATTAATTTTGTAATTTTTAAAGGTTAACATAAGATAGTGGTACTTAAAATATTTTCATTAATACTCAATAAAATAATTTCCATTTCAAGTATTCATATGTCAGTTAGTTGAAAATAGACACGCCCACTGGGCGTCGCCCAGCGATACATAAATAGAATTATTAAATTTTAATAATATAATAATAACTTTAATAAAGTAATTCTTTATATACGATATTACTGAATGTATCTACTTATTTTTTAATTGGGAAGACATAAGTATTTACTTTACTGATCTCGGTCTTGTAAATATGATATACTATATATTTTTTGAATTAAATGTATTTGATAATACTAGTATAATATTAAATAGTAAATTTCCAAAGGAATATATATATATTATAAACTATTAAATGCAAAAGTTAGTTAACTAACTCGGCGGTATTAAATATCAAGTATGATAATAAATATCATACATTGTATATATATTTAAATATAATTAACAATCTGTATAAAATGATAAATAATTTACAAAGTTAATTTATTAAATATATGTTTTCTCATATAATCGATATGTAGTGTTACATGTTGAAAATGAAACATGTTGAAAATGTATTATTTAATAAAAAATAATAAATTATACAATATAATTAATAACAATTTAAAAATTATACACATGTAATAATTTGAATTTTAAATTAATCACGCCTATAAATACGCCCAATTATAAAATAATTAAATCATAATATTTAATATTAATTAAAAAAATATATTGTGATAAATAATGATTAATTACATTATTTGTAATCATTGTAGAATTATAATTTATTTTATATAATTTTTTAAAGTGTATTACAATGAAAATAGATAAAATCACAGGAAGTGTGCCAAATTGCATAGCTTGCCAAATTGCATACGACAGTACTCAATGTTTTGCTATTATGTATTTACATTATTGTATTTAAAACCAAATTAACTTAGCTTTCGAAGAAATGATATAACAGTTATATTTTTTTATTACAAAATAATAACTAAATTGGCATTTTAATTGATAATATATAAATGTACCGCACTTACAATTGAGAGATCATTTTGCCACATCAGTTAATTTATTCTATATATGTTTACAAATATTTAATAGATATAAGATATTTCCAATTATAAGATATAATTACTTATATTGAAACAATGACTAATTATTTATACAGATATCTATTATAATATATTTATTTAAAATAATATATAAGTTCATATTAATATGTCATATAATTAAAATAACTATTAAATGTTAGTAAATTTAATATAAAAGATTAGTATATAAAATGTTATAATTTTATATTATATATATATATATATATATATATATATATATATATATATATATATATATATCTATATATCTATGTATAATTGTGCGTGTGTGTGTGTGAATATTTGGGTATACGTGTGTGTATGAGTGTGTGAGTATGTGAATCATTCACACTATTACTATAGTATATATTATGTATATATTATTTATATATAAATTAATTTCTTAAGACCTGTGTTCTTCATTCTGTCAAAATGGAGGAACTTGTACAATCGTAAACTCATTCCCTACTTGCAAGTTAGTTTATTATAATAACATAGCATATATATTATATATTAGATATATTATAAATAATTTATGATTTCATAGTTATTATTGATTTTTTCAATATAACAATATATAAACTTATTAATATTAATACATTATAATAATTCATAACATTTAAAAGAAATATTGTAAATTTACTTTTACATTATATAAATAATTTAAAATTTAATATATGATATTTTTAAAATATATAATAATTTTAATTAATTTAATAATATTTTATTACGAATATAAAAATATATAGTTTAACCTCGATCATTGAAAACTTAATATAATCGAATTATTTATAATTAAAAATTGTTTAATATTAAATTATAATTAAAATTATAGTTATCCACAATAAACTATATTTTTTTATTGAAAATATAAACAGTTATATTATATAGTACATTATATTATATCATAAACAGTTATATTATGTTAATTGCTTAATTAATAAACTATATTTTGTATAGTGAAAAGATAAAAAGTTATATTATATCATACATTAATTAATTAATCTAGATGCAAAGCTGGATATTCAGGAATTACATGTTTAACTGGTGGAACTACAGGAGGTTTATTTATATTTAAATATATCTATTAGTTTATATGTTTACATAATATTATGTTATATAATTGTCTACGAGTTCATTAATTTTAAATTGAAATAACATTAATTACGATATTATTTTATATTACTAATAATTATAAATAAAACATGAATATATATTAACGATATTGTACATCGACATTATAATAGAGATTATATAGTAAAATGTAAGATAGTACAAAACTACTAGTTTATAATTAAATAGAATATATATATATATATATATATATATATATATATATATATACATAATAGATAGTCGCCATTGTAAAAGGGTGAATAAATATTTGTAAATTGCAAATAATAAGATATATGTTTAGTAATCTGCTACATTATATTTACTCTATTGTGTACCAAATTAACCTAGCTCTCGAAGAAATGATATACAAGTTATAATTTTTATTAAAGATTTTTATTTAAGATATATACACTAATCTTGACATAATAATTACTAATTTAACAAATTATAGAATTTAATTATTATTCATAATATATATTGATCTATTATATAAAAACGTATTTGAATTAATCTAACAATTTCAAACCGTAGTCATTTATTTGAACACATATGGTCATCTTATTTCTTAAAAACGTTTATCAAACATTCATTATAACTTTATTTTTATATATGTATTCACTATAGAGATAAAAGAGTAATCTTATAATATATTATGTAAAATTCACCCACAATTAATAACTAATTAAAAAATTGTATATGTATTGTTAACTCAACAGTAATGTTTTAATTCCAGAAATAATATATATATTATTTTGTTACCAAATATAACCAAGATAAATATTTTATAATTAATAATACAACTTGAATTAGGAACATGCTCTAACAATGAATGTAAGAATGGAGGAGTCTGTAAATTAGTAAATAATGCGAAGATTTGCGAGTGAGTAGATAATATCAAATTATTAAATATCTATAATTGTTGTAAAAGAATTATGTATTTCATAAATATATAAATAAATTTTATATGTCCCATAGATAATATATAAATTATTCAATCGTATTTTATCTAATATATCACCCAGCTTTTAATTAACCCCATCTCTAGCTAGTTTAATTTGCAATTTTAATATAGAATACTAAACTAATTGAACCCAAATCATATATTATATCAACGATAAATAATATATAACTAACTATCGCAATCATTTGAATATATATATTTATATCTAAACTATGTCATAATATCCATATGCAGATGTAAAAGAGGATTTTCAGGAACTAATTGTGTCTATAATACCAATTCTGCCAGTTCATTAATGCTCAATCCTTTTGTATTGTGTTTCAGTTCTATTATAGTTATTTTAAAATATTTATATTAATTTATTATTTGTTTTTTTAACTAAATCTTATTTTTATAATCTCCAATAAATAATAGATATGCTAGCAATATTTATAGGATTAATAAGAAATAGTAAATGTATATATTTTATATATCGAAAAGTTAATGTTTTGTATATAATAAATAAATTAATAAAAAAGTTATTTTTTATTACTACTACATTTTATTACAGTTGCTCCTGCTAATGCTACTACTACTACTACTACTACTGCTACTGTAAATACTACTGCTAATGCTACTACTACTACTAATGCTACTGTAAATGATACTGCTAATGCTAATACTACTGCTAATGCTACTACTACTAATGCTACTGTAAATGATACTGCTAATGCTAATACTACTGCTAATGCTACTACTACTACTAATGCTACTGTAAATGATACTGCTAATGCTAATACTACTGCTAATGCTACTACTACTAATGCTACTGTAAATGATACTGCTAATGCTAATACTACTGCTAATGCTACTACTACTACTAATGCTACTGTAAATGATACTGCTAATGCTAATACTACTGCTAATGCTACTACTACTAATGCTACTGTAAATGATACTGCTAATGCTAATACTACTGCTAATGCTACTACTACTACTAATGCTACTGTAAATGATACTGCTAATGCTAATACTACTGCTAATGCTACTACTACTACTAATGCTACTGTAAATGATACTGCTAATGCTAATACTACTGCTAATGCTACTACTACTACTACTACTAATGCTACTGTAAATGATACTGCTAATGCTAATACTACTGCTAATGCTACTACTACTAATGCTACTGTAAATGATACTGCTAATGCTAATACTACTGCTAATGCTACTACTACTACTAATGCTACTGTAAATGATACTGCTAATGCTAATACTACTGCTAATGCTACTACTACTAATGCTACTGTAAATGATACTGCTAATGCTAATACTACTGCTAATGCTACTACTACTACTAATGCTACTGTAAATGATACTGCTAATGCTAATACTACTGCTAATGCTACTACTACTACTACTACTAATGCTACTGTAAATGATACTGCTAATGCTAATACTACTGCTAATGCTACTACTACTACTAATGCTACTGTAAATGATACTGATAATGCTAATACTACTACTAATGCTACTACTACTACTACTACTAATGCTACTGTAAATGATACTGCTAATGCTAATACTACTGATAATGCTACTGCTACTGTAAATGCTACTACTATTGCAACTGCTACTGCTACTATAAATTCTACTGCTGATACTGCCGATGATGCTGCTTTATATATAATTTTGATAATATTTATAAATTTTAATTATATTTAATTAATTAATTAATTATAATTTAGTAATTCAATATAATTATAATAAAAAAATGTTTTATTTTTATTATTAATATAAAACATCTACCACTCTTGTCATATTAAAATAATGTATTCATATATAAATGCAGAATACACTTCAATACAACTGCAATTATCATATATATATGCATTATTTTTAACTATCGATAATATATTATATTTATAGATTATATTTATTTATTAGTAAACATAGTATTTTTGTTATATTTATATATTTAAGAATAATAATATTTTTAATTTAATATCTTAGAATTAATATTATATTTTTGGCATTGGCTAGATATGCTGTTAACTGTGCTACATTGTTTAAAAAGAATGATATAATTTTCTTGTCTTTGTGGTTCATACATGTTTAATTAATAAATATATATATGTTAAATTTATATAAATAGAACTTCTACTAGTTATCGATGTAAATAAAAGAATGCGGAAAATGCATATTAATTTATATTAAAATTAATCATAAAATCTATATGTAACGAATTTGGAAATATCTGTTAATACTATTAAAACAAATATTCATATTCATAAAATATGTCATTAATATACTATTGATCACAAAATTACGAGATATATATATATTAAAAGAGATAATTTTTTCAAATCATAATATATATATCATATATTTAATATAAATTTATAATATAAATATTTAACCTATATTATATTTCAGTAATCTATTTTTTAAAATTTTCATCGATTATAAAATAATATTATTATATATATTCAACATTGTATAGTTTTCAATTTGTTGCCAATGGTAATATGATAATTTAATTATGTTTAATTTAATTTAATATTTTTTATAATTAGGATACAACAATATCGCAATAAATCTCTCGTTATACTGAATAGTTTAATAAGATAATATTTATTATATAAATTAATTATTAATTTATATGATAGTTTTATTTATATTAAATAAATTCTTCAGTAATTCAGATTTTACTTCCATTCGAATATTGATACAATACCCCATACAATTATTTTTAAAGTAGTCAAATATTAGCTAAATTAATATGTATTAGTTTAAAATAAAATGAAAAATAATTATTAAGTGTGAATAATAAAAATTAGTCTATAATATTCTAATTTGTTTAAAATTAATTTTGTTATTAGAACATATATTTTAAACATATTTCACAAAAAAAATTCCACACTCGAAATTATTATATCTCTGGGGAATATCCTAAATGAATAAAATGTGTTTAAAATATAATTAACACGTATATATAATTTTAATATACCTTTAAATTGTATACATCCTATTTTGAAATATTGTATTCTTTTATTCTATCATTTAAAAATGTTCTATTTCGGATCATAACATATAACGGCGTATTAGTATATTAATTATGCAAGTAATATACTTTTAAAATATACTTACTTTATAATTGAGGTAAATCTAGTACCCTCATGTAATGATGAATCATAATAAGATATTTTCTTTTTATTTATATAAACAACCTATATGTTTATTATATTTATATCATATATTATTATATTTTTAATTATATCTAAATTTATTATATATAATAAATTTAGATATAATTAAAAATATAATAATATATGATATAAATATTCAACATATATCAATATAATAATTTATCAACTAACTGTTAATGTCCAGTGGTTATTATCGAGTATGGGGAATACAAATATATCATATATATTATAATTAATATTATAATTTAATTTAAATCTATTTGTAATTAAATTTTGTACGAAAAAATTTATAATAAATAAAGATATACATATTTTTATATTTTTTCATCATTATATTTATATAATCGTCGATTATAAAATTATATATCCAGTTCCCATTGTTTAGACACATTAAATCTCCTAAATACTTATTGAATTGTTTATAATTAATGCAAACATATATATAATAATATACTATATATGATTAAAATAAACCTGTAATTTATGTGCACTTAAGATATAAATTATTGAAGTTCATTATTAATTTCATATAACATTGATCCTACAGAATTTGTTATGTAATGCTCTGCATCTTTATGTTCCCGTTCATTACATTTTATACATTGAATACATTGTATAACATATATTTATAATAATATGATAATCATTATAATTAAAAATATATATGGGAACTTATTTTTTGATATATAGTTGATTTAATATAAAAAATAACCTTCATCTGGTTGTATACAGTTTATGTTTGAACATTCACATATTTTTCTTTTCTACTAATTAATGTTTATTAATTTAAATATTAAATATTCATAAATTTAATAATGATAAAAATAATATATAATTTTAGCCTTTTTTTGGTTAACCTTTTGTAAAATTTTAAATACTATTTCATTTCCATCATATTCTTCAACTGCCATTTTCTTATAAGTATTCTAATAAATAATAATTGCAAATATATTATATTAAATTAAAAAAATGTAGTAAAACATATATTTAGTATATTATAAATATACACGAATAAAATATATACCTCATTTATTCCTTTCTTATTCATATTTTTTCTCGACAATCTAATTTGTTCAGCCTTCAACCCTAACCTTTTCATATACAATTGACATGTCATTACAACTAATGGTTTAGATTTTCTTTTTAATATAAAACATTAACCAATTTTTTATTTATATATATATATATATATATATATATATAAATAAAAAATTATATATATATATATATATATATATAATATGAATTAATTTATAAATTGTATCAAATACCATTGATTGCATATTCGTGATCTTCTAGTTTCTTATGATTCAATTACTTTAATTTCAAACTTATTTTAATTGGTAATTTTACTTTCAATACTATTGCCATATATTTTGATTAAGTTTATCTGTGAATTTTTAACTAATAAATGCATGCGACATAAAATTCTACAATAAACAAGTTGTTATTTATGATAATTATGAAGTAAATATTTAGTTATAAATTATCACAATATACGAAAAATGACACAATAATAATAGTTATGTTTATTTTAATTGTATTTATTACTAACCATTAATGATAGATGCCTTCTTCATATCAATAGTATACGAAAGAGAATTACAGATAAAAATTATTTGCTCAATATTCTAAATAAATTAGTATGCCACTCCAATATAAAACAGATAGTTGTTATATAATACATTTTTATAATTATATTTATAAAAAAATCTTTATATTAATAAATCATTACTAATAATCTTCTAAAATATTTGTTTTTTCTTTTTTGTTTGGTAATTTTATTTTATTTCTAATTTTTTCACTATTACTTTCTTCAGTCTCACTATCTATCTGATCAACTTTATCACTATAATGTTTAAATCCAACTTCATTTTCACTTTCAGTTTCACTATCAATCTTATCAGATTTATCGTTTTTATTTGTAAACTCATTTTATAGGTCTAAATTGTTCATGTTATCAATTGTTGATTCATTATTGTCTTTATCTATAAATGTTATTATTTACTTTATAAAGATTTGTATATTAATAATATACATCTACTTTGTATTTGTTTAAATTTACATATCAATTATAAACAACGATAATAATTACCAAGTAAGTTGTTAAGTTGTTAAGTTGTTAAGTTTATTCCATCTTCTGCATAAAAGTCATTATCTATATGTGATTTTATCCAGATATAACATGTACAATGTATAACATGTATAACATGTGCAATACATAATTCATCAAGTATATCAATTCGGTAAACATGGTTAAGTTTTCCAATGATCTTATATGTTAATTTTCCTTTAACATGTATATCTACTTTTTCAATCATTTTCGCTAAAGAGTCAATTTATAATTTATTAAAATAATAAAATCAAAATAATTATTTATTAATAATTTATAATTATACCTTTTCAATTATATTTATACAATGCAATTGCAATTGTTTAGGCCTATTCTTAAATAAGATGGCATGTATCCTGTTTTTTCCCCTATACTTTCTAAATTTTGTAAATTATTTTTACATAACTGTATAATATATTTGAACTATAATACTTTAATCATTACATTTATTAATATTATTTTTTAAATAATTAATATCACATTTAAAATATTATTTAAATAAACTAACTCATTATGTTCCTTTTCCAAAAATTCTTTATGCAATAATTTCAACATTATAGCCTATGAAAATCCTTTATATCTTTTTTAAATAATACCCTTAAAACTGTTTCAATAATAATAATTATTTTTATTCTTAAAACAAGTAAAAATACTATAATTTTATACTAATAATATTTTAAAAATATTTTAAATGCCTCTATTTGTGTTCGATTCCATTATTTGTTTAAGCATCAACACCTTTTCTAAATGCAAGAACCCAATTCTAAATGATTTAGTTTATAAGTATTCTTATATTATGAAAATCCAAAACTGTATTACTGTATACATATATATAATTATGCAAAAAAAATAAAACAAAATAACTTACCCGTAAATAAAATCAATTCCCTGTAAATTTTCTTAGCTAAACATGCATATTATTTTTTAACATGCAAATATAATATATGTAAATAAATTAGTTAAACTTTTTATAATATATAATGGTAATATATTAGCAAGCCTTTGTTTTTATTAATTTTCATCATAATCTTCAGTGTCTATTAATTCAAAATAAATGTAATCATTTTTTATAAAATATTTAAATAAAATAAATTGAAATTTGCATTTATAAATTTAATTATTTATAATTTTTGTAACATGCAAAAAAAAAAAATTCCAAAAAAAATAACTCAGCCTTCTTTCGATTCAAAATAATTTACCTTATAATGTGGAAACCAAGTTTTGATGATATATATTTGTAAATTATCATTTTCTATCCATATATGAGATCATTCTTTTTTTTTCATTCAAATATATCTCAATTGTTAGTGATTTTGCAATATTCCTTAGTAATTTTAATTCTATTTTATTATCAGATAATCCATTACTTATTTTTATTAACCACCTTATCCAACTTTGTTCGCGATGGAAATTACAGAGCAAATGCTTGGATTCTATAAAAAAAATGATTATAATATTCATTTTGTAATAATATTATCATTAAATAATAGTATATTTTTGTATGCCTAACCCGGAAATATATTATGACAAGCCATTATCTCCGCCACAGAAAAATAAGTTATTATATAAGTAGGATTTAACGTATATTGTTTTTCTTTCATCCACATTAAAATATTGTTTAGTCCTGAAAAATATATTAAACATAGATATTTTAATAAGTATCCATTTAATTTTAAAAAGTATACCTTCAATCAATAGATTTCGTGTTGTATTATATATTGCATCGATAACAATTATATCTTTCCCATAGCTGTTAATTATTTTTCAATTATATATATTATTGTATTATTTTATTAATAATATATTTACTATTATATGTTATAAACCTGTTTAATAGGTAACATTTGAAAAATTGTCATTGATACAAATAAAAATGATACATTTTCATGTTTTTCTGAAAAAATATTTTCCTCTCTTGTCCAATAGAGAGTTTATCACAAAACCTACTTTTACTTGGTCATCTTTTGAAACCCTATAACTATTATATAATGCTTTTAAATTAATAAGGAATACTATTTTAAAAACTAATAACAAACTTTTGTAAGTTAAACTTGTTTTTATTATTAATTTATTTAAAATATATAATTTTTATTAATCCTTATAACATATATTTTAATTATATATTGGCCTTAAATGATTTTTTTAATTTCTAATTAAGCATATAAATTAGTTAATAAATTAATAACTAACTTTGTAATATCTAAATATTTATTAATAGTATTTTGAATATTTTATTACTCGGGTTCATGGATCTATTACCAAAATGTGTACTCTCTTTAATTTTGAAACTTTTATATGGCTCCTTTTTTCATTTGTTCTGTAAATTCTACTCTCAACACACTCCTTTATTATATTTTTTATTCCAGTATCCAAAGGATTTTCTGAATATTTGTAATAAGTTATGAAATTATAAATAATTTATTACATTAATATCAGTACTTTTGAAATTAATTATAATACAAACATTATACAATTTTTAAAAAATAACTTACAATATTATTTGTTTATAACTAAATAATTTTTCCGATATAATGATTATGCATATTTTTTATTACTACTACTACTACTATCAATCAATCAATCAATCAAAAGGTTTATTTAAACACTCAATGTATATCATCATTATGCTCTGATAAGTGTATATTATAACAATAGATGGACAAGGCGAAATATAAATATGTATTGTGAAAAACCAAGACAAAGAAAGAACCTACATTATGGCACAAGGCCATCAGCAATTACAAGTCTCGGGAAAAAAACACCAGCGATACGCATAATATTATAGATGATAAGGATACGTATGGATAATTATAAAAGTAATGAGATACGGATTATTCGACTAGAAAAAAAATATATACAAATAAAATAAAATAAAATAAAAAAGAAGTAAGAGAAGAAGAAAAAAAGATTAACACATCATAGTTTTTGAGAAGATTTGGAAGATTTGGTAATTTAGTACATGAATGATGTGTTATTTAGAAGATAAGATTTAAGTAGATTTTTATATGAATTATGATTTGATGTGGATCTAATATGGAGAGGAAGCTTATTCCATATAATAGGAGCAGAGCAGGTAAAGGAACGTGATTGATGGCATGAATGTGATAAATGAGCTTGTAATATAAAATTGTCAATTGATGATCTGAGTTTAATACTAGTTATTTCAGGGCGACTTAGAGATTCTAATAGGTATTTAGGGAAATTGATATATAATGTTTTATGGATGATACAAAGTAGTCTATAGGCTGGACGATTAGGGAAGGTAAGGATCTTAAGTTTGATTGCGCTCATCGAAATACTAGAATGATCTATTAAGGGTTGGCATAAAATAGTTATTCTACCTGATTTAACTATTCTATTGAGTGGTTTTATATGTGATGAAAGTAAATCGAAGAGTAGAGAACTACAATAATCTATTTGTGAAAAAGCTAATGAATTTATGAGTTGTGTACATAGTTTAATGGTGATAAATTTTCTGATTTTACGTATATTCATTAATTAGTAATTTGATTTTTTCGAAATATTAGTAATATGTGATTTAAGGTTAAAAATTAATAACTATTCCTAGATATTTTATTTGATCACTAGGTGTAATTATTTGATTATCTATTTTAACTACTGGAAACAAATAAATGGGTGTATGAGCAGGTACATTAAGTAGTTCAGATTTTTTCTTATTGAGATATAGTTTATTCATAATTAACCAGCGATTTATTTCATTAGCGCATGTAGATATGACATCTATATGCTGAGAAATAGTGGAGGGACTTCATGAAAAAGTATAATATCATCAGCATATAAGTGGTATTTAATAGTTGGATATTTATTTATGATATGAGATATTGGATTAATATATATTTTAAAAAGTAAGGGGCCTAATACTGATCATTGGGGATCTCCGGAAGTCAACCGAGCTGGATTTGATAGATTATTACCAATTTTAATAGAAAAAGTTATGTTCTTAATAAAGAATATTAACCATTGCAGAGCCATAGTACATACACCTATATCAATTAGACGTTGTATAAGTATTTCATGATCTATAGTATCGAAAGCAGCAGATAAATCTACAAGTAAGAACTGATGCGGGTGATGTTTACTTAATCTTTGAAGTACCTTATCAAATACATTTAGAATTGCTGTTTCCATACTATGGTGATGAGTAGAAGCACTCTGATATGGGTCAAGAAATTTATTTCTGATTAGATAATCGTTAAGTTGAGTAAATACGATTTTTTCAATAATTTTGGATATAATTGATAATCGGGAAATGGGTCTATAGCTCGAGAGAGATTCGGGATCTAGAGTACCTTTCTTTATAATTGGAATTACTATAGCATGTTTTAGATCATTATGAATAATACCTGTTATAAAATAATTATTAACTATTTCAAGAATTAATTGAGATAAGGGTTAATTGATGATTAATTGATTTAATGATTAATTGATGATAATGATTTTATTAGAGAAATTGGTAATGGGTCTAGGAAAGATTTAGAATGACAATTATTTATAAGATGGACTATAGTTTGTACAGAAGGTGTACACAATGAGAGGTGTACACAAAGGAGAGTGAACAACTATGTGGATTTATAAAATGATTGAATAATTGTAAATTATTTAAATGTATGGGTGATTGAAGTTCCATTACTATAATATCTATGATATTAATAATTTTAGTAGTGAAAAATGTTAAAAAAGTTTTGCAAAGTATACTATCATCAATACTAGGAAGAATATGTTCATAAGACTTACCCAGTAGTGTGAATGATAATCTATAAAGTTATTTACTATTTCCATGACACATTGATATAGCATTTTGGAAGTGATTAATCTTAGCTAATTAAATTATATGCATGAAAGATGATTTTGAATTAAGTAATTGTTTAAGATTCTCATAATTACGATTTTTACATTTTGAGTAATTATTTCGACCGTCTATTGTTTTTATTTAAATTTATTTAAGAATAAAATGTTATATATTATAAATAAAATAAGTATTATAATAACAAATAATTGTACAAAGATTCATTACTTTATTCATTTATTAATGCCTCGCTCATCTATATATCCATCAATACGCCAATGCATCCATCAATCCATCCTTCCATCCATCTATACATCCATCCGTACATTCACAAACCATCAAAATATATATTCATTCATCCATCCATCCATCAATCCATCCATCCAAATATATATTCATTCATCCTTCAATTTATTCATACATCCATCTATCCATCTATCCATCCATCTATCCATCCATCCATCCATCCATTCATTCAACCATCCATCCATCCATCCACCCATACATCCATCCATCCATCCATTGAATTGAATTGAATTGAATTGAAAAGTTTATTTATACACAAAATAAAAAATAGATATATTCTCATTTATGTTTTAAAGAGAGTAAAATAATATCAAAAGTGAATTAAATGATAAAATCAAATCATTTAGAGGACTCTGACATTCGGGCAGATACATATATGATCGGAGTAGTCATAGAACATCCGCACAAGATCAATCCAAGATCTCATGTTAAGCATAGTAAATAATTTTTCAATGCCTTCTTAAATGTTTTTATGGAATTACATATTCGCAAATGAAGATGAAGATTGTTCAATAAAATTGGCGATAAAACACTAAATATTCTTTTACCATAGGTATCAAGATTAAATTTTTGATTTGATAGTATCAAACTGTTACTAGATCTTATTGGGCGGGTATTTTCCTTTAGTTTAATAATATCATAAAGATGTCGCGGCTGTTTAGCGTTTAGGGCAGTATAAGTTAAACATAGTATTCTATATGCTGAATAATTTCTCATTTCAAGCCATCCAAGTTATGTTAAACATTCGGTAATACTATTATGGTCTTTTCGCTTAAAACCATATATCATTCTTAATATAATTCTTAATATACGATCTAAATCATTTATTTTAGATTTAGTTATACCATAATATATAGAATTATAATAGTTTAAATACGATAGAATATAAGACTGAGAGATCATTTTACAATTATGAAATGACATTATTTTTCTTATTTTTTGACCTTACTAAAATAATAAAATGCTTTTTTTTACAATTATGAAATGACATTATTTTTCTTATTTTTTGA
The DNA here is from genome assembly GCA_964035775.1 of Osedax frankpressi. Lineage (NCBI taxonomy): Eukaryota > Metazoa > Annelida > Polychaeta > Sabellida > Siboglinidae > Osedax > Osedax frankpressi. Next base: position 844,074 of record OZ038315.1, on the reverse strand, counting down.
CCTTACTAAAATAATAAAATGCTTTTTTAGCAGTAAATCGTAAGTGGTTATCTAAAAGCATCCATACACCCATCCATTGAAATGAATTAAATTGAAAAGTTTATTTATACACAAAATAATAATTAATTATGTTCTCATTTGTATTTTAAAGAGAGTACAAATAATATCATAAGTGAATTAAATAATAGTCGATATTTTTCACTCGTAGAATGCGGACGTCTTTTCTATAAATAGATCACATTTGTATTGTATGTAAATAACATGAGACAACTGTATCAATAAGATACACTGGATGCAATGATCTATTGCATTATATATGCTTACACGCTTATGGAGCGACAACATCAGGATAGAATAAAATGAAACCATCAAAAATAGGTATGGAAATAATGAATGGCGGGTATTTTCCTTTCGTGTGTAAGAAATGTATTGTTGCAACTAAAAATAGATGCTCCGACATGGAAACAGATAGTGTAAATAATGTAATTATAAGTGATATAATATTAATTCAATAGATACTAAATTAGAAAATATTAATAGTAATAAAAAAAAAATTAGTAAATACAACTACTTATAAAACATATTTAGAAGCTATCACTAACTCATTAGATACTATTAGTTTAGGAATCAATAAAATTGATATTCAAAAAAATACAATATCAAATAATAAGGAAATCAAAACTAATCACACTAATGATGATATGAGAACAACAGATACTATTAATAGATCAACTGAAAATAAGAATAATGAATATAAACTAGTCATTAGAAATATAGAAAAAACAAACTGTAATATCAATAGTGAATACTAATATTTAAAATTAGATTTTTTATATATTTCATATGAATATATCCAGGAATTGATACATGATAGAGAATTTAAAGTTAATAAAACTATACAATAATAATATATATACAAAGTATACATTTATTATAGAATTAAAAAATATTGTTTACAATATAGTGATGTAAAGGTCCACATACAGGGTCACGAGTTCATGGCGATGAAATATTATAGAAATTATTTTAAATACTTACGAAAATTGTAAATTTAATATACAAAATCACGCTTTTTATGTTCATACTGTTAAACATGTACTAGGCTTTATATTTCAACTAAATATATCTTGTTGTAATTCTTTAAAAATGAGTATTCATTATAACGAATAGAATTAAATATAGATAGAATAACATACTAATAATAATATTTTTATTTTTCAATTTAAAAATATTAAAATTCAAAATACTCGATAGTTTCAAAATATTATAATTTAATATTCCCGTGTAATACGAATATGCATATACTCTATACCCACGTAAATATTCATGTCGTTTAACGTTATATTTAACGAGTTATATGAATTTATAAAGTCACGTTATCGTTGGCGATGTTTTATTATACGGCGATGTTTTATTATACGACACCGGCTTTATTTCCTCCCTTGGCTTTACTTTATTTGCAGTGATTCAAGTTATCCCCGACGCACGAAGCGTACGCCATGGCATTCTTTAGGTAGTTCTGTTGATGTACCCCGTTGAATAGATGCGACATGGGCCCTGTGGCGTACACTCCAACATCCTCTCCGCCGTGACTCTCCTCCTTCCGGTACACGCTAGCGTCTTGCACGTAGTCGGGGGATTCTGTTGGTTTGCGGAGGGTAAAGATAAACTATACGTGTGTCGGTAAAGAATTCGTAGTCTAGTCAATTCTTTCCATCCGAGATAGTTGGATTTCATTGGGGTAATAAATTGTTAAAAGAGTCGAGATGTTCTACGTCATAGGTTCTACATTATTTCTTTATAGGTTAGGCTATATTGATGTCTATATTCGTAAATATAGTTAGTATGTAAACTGAATATATCGATTTATATACATATTTATTAATATAATAAAGTTATATATATATAACACTATCGATCTAACTTGTATCATCATGAGATACGTCCCTGCGAGGTTGTAGTTTGTTGTTTTTGTCGAGACGATGGTACTTGAAGCCCGGACCGTTAGCGTAATTAATAATCAGGCGTGGTTTGTGATCCAATGCTTCGTATTTCTTGGGATCTCTGCTCACTAATCCTGGAGTCGAAAGGTGAAGGGTCAAAGTGAATGCGTTTAAACAGGATATTCCTAATTCGCTAATCTATTGTTAGCTATAACTAATAAATATGTTTATACTTAAATAAATATATATTGTATTGTATATTTGTAATTAAGTCCTTTCATCCCATATATGAAAATATAGTTAAATGATACTTATAATTACCAACAGATAGTATACAAAAAATTCGAATCCGCAAATGGTTAAAATGTTCTTTTACTACTACTACTACTACTACTACTACTACTACTACTACTACTACTACTACTACTACTACTACTACTACTACTACTACTACTACTACTACTACTACTACTACTACTACTACTACTACTACTACTACTACTACTACTACTACTACTACTACTACTACTACTACTACTACTACTACTACTACTACTACTACTACTACTACTACTACTACTACTACTACTACTACTACTACTACTACTACTACTACTACTACTACTACTACTACTACTACTACTACTACTACTACTACTACTACTACTACTACTACTACTACTACTACTACTACTACTACTACTACTACTACTACTACTACTACTACTACTACTACTACTACTACTACTACTACTACTACTACTACTACTACTACTACTACTACTACTACTACTACTACTACTACTACTACTACTACTACTACTACTACTACTACTACTACTACTACTACTACTACTACTACTACTACTACTACTACTACTACTACTACTACTACTACTACTACTACTACTACTACTACTACTACTACTACTACTACTACTACTACTACTACTACTACTACTACTACTACTACTACTACTACTACTACTACTACTACTACTACTACTACTACTACTACTACTACTACTACTACTACTACTACTACTACTACTACTACTACTACTACTACTACTACTACTACTACTACTACTACTACTACTACTACTACTACTACTACTACTACTACTACTACTACTACTACTACTACTACTACTACTACTACTACTACTACTACTACTACTACTACTACTACTACTACTACTACTACTACTACTACTACTACTACTACTACTACTACTACTACTACTACTACTACTACTACTACTACTACTACTACTACTACTACTACTACTACTACTACTACTACTACTACTACTACTACTACTACTACTACTACTACTACTACTACTACTACTACTACTACTACTACTACTACTACTACTACTACTACTACTACTACTACTACTACTACTACTACTACTACTACTACTACTACTACTACTACTACTACTACTACTACTACTACTACTACTACTACTACTACTACTACTACTACTACTACTACTACTACTACTACTACTACTACTACTACTACTACTACTACTACTACTACTACTACTACTACTACTACTACTACTACTACTACTACTACTACTACTACTACTACTACTACTACTACTACTACTACTACTACTACTACTACTACTACTACTACTACTACTACTACTACTACTACTACTACTACTACTACTACTACTACTACTACTACTACTACTACTACTACTACTACTACTACTACTACTACTACTACTACTACTACTACTACTACTACTACTACTACTACTACTACTACTACTACTACTACTACTACTACTACTACTACTACTACTACTACTACTACTACTACTACTACTACTACTACTACTACTACTACTACTACTACTACTACTACTACTACTACTACTACTACTACTACTACTACTACTACTACTACTACTACTACTACTACTACTACTACTACTACTACTACTACTACTACTACTACTACTACTACTACTACTACTACTACTACTACTACTACTACTACTACTACTACTACTACTACTACTACTACTACTACTACTACTACTACTACTACTACTACTACTACTACTACTACTACTACTACTACTACTACTACTACTACTACTACTACTACTACTACTACTACTACTACTACTACTACTACTACTACTACTACTACTACTACTACTACTACTACTACTACTACTACTACTACTACTACTACTACTACTACTACTACTACTACTACTACTACTACTACTACTACTACTACTACTACTACTACTACTACTACTACTACTACTACTACTACTACTACTACTACTACTACTACTACTACTACTACTACTACTACTACTACTACTACTACTACTACTACTACTACTACTACTACTACTACTACTACTACTACTACTACTACTACTACTACTACTACTACTACTACTACTACTACTACTACTACTACTACTACTACTACTACTACTACTACTACTACTACTACTACTACTACTACTACTACTACTACTACTACTACTACTACTACTACTACTACTACTACTACTACTACTACTACTACTACTACTACTACTACTACTACTACTACTACTACTACTACTACTACTACTACTACTACTACTACTACTACTACTACTACTACTACTACTACTACTACTACTACTACTACTACTACTACTACTACTACTACTACTACTACTACTACTACTACTACTACTACTACTACTACTACTACTACTACTACTACTACTACTACTACTACTACTACTACTACTACTACTACTACTACTACTACTACTACTACTACTACTACTACTACTACTACTACTACTACTACTACTACTACTACTACTACTACTACTACTACTACTACTACTACTACTACTACTACTACTACTACTACTACTACTACTACTACTACTACTACTACTACTACTACTACTACTACTACTACTACTACTACTACTACTACTACTACTACTACTACTACTACTACTACTACTACTACTACTACTACTACTACTACTACTACTACTACTACTACTACTACTACTACTACTACTACTACTACTACTACTACTACTACTACTACTACTACTACTACTACTACTACTACTACTACTACTACTACTACTACTACTACTACTACTACTACTACTACTACTACTACTACTACTACTACTACTACTACTACTACTACTACTACTACTACTACTACTACTACTACTACTACTACTACTACTACTACTACTACTACTACTACTACTACTACTACTACTACTACTACTACTACTACTACTACTACTACTACTACTACTACTACTACTACTACTACTACTACTACTACTACTACTACTACTACTACTACTACTACTACTACTACTACTACTACTACTACTACTACTACTACTACTACTACTACTACTACTACTACTACTACTACTACTACTACTACTACTACTACTACTACTACTACTACTACTACTACTACTACTACTACTACTACTACTACTACTACTACTACTACTACTACTACTACTACTACTACTACTACTACTACTACTACTACTACTACTACTACTACTACTACTACTACTACTACTACTACTACTACTACTACTACTACTACTACTACTACTACTACTACTACTACTACTACTACTACTACTACTACTACTACTACTACTACTACTACTACTACTACTACTACTACTACTACTACTACTACTACTACTACTACTACTACTACTACTACTACTACTACTACTACTACTACTACTACTACTACTACTACTACTACTACTACTACTACTACTACTACTACTACTACTACTACTACTACTACTACTACTACTACTACTACTACTACTACTACTACTACTACTACTACTACTACTACTACTACTACTACTACTACTACTACTACTACTACTACTACTACTACTACTACTACTACTACTACTACTACTACTACTACTACTACTACTACTACTACTACTACTACTACTACTACTACTACTACTACTACTACTACTACTACTACTACTACTACTACTACTACTACTACTACTACTACTACTACTACTACTACTACTACTACTACTACTACTACTACTACTACTACTACTACTACTACTACTACTACTACTACTACTACTACTACTACTACTACTACTACTACTACTACTACTACTACTACTACTACTACTACTACTACTACTACTACTACTACTACTACTACTACTACTACTACTACTACTACTACTACTACTACTACTACTACTACTACTACTACTACTACTACTACTACTACTACTACTACTACTACTACTACTACTACTACTACTACTACTACTACTACTACCACTACTACTTCCTGTTTACATTTTAATTGAAACCGTTTTTTTAGTATTCTTTATTTATCCGTGAATTTCTCCTTCATTATTAGTATATTTCATATCATTTACACACCATTATTAACATCAATATTTTATTATTGTAACTATCCATTTATTATTCATATCAACTTATCATTTAATAATGATTTTCAATTTTATAAAAATTTGTAGAAATATTATTTAAATAATTATTAATTTTTCAAATGTTAATATTATTCCATTTATTTATATATTACACCCTTCATTAATTGATATTTTAACTATTTCTTTGATTAACTGAATATTTTTAACATATCACCAACAATTATTATTTAAACCCTATAATCAATATTATAATTATATTTATTTCATTTTTATGTTTGTTTATATTATTTATTAAATTATATTTCTTACAATACAAAGACTATTAATATTTAAAATTTTCAAAATTTTATAGTTTTTTCTTTACATCTATAGATATCCTCATTCTACATTAATTATATATTATATCTACTGTTATCTTATTTAAACTATTAGTCGGCAATACTTGAAGTATAGATTTTTGCACCCTCCAGAAACACTTTATATACCCACTTCACAATCATGTCCTGCAATCACTGTAATGCTAATTTCACATCTGACTGCAATTATGTAACCTGTTTATGTAATTGCAAGATTCATTATCAATGTTTACATCCTTTCAATAGCCTCCCATATCAATGGATATCTAGTAATCCTGTCAAAAAACATGTCATATCTATACTAACATCTTCATCATTTCAATATATTTGCACAAAATGCTCAACCTCGAATCTCTCCTCTTCACAACACTCATCCCAGACACCAATACCCCCAACTGATGCAAACAATATAGCACATCCTGACTCACCATACTCTACAACTCACACAGAATTTCATGACATTGAAAAACTTATAAATAATATATCCTCCAGACTTGACAAACAAGACTCACTTCTTACTAAAATCGACAAGCTACTAAATTCTCATACCTACAATTACAATGACCATCCAAACAATAATTTACACCAATCATTTCTTAAATCAACCTGTAAACTGCCACCACACTCCTCAAATACACCACCATCTCATAAGCCTGCCTCTAACCGTAGACATACACTCTCTCCCCGAACAATGTTATACCCAATTCCATCCCAACAACACCACCACCCACCAATATCTAGCAATATGCCCAGCCCTCGTCCTCTGCTTCCTCAAATGACACAATTCGCACCCCACACACTTCACCACTCCCCCACCCGTCCACCCAACCATCATCACCTTCCTAGAATATCCACCTCAAGATCAGAACATCAAAACAATACCTTAATTATTGAACACGTAAAGCCCTGCCAATTAAACTATAACTTCATTACATCTATCTTAAAATCTACTAACATTCCTCCAAAATACATTCTCTCTCACACATTCTACAAAAAAACGATAAGCATTACCTTACCAACATCCTGCACATCTTTTCTACTATCACAGAGACGCGTCATCAAATCCAATCCAACTTTCAGTCATCTATTTATCCGAACTGATCGTTCTCACAACATGAGAATGCGGGGTAGCATTATTTACCATGCTATAAAGCAGGGTCTCGCACCCCGTAATGTGAAATGCACCTTCAACGATAATACTGACAAGTTTGAACTGAGGCATGTCCTAAACTCCAGAATTGATTGGATCAACAATGATCTGCTTATATCTGACTCAGAATTTAACAAATGGTCAGCATCATATGAGAATTTCAAATTATCCACAAAAGCAGCCCCACCATCACCTAACTCAAGCAACTCCACCCCAACTGTCAATATCGTTTCCCCTCCAACAAATAGTATGCCTCCGATTACAACTCCAAACCCACAATGACATCGAATCGACTTACCTTTCTCCTGGCCCTCCCATATACCATTGAACAATCATCTACAATCATCCCCACCACATACCACTGTATCACCACCTCCCCCTTCATCACTGCAGAACAAATCAATCCCTCTCCCTATCAATAGCTCAGTATCCCCTACGGCATATAGCCCTACACACACACCACAAACCACACCTTCTAAAATCCACTTACAACCTGATACCTCACTCCATAATAGATTACTGAAATTAGCAACTCTAAACGTACCCTCACTCCATAATAGATTACTGAAATTAGCAACTCTAAACGTACAATCTGTAAGAAACAAAACCGATATTATAATCGATCTTATGCACGACCTCGATATAGACATATTATGCATTACAGAAACCTGGTTATCAGATAACGATATACCAATAATATCCAGTCTTAATACGAAATCATTAAGATTTACCCATCTTCCCCGACCCGGACCAAATTACGGCGGTGGAATCGGTGTCCTATACAGAAATAATATAAAATTAATACACAGTAGTGATCTACACCTTGACCACTCAGAAGCATTTAAATGTACATTCCACCCAGTAAACTCCCTCCCTTTTACACTTATAACAATATATAGACCTCCACACAATTCAACCTCATCTTTCATCGACGAAATTGACAACATTATGTCATCTCTAACCAATCAATCGATACTCCTAGGTGACTTTAATATCCCATTATCCTCCTCCTCTCTATACTCAAAACGATTTCTACATGCGATTGACTCTAATAACTGTTCCCAATATGTGAATTCACCTACTCACACATCCGGAAATATCCTTGACCTAATAATAGCACTCAACACACCTAACATTATACTAAATACATCCGTTATATCTTTAGTTACTGATCATCTTATCATAACATTTAACCTACAGTTCCCCAGATCCAAACGACTTACTAAAACTATTCAATTCAGAAAAACAAAAAATATTACCATTACTGACTTCACCAATGACTTGATGTCCCACCTATCAACCTTTGCCGACTATCCAGACATAAACTCCCTTGACTCCTCACTACTAAAAACACTAAATAGACTAGCTCCAACCTTGACAAAAACAATTACCCCTCGACTTAACACTAAATGGTTCAACCGTAATCTATCGCTTACTAAACGTCAGCTTCGATATACAGAAAAAAATGGAGAAAGCATAAAAGCGAAGAAAACCTCACTAGTTTCAAACAACTCTCTAGTAAATATAGACAACTGATTAAGAAGGCGAAACGTGAATACTACACCGATACTATAACAGCCGCCGGTAACAATGCTAAAAAACTATATCAAATATCGAATTCTCTACTCGGACGCACTACTCCCCGCATACTTCCCGATTGTCCGGCATCCACAAACTCAGCCAACTTCGACAACTACTTCAACAACAAAATAATTAACATAATAAACTCGCTTCCTAGTCCAACATTGCCATCCCTGTTAACTCCATCATATTCACTTGACTCCTTCAAAACCCCCTCCATAGCATCCATCAATAATCTCCTCCTCTCAGTAAAATCAGTATGCATGCTAGATCCGATACCTTTAATACTCCTAAACAAACTAACTACACTACTCTCTCCATTATACAAACAAATAATCGACCTCTCCCTCATCTCTGGCAAAGTTCCCGCTCATATGAAAAATGCACATGTCACTCCTATACTAAAAAAAAATAACCCACATGATAAATCTGATCTCTCCAACTACCGTCCAATTTCCAATCTATCATATATATCCAAAACTCTTGAAAGAATTGTATCTTCCCAACTACACGACTATCTCGACAACAATAACATACTGAACCAATTCCAAAGTGCCTACACGACTTACAAGAGTACTGAAACCGCACTAACACATGTACTAAATAATATACTACTCCATCCAACAAAACACTGCTCCATTATTATTTTCCTCGACCTCTCCGCTGCTTTCGACACCATAGACCACAGCTTGCTAATCCGTCGGCTGCAGTGTATCGGAATTACAGGCACTGCACTAGATTGGTTTACATCCTACCTTGAAAGTCGCACATACTCAGTATGCATCGACTCATATAAAACTAAACCACGCATAATCTCTCACGGAGTTCCTCAGGGCTCTGTTCTCGCTCCAATACTGTTTAACATATACCTAGCACCTCTACTTGACATATTCGACAGATACCCAGAAATACATTTCCACACATATGCTGATGACATTCAAATATACTGCAGCTTACCAGATCCCTCTACTAACATATCTATACTGAACAACTGCTTAGACGAAATTAGTGGTTGGCTTGCCTCCAACTCTCTTTCCCTAAATACTAACAAAACAACTGTACTACTAATTAAATCCCCTACAACTTCCACAAATATACCTTCAATTCGGATCAATAACCAAATAATTAAATACTCTTCCACCGCTCAAAACCTTGGTATAATTTTCGATCAAAAATTATCTTTCTCTCAATACACAACTTCCTTATCAAAATCCATTAATCGAACACTCCACACTATCCGTCTAATTAGACCCTCCATCACCACTAAGCTCGCCCAACTGCTTGTTACATCCCTAATACTGCCTAGAATCGACTACTGCAACTCTACACTACACAGACTTCCCCGAAATTCTATAATTCCGTTCACCAAACTACTATATTCCGCCGCACGCATAGTTTACCGCATCCCTAAATACTCCAGAACTCATATAACTCCATATCTTAAAATACTACACTGGCTACCCATCACACAGCGAATCCAATACAAAATTATACTTCTCACTCATCTAGCTACACATCACAATAAACCAGACTACTTGACTGACCTACTGACTGACTACAATCCCTCCAGATCCCAACGTACTGAAAACCAATATAAATTACACACACACAACTGCACAAACCTCACAATAAAACAACAATCTGCCTTCTCTATTGCTGCTCCCAAACTATGGAATAGCCTACCAACTTCGCTCAGATCCTTATCGTCCACTCCTTCCTTTAAACGAAAATTAAAAACTTATTTATTCTCCATCGCCTATCAATAACTAAAAATCACGGCCGAAAACTCCACATTGAAGTTGATGGAAGTGAATAAACCCAATTGGTTACAAGGTTACAAGGTTACTACTACTACTACTACTACTACTACTACTACTACTACTACTACTACTACTACTACTACTACTACTACTACTACTACTACTACTACTACTACTACTACTACTACTACTACTACTACTACTACTACTACTACTACTACTACTACTACTACTACTACTACTACTACTACTACTACTACTACTACTACTACTACTACTACTACTACTACTACTACTACTACTACTACTACTACTACTACTACTACTACTACTACTACTACTACTACTACTACTACTACTACTACTACTACTACTACTACTACTACTACTACTACTACTACTACTACTACTACTACTACTACTACTACTACTACTACTACTACTACTACTACTACTACTACTACTACTACTACTACTACTACTACTACTACTACTACTACTACTACTACTACTACTACTACTACTACTACTACTACTACTACTACTACTACTACTACTACTACTACTACTACTACTACTACTATTTACGACATTATTGATGTCATAAATATTATTATTGATAATATATAATTATTAAATTACAATAATTTAAAATTTTAAAATATAATGTTCTAGAATAAATTATTTAGGTATTGAAGATATTAAATAAAAAATAATATTTTATTCATTAATACAATTAATACAAGTACAATTGACATATATGTGATACACCGTTAACACAATGAAGATGTAACACAATGGAGATGTATAATATCATACGGATATCTATTATCAATTTTGTTGATTGAGTTCAAAATTAATGTTTGTTGATGCTTTATCAACGGTGCTACATATGTTGCTCGTGTGGTTGTATTGTATCGATGTTTCATTGGGAGCTCGGGTTAGTCCCATATATTGCCACAGTCTTATCTACAGTTACACATATTCTAAAATACCTACTCTATTTATAAACAAATAAACGCACGCACGCACGCACGCGCGCACGCACGCACGCACGCACGCACGCACGCACGCAAGCACGCACGCACGCAACACAATAATATATACGCGCGCTCGTTCCATAACAAATATAAATAGCAAGCAAATAAGTATATAATAAAAATGAATTTACGTCCAACTATCTAACCACGCCTGTATATTTGTATTATTTATATATTATACACGAATTGGTGTCGCTGTCTACTTCTTTCTAGGCCTTTATTATCTACTGATTTCTAATCTCGAACAGGACGATTACCGGTGCGGGAATGAGATTAAACGTACCGGCCGTAACATCATTCCCGACTACTGGATGCTGGATTCCGTAACGACATTCTCGCGAGCCGTCTGCTCGACGAGCGATCTTGTCGCGATAGCGGATTTGGCGTTCAAACGTAGGGTGGATAGCGTAGAAGGAAGCGACGCGAACGACGCATTCGACCTTCGCTCGCTTGACCTACACGGCAACTCCTTGACCGTATTGCCGAAAGCGGCATTCGCGGAATTACAAACGCTACGCAGGCTAAACCTGGACGGTAACCTTCTGACCAGTTTACAGTCGGGATTATTCGCTCCAGTGGACGCGCAACTCCGTGAACTATCCATAAGATATAACCGCATTTCTTTCGTTTACCCGGGTTTGGCTTCTTTGCCTCACCTCGAAAGTCTCGACTTGGCCAAAAATCGTCTGACGAGGTTGGACCGCGACGCGTTCGCCGAGTTATTCGTAAAGAACGGACTTCGAATAGACGTCGAGGAGAATCCCTTTAATTGTTTGTGTAAAGATATCGCGTGGTACGTCGAGTCGGCAGATCGGGATGGCGAGTACGATCGTCCGCGAGGAGGGGATCAACGGTCCGCGTTGGTGAATGAAACTCGGCTACCGGATTTCGAGACGAAAGAGGCGTGTAACGTTTCAATCTCGGTGAACATGTTCTGCAAAGATCACCTCATAAAGAGACATTTGAAATGCGTATTCGATAACTGTCCCTTTGATAAAGAATACATTTTAAAGCACTGCGGTAAGATTTATATGCATTTATATGCCTCCATTACTTTTACTCTTATATAGAAATTAATTCTTCTTTGCATAAATATACTTGCTTATATCGTAACATACTCATATGTAACTCAATATACTCTACCTTACAATGAAATATACTCTTTTACTCTACAATATACTCTAACTTACAATGAAATGTACTCTTTTACTCTACAATATACTCTAACTTACAATGAAATGTACTCTTTTACTCTACAATATACTAACTTACAATGAAATATATTCTTTTACTCTATAATATACTAACTTACAATGAAATATACTCTTTTACTCTACAATATACTAACTTACAATGAAATATACTCTTTTACTCTACAATATACTAACTTACAATGAAATATACTCTTTTACTCTACAATATACTAACTTACAATGAAATATACTCTTTTACTCTATAATATACTCTAACTTACAATGAAATATACTCTTTTACTCTACAATATACTAACTTACAATGAAATATACTCATTTACTCTATAATATACTCTAACTTATAATGAAATGTACTCTTTTACTCTACAATATACTAACTTACAATGAAATATACTCTTTTATTCTACAATATACTAACTTACAATGAAATATACTCTTTTACTCTACAATATACTAACTTACAATGAAATATACTCTTTTACTCTACAATATACTCTAACTTACAATGAAATGTACTCTTTTACTCTACAATATACTAACTTACAATGAAATATATTCTTTTACTCTATAATATACTAACTTACAATGAAATATACTCTTTTACTCTACAATATACTAACTTACAATGAAATATACTCTTTTACTCTACAATATACTAACTTACAATGAAATATACTCTTTTACTCTACAATATACTAACTTACAATGAAATATACTCTTTTACTCTATAATATACTCTAACTTACAATGAAATATACTCTTTTACTCTACAATATACTAACTTACAATAAATATACTCATTTACTCTATAATATACTCTAACTTATAATGAAATGTACTCTTTTACTCTACAATATACTAACTTACAATGAAATATACTCTTTTATTCTACAATATACTAACTTACAATGAAATATACTCTTTTACTCTACAATATACTAACTTACAATGAAATATACTCTTTTACTCTACAATATACTCTAACTTACAATGAAATATACTCTTTTACTCTACAATATACTAACTTACAATGAAATATACTCTTTTATTCTACAATATACTAACTTACAATGAAATATACTCTTTTACTCTATAATATACTAACTTACAATGAAATATACTCTTTTACTCTATAATATACTAACTTACAATGAAATATACTCTTTTACTCTATAATATACTAACTTACAATGAAATATACTCTTTTACTCTACAATATACTCTAACTTACAATGAAATATACTCTTTTACTCTATAATATACTAACTTACAATGAAATATACTCTTTTACTCTATAATATACTAACTTACAATGAAATATACTCTTTTACTCTATAATATACTAACTTACAATGAAATATACTCTTTTACTCTAATATACTCTAACTTACAATGAAATATACTCTTTTACTCTACAATATACTAACTTACAATGGAATATACTCTTTTACTCTACAATATACTAACTTACAATGAAATATACTCTTTTTACTCTATACTATACTAACTTACAATGAAATATACTCTTTTACTCTATAATATACTAACTTATAATGAAATATACTCTTTTACTCTACAATATACTAACTTACAATGAAATATACTCTTTTACTCTACAATATACTAACTTACAATGCAATATACTCTTTTACTCTACAATATACTAACTTACAATGAAATATACTCTTTTACTCTACAATACTCTAACTTACAAGGAAATATACTCTTTTACTCTACAATATACCAGCTTACTAGGAAATATACTCTTTTACTCTAATATACTCTAACTTACAATGAAATATACTCTTTTACTCTAATATTCTCTAATTTTCGCAATATATTCTCTTATATAACAATACTCTCTTAACTTGACATAAACAATCGTATACCGAAATACATTCAAGAATCCCACTCATAAAATATATCCACTACTATCCTAAAATAATCTCTTACGCTACAATTTCCTTTCTTATACTGAATAATCTTTTACTCTGAAATATAAACTTAAACTTATAAAATTATAAACCCACACATTCGTCTTAAACTTAAACTTAGTAACTTATACTATTATATATTTTGTTGACATAAATTTGCCAAAATAAAAAATGCTAAGGAGTTTAAAATATCGAATTATTAAGTGAATTCCGATAAATAGTTAACATATGCAAATACTAAAGTAATTGGAAATTACATTCCTGGTACCGACTTATAATATTATAATTTCTTTGTTAATTACAAATTCTCATAATTTAATGTATTATGTAATTTTTAATATTTATTAAAAATTAATATTGCATAATTAACAATTTCACGTGTAAATTTATATTTTTAAATTTAGTATATCCTTGTTCACTAGGTTATTTCTAATTCGATTTATAAATATATTGATTTAAATTATAAATATAAATTAAGTATACCGTTTATTTTTAATTATAGATTTTAACTATTTCAATATTGGTGGACATTGCCAGCAAATCTAATATAAAGATATTTGGGTAATTTGTTATTTTATGAGGTTTCAAGAATAAGAAGCGAATATAATTATATTTGAAATAAGTCCATTAACAATATTTTTTACCACGTTTTTAATAATAAATGTTATTATTGAAATGACATGAATATTCTGCATTTAATAATATTAATAATAATATCCCAAATTAGCGAAAATGACATGTATATTTTATTATATTTTAAAAATGTATTAATATACCAAATTATGATTTTAACATTTTTAAAATTGTATATATTTTAAATATATTCAGATAATTTTTGATTAGTAATAGAATTAAATAAATATCACAAGTGAATTTAAATACAATTTAAAGCAATTGCAAGGATATTAACTTTATTAAAGAATCTTGAAAAATAAAAACACATCAAAGAATCTATATTTTTTAATACTTCGACTGTTGTTTGATTAAAGGATTAAGGGTTAAACATATGAAAGCAATACAAAGTTATAAAATCTCGTAGGCTTTTCTTCGAATATAGTTCAGTTTACTTATAATATGAATTTTTAAATAAGTCGATTCCAGTATCTGTAAATAATATAATATATTATTATATGCATTGTTTTAGATTAGTTTTTATTAATAATCTGCACACTCATTGCTGTAATATATATATATATATATATATATATATATATATATAATATATAAACTTAAAAATTCATTTCTATCAGAATTTGGATATATAAAATTAGAATATAATTTGTGTGTAAGGCTAAATATGTTCAAGTCCGTATTATTTAAAAACTAAGCTAATTATATGAACTTTGATATATTTATTTATTTAATTGATTCATTGAGTTTAATTGAATTTAAATAAATTTGAATATTGTATAAATTAATATTTATATAAAAAATAAAAATAATTATATTTTCATAATTTACAAATGATAGGTAAATTTATTATTATTAACATTATATCTTTTAACTTTCCTATCAAATTTTCTTTTATCATCAATTATTTTAATATGTTATATCGATTATATTAATATTTACTTGGTCTAGTACCCTTTACTATATTTAGATAGTTACTATAATGAGGAATATATTAATAGTCAAATACAATACATATAATAAATAATTTGCAAATTATAATATTTTTATATAAGAAATTTATTAATACAAATATAATTGAATATATATATAATTGTATAACTTTATATATTATTAAATATTACTGATTTTAAAATTGAATACAACTAATTATATAATATACAATTAAATATTGTAATAGTATAAAACTGGCTAGAGACGATCATAATAATTATTATATATTTAGTTAGCTATTCTATAAATTACAGTAAATTGGTAGCCATTGTTATATACTAAGAATGTATCTATCTCAGACAACCAAGATATCTTATTTGCACAAAATGGGACGTTTTTCAAATTGTACACATTTTTTTTGATACATAACAAAATTATCTATGATTTTATATAAAATAAGTAAGATAATCGATATATAAGTAATATAATTAATTTATAACAATATATATAATGATATATTATATTATGCGCAGACACTGGAAACGACCTATTCAACATATTATTAAAAACACTACACATTTCGATCCCTCTGGCACTCGCGGTGGTCACGTGTTTGATGTGTTTATGTTGCGATTGTTGTAGGAGATGTGGCTGTTCTTCAAACAATGATACACCTAAAGCCGAAGCCGCGCGCCCGCGAAATAAACGTCAATCCAGGCAGGACGACCACCCGTATCAACACCCGCAACGCCCGCAACGCCCGCCACAGGTACAGGCGAGCTCCTTCGAGGAAACGGAAGTCGAAACGAAGAATTCGACGTCCAATGCAAGTCAGTCGGTAATAGATACACCGATGGTTCAAGACACCGATGATATGACGTTCGGCGATTTCGGCTGCTTAGATGTTATAGCACCCCTGGTAGAAATACACAACGAGATTATAAAGTCTACGGAACAGGTGCTCAGTTGAAACACCGAGAAAAACTCACATTCAGAGATATGTTATCAACATATCATCGCAAACTAAATATGAAATAGCCTTTTGTGATATAATAAACACATCCGCATGCACTATCTTCTAATTGTATTGTATAATAATAATAATAATAATAATAATTTCATATCACGAATTCTGAGTTAATATAAACTATTATGTAACATAAATATATTATGTGGCGAATTATCAAATTCATGATTAGATAACAAAATTCTCCTATAAATGCAAATAAACATCTGCTTTGTAAATAAGTAATATATAACACAATTGTGATGTTTCCATTACCGTTATAATTTAGAAAATAATTAATTTAACAACCTACAAGTTTCAGGAGTTCCTGGAACTTATGCTCTCTTATTCTCACAAACTTTGTTACAAATAATATCTTCTAAAATACGTATTTATTAAAAGTAATAATTACATATATTATTCGTATCAAATACTATAAATATTATACATATATCGAGTGTGCGTAAATAGGAATATTAATATAGGAATATTGAATAGGAAAAGATAATTATTTATAAATTTTAATATCATTCCTGATTGTAAAAATACTTTTAATCTTAAATGTTGATAACAAATGTCAAATACAGAAACCAAAAAGGTTAATTTTATAATTGTAATGGTATTTTTTATAATATGCAAATGTGTTGATATCATTAATCAGTGATATCAGTACAATTAGTGTAATATATTATCAATATATTTACATATCTACAATCATTATAACGAACACATGTATTAACATTCATTACTTTAGTAATACGACTTACTTTCAAAATCTTTTAATATTTATTTAAGATTTTTTCGTTCACAATTATAAAAATTATTATTGTAATTGATTAAAAAAAATAACTATTACAATACTTTATTCATCGAAGGATAAATAAAATATTGTAAATGCAGTTAACCATAAGGCATATTTGAATATATTCCCTTGGATTAATGTTATCTCTTAATTTAATTAACTTCTCTATCTGCTATCAGCATTGTCTAGATATGTGTCGTGAAAGATTCATACTAATAATTCATGCTATCATTTGTATCAATACATATATATATATATATATATATATATATATATATATATATAATATATTTATTAAAATTAGTTTATATTTCGAAATCAAGATATTTCATTAATAATGAGCAATAATTAAAATATTAGATTTTCAATATTTCATTTGCAGAATAAAATTCAGTTGGATGTTTTGCCTTTCATTTAATAACGTTGATATCTAACGTATAAGATTAGTTTGTACACATAATTTCAATGTATACTGTGCGAACTCATCTTTAGACAATTTGCTCTTCTCGGTCTCAGTCGTAATACACTTTGAGAAATAATATAAACTCTAATAAAAAGCTAGATATTAATTTTAGTTATTTTATTAAAAATTCTGTTTAAAATTTTTATTTAATTTTTAATTTTTTAAGATTGATATAATAACCTGAATGTTAGTAAATAATGAAAATGATATTTACAAATATATACAATCTATACAATGGTCTGATGTATTATATAAAATCATTTTTCAGACTGGGAAGTTTTTAGTTACGAAAAATTAAGTGTGTGCTTTAAAATGTTGAAAAAAGTTATTTTATTTATATAAATAAACTAATGTTCAGATTTAATTGTAAAACAATTAATTTGATAAGACTTTACATATACTATTTTTTTTACATATACTGGACTAATATATAACTATACATTGATATAATTATATATTTAGATAACTATATAATTATATAACTATATATTTATATATTTATATAATTATACATTTATATAATTATATAATTAATGAGATATATATTTATAACCTATATAATTCTAGTTCTAATAATATATAATTATACATATTTATATATAACTCACTAATAATGATAAGCGAGTGATATG
>OZ038315.1:822058-823931 GCA_964035775.1 Osedax frankpressi | reverse complement strand
TGAGCATATTTTAGTAGTTCATCCAGAAAGGGTTTATTGGTTTGTTTGGAATGCAGGTTGTCAATTACAATGGAATTTGATGACGGAGAAATTGATTGCGATGAGGTGGTGAATGGTGGGTGACGGCTGATGAGAGGTTGGGTTGAGGTTTTATGAGACAAGGGGATATATAGTTTTGTTGATGATGTGCGAAATATTGGGTGTCTGGGATAACTTGGAATATATTGGGGAGGATTATGGTGAATGTAATTGCATTGTTTATGGTAGCTGGATGTGGAAATGTGAGTATTGGGTGGGGATGTAGTAACACTTTGTCGAGGGATGTTAATATTAGTCGATAGGTCTGTCGTGTTATTAAGTTGTGTGTAGTGCTTGTCGAATTGGGAACTTGTATATGAGGTAAGTTTAGTTAGTTCTGTTAATTTATTGACTATGTTGGAGTTAGTTGTGTTCAGCTGTTTAATGATATTGGAGAGTATTTTATCATGAGATTTGAGCTGTGAGTTAATGTCAGTCATTAGTATGGTTATGTCAGTAGACTCTTTTGGTGAAATGATGTTGGTATTTGTAATTGTTGGTAAGGGTTTTTCTATGGCGGTGCACTTTTTGCAAATATACTGGAATGATGGGGAGTTCATTATGGAGACTATGTGTTTATTAACAGGGTTGCTATTAATCCATGTGTAGGGTAGACTTTTGTATGGATGTAGACATTTATGATGAATACTAGATTTACACCTACATGTCACGTAATTATTTTCGGTGGATAATGCAATATTACAGTGGATGCATGATGTAATAGACATGGTAATATGTAACTTTAATGATTTGTGAAGAAAAGAAAAAGAAATAAAATAAATATATTTCAGAGAAATCGGTGGGTATTTGTTTATATTGATTCGCTTCAGTGATTTTACGAATATTTAGAAAAATTGTGTGTATAAACTAAGATTAAAAGAGTTAGAATGAAGAGTATTGAGAGAACTTAACTGAATATCGTAGCTGAAACATTCATAGTTAATTTAGTATAAAAATTTAGTAATTTGGTTGATAATTCAATTAATTTGTTGATATATTGTGGAGATAGAAAGAAACACGGGGAGGTATCTGAGATTTTTTTTTAGTACTACTACTACTACTACTACTACTACTACTACTACTACTACTACTACTACTACTACTACTACTACTACTACTACTACTACTACTACTACTACTACTACTACTACTACTACTACTACTACTACTACTACTACTACTACTACTACTACTACTACTACTACTACTACTACTACTACTACTACTACTACTACTACTACTACACTACTACTACTACTACTACTACTACTACTACTACTACTACTACTACTACTACTACTACTACTACTACTACTACTACTACTACTACTACTACTACTACTACTACTACTACTACTACTACTACTACTACTACTACTACTACTACTACTACTACTACTACTACTACTACTACTACTACTACTACTACTACTACTACTACTACTACTACTACTACTACTACTACTACTACTACTACTACTACTACTACTACTACTACTACTACTACTACTACTACTACTACTACTACTACTACTACTACTACTACTACTACTACTACTACTACTACTACTACTACTACTACTACTACTACTACTACTACTACTACTACTACTACTACTACTACTACTACTACTACTACTACTACTACTACTACTACTACTACTACTACTACTACTACTACTACTACTACTACTACTACTACTACTACTACACTACTACTACTACTACTACTACTACTACTACTACTACTACTACTACTACTACTACTACTACTACTACTACTACTACTACTACT
>OZ038315.1:744558-817058 GCA_964035775.1 Osedax frankpressi | reverse complement strand
CGTAAAGAACGGACTTCGAATAGACGTCGAGGAGAATCCCTTTAATTGTTTGTGTAAAGATATCGCGTGGTACGTCGAGTCGGCAGATCGGGATGGAGAATACCATCGTTCGCGAGAAGGGGACCAACGGTCCGCGTTGGTGAATGAAACTCGGCTACCGGATCTCGAGACGAAAGAGGCGTGTAACGTTTCTATCTCGTTGAACATGTTCTGCAAAGATCACCTCATAAAGAGACATTTGAAATGCGTATTCGATAACTGTCCCTTTGATAAAGAATACATTTTAAAGCACTGCGGTAAGATTTATATGCATTTATATGCCTCCATTACTTTTACTCTTATATAGAAATTAATTCTTCTTTGCATAAATATACTTGCTTATATCGTAACATACTCATATGCAACTCAATATACTCTACCTTACAATGAAATATACTCTTTTACTCTACAATATACTCTAACTTACAATGAAATGTACTCTTTTACTCTACAATATACTCTAACTTACAATGAAATGTACTCTTTTACTCTACAATATACTAACTTACAATGAAATATATTCTTTTACTCTATAATATACTAACTTACAATGAAATATACTCTTTTACTCTACAATATACTAACTTACAATGAAATATACTCTTTTACTCTACAATATACTCTAACTTACAATGAAATATACTCTTTTACTCTACAATATACTAACTTACAATGAAATATACTCTTTTACTCTACAATATACTCTAACTTACAATGAAATATACTCTTTTACTCTACAATATACTAACTTACAATGAAATACACTCTTTTACTCTACAATATACTCTAATAATGAAATATACTCTTTTACTCTACAATATACTAACTTACAATGAAATATACTCTTTTACTCTACAATATACTCTAACTTACAATTAAATATACTCTTTTACTCTAATATTCTCTAATTTTCGCAATATATTCTCTTATATAACAATACTCTCTTAACTTGACATAAACAATCGTATACCGAAATACATTTAAGAATCCCACTCATAAAATATATCCACTACTATCCTAAAATAATCTCTTACGCTACAATTTCCTTTCTTATACTGAATAATCTTTTACTCTGAAATATAAACTTAAACTTATAAAATTATAAACCCACACATTCGTCTTAAACTTAAACTTAGTAACTTATACTATTATATATTTTGTTGACATAAATTTGCCAAAATAAAAAATGCTAAGGAGTTTAAAATATCGAATTATTAAGTGAATTCCGATAAATAGTTAATAAATGCAAATACTAAAGTGATTGGAAATTACTTCCCTGGTACCGACTTATAATATTATAATTTATTTATTAATTACAAATTCTCATAATTTAATGTATTATGTAATTTTTAATATTTATTAAAAATTAATATTGCATAATTAACAATTTCACGTGTAAATTTATATTTTTAAATTTAGTATATCCTTGTTCACTAGGTTATTTCTAATTCGATTTATAAATATATTGATTTAAATTATAAATATAAATTAAGTATACCGTTTATTTTTAATTATAGATTTTAACTATTTCAATATTGGTGGACATTGCCAGCAAATCTAATATAAAGATATTTGGGTAATTTGTTATTTTATGAGGTTTCAAGAATAAGAAGCGAATATAATTATATTTGAAATAAGTCCATTAACAATATTTTTTACCACGTTTTTAATAATAAATGTTATTATTGAAATGACATGAATATTCTGCATTTAATAATATTAATAATAATATCCCAAATTAGCGAAAATGACATGTATATTTTATTATATTTTAAAAATGTATTAATATACCAAATTATGATTTTAACATTTTTAAAATTGTATATATTTTAAATATATTCAGATAATTTTTGATTAGTAATAGAATTAAATAAATGTCACAAGTGAATTTAAATACAATTTAAAGCAATTGCAAGGATATTAACTTTATTAAAGAATCTTGAAAAATAAAAACACATCAAAGAATCTATATTTTTTAATACTTTGACTGTTGTTTGATTAAAGGGTTAAGGGTTAAACATATGAAAGCAATACAAAGTTATAAAATCTCGTAGGCTTTTCTTCGAATATAGTTCAGTTTACTTATAATATGAATTTTTAAATAAGTCGATTCCAGTATCTGTAAATAATATAATATATTATTATATGCATTGTTTTAGATTAGTTTTTATTAATAATCTGCACACTCATTGCTGTAATATATATATATATATATATATATATATATATATAATATATAAACTTAAAAATTCATTTCTATCAGAATTTGGATATATAAAATTAGAATATAATTTGTGTGTAAGGCTAAATATGTTCAAGTCCGTATTATTTAAAAACTAAGCTAATTATATGAACTTTGATATATTTATTTATTTAATTGATTCATTGAGTTTAATTGAATTTAAATAAATTTGAATATTGTATAAATTAATATTTATATAAAAAATAAAAATAATTATATTTTCATAATTTACAAATGATAGGTAAATTTATTATTATTAACATTATATCTTTTAACTTTCCTATCAAATTTTCTTTTATCATCAATTATTTTAATATGTTATATCGATTATATTAATATTTACTTGGTCTAGTACCCTTTACTATATTTAGATAGTTACTATAATGAGGAATATATTAATAGTCAAATACAATACATATAATAAATAATTTGCAAATTATAATATTTTTATATAAGAAATTTATTAATACAAATATAATTGAATATATATATAATTGTATAACTTTATATATTATTAAATATTACTGATTTTAAAATTGAATACAACTAATTATATAATATACAATTAAATATTGTAATAGTATAAAACTGGCTAGAGACGATCATAATAATTATTATATATTTAGTTAGCTATTCTATAAATTACAGTAAATTGGTAGCCATTGTTATATACTAAGAATGTATCTATCTCAGACAACCAAGATATCTTATTTGCACAAAATGGGACGTTTTTCAAATTGTACACATTTTTTTTGATACATAACAAAATTATCTATGATTTTATATAAAATAAGTAAGATAATCGATATATAAGTAATATAATTAATTTATAACAATATATATAATGATATATTATATTATGCGCAGACACTGGAAACGACCTATTCAACATATTATTAAAAACACTACACATTTCGATCCCTCTGGCACTCGCGGTGGTCACGTGTTTGACGTTATGAAGTTGGATTTAAACATTATATTGCTAAAGTTGTTCTTATAGATAGTGAGACTGAAAGTGAAAATGAAGTTGGATTTAAACATTATATTGCTAAAGTTGTTCTTATAGATAGTGAAACTGAAAGTGAAAATGAAGTTGGATTTAAACATTATAGTGATAAAGTTGTTCTTATAGATAGTGAGACTGAAAGTGAAAATGAAGTTGGATTTAAACATTATATTGCTAAAGTTGTTCTTATAGATAGTGAAACTGAAAGTGAAAATGAAGTTGGATTTAAACATTATAGTGATAAAGTTGTTCTTATAGATAGTGAAACTGAAAGTGAAAATGATGTTGGATTTAAACATTATATTGCTAAAGTTGTTCTTATAGATAGTGAGACTGAAAGTGAAAATGAAGTTGGATTTAAACATTATATTGCTAAAGTTGTTCTTATAGATAGTGAGACTGAAAGTGAAAATGAAGTTGGATTTAAACATTATATTGCTAAAGTTGTTCTTATAGATAGTGAAACTGAAAGTGAAAATGAAGTTGGATTTAAACATTATAGTGATAAAGTTGTTCTTATAGATAGTGAGACTGAAAGTGAAAATGAAGTTGGATTTAAACATTATATTGCTAAAGTTGTTCTTATAGATAGTGAAACTGAAAGTGAAAATGAAGTTGGATTTAAACATTATATTGCTAAAGTTGTTCTTATAGATAGTGAAACTGAAAGTGAAAATGAAGTTGGATTTAAACATTATATTGCTAAAGTTGTTCTTATAGATAGTGAAACTGAAAGTGAAAATGAAGTTGGATTTAAACATTATAGTGATAAAGTTGTTCTTATAGATAGTGAGACTGAAAGTGAAAATGAAGTTGGATTTAAACATTATATTGCTAAAGTTGTTCTTATAGATAGTGAAACTGAAAGTGAAAATGAAGTTGGATTTAAACATTATATTGCTAAAGTTGTTCTTATAGATAGTGAGACTGAAAGTGAAAATGAAGTTGGATTTAAACATTATAGTGATAAAGTTGTTCTTATAGATAGTGAGACTGAAAGTGAAAATGAAGTTGGATTTAAACATTATATTGATAAAGTTGTTCTTATAGATAGTGAGACTGAAAGTGAAAATGAAGTTGGATTTAAACATTATAGTGATAAAGTTGTTCTTATAGATAGTGAAACTGAAAGTGAAAATGAAGTTGGATTTAAACATTATAGTGATAAAGTTGTTCTTATAGATAGTGAGACTGAAAGTGAAAATGAAGTTGGATTTAAACATTATATTGCTAAAGTTGTTCTTATAGATAGTGAAACTGAAAGTGAAAATGAAGTTGGATTTAAACATTATATTGATAAAGTTGTTCTTATAGATAGTGAAACTGAAAGTGAAAATGAAGTTGGATTTAAACATTATAGTGATAAAGTTGTTCTTATAGATAGTGAGACTGAAAGTGAAAATGAAGTTGGATTTAAACATTATATTGATAAAGTTGTTCTTATAGATAGTGAGACTGAAAGTGAAAATGAAGTTGGATTTAAACATTATATTGCTAAAGTTGTTCTTATAGATAGTGAAACTGAAAGTGAAAATGAAGTTGGATTTAAACATTATATTGCTAAAGTTGTTCTTATAGATAGTGAGACTGAAAGTGAAAATGAAGTTGGATTTAAACATTATATTGCTAAAGTTGTTCTTATAGATAGTGAGACTGAAAGTGAAAATGAAGTTGGATTTAAACATTATATTGCTAAAGTTGTTCTTATAGATAGTGAAACTGAAAGTGAAAATGAAGTTGGATTTAAACATTATAGTGATAAAGTTGTTCTTATAGATAGTGAAACTGAAAGTGAAAATGAAGTTGGATTTAAACATTATATTGCTAAAGTTGTTCTTATAGATAGTGAGACTGAAAGTGAAAATGAAGTTGGATTTAAACATTATATTGCTAAAGTTGTTCTTATAGATAGTGAGACTGAAAGTGAAAATGAAGTTGGATTTAAACATTATATTGCTAAAGTTGTTCTTATAGATAGTGAGACTGAAAGTGAAAATGAAGTTGGATTTAAACATTATATTGCTAAAGTTGTTCTTATAGATAGTGAAACTGAAAGTGAACATGAAGTTGGATTTAAACATTATAGTGATAAAGTTGTTCTTATAGATAGTGAGACTGAAAGTGAAAATGAAGTTGGATTTAAACATTATATTGCTAAAGTTGTTCTTATAGATAGTGAAACTGAAAGTGAAAATGAAGTTGGATTTAAACATTATAGTGATAAAGTTGTTCTTATAGATAGTGAAACTGAAAGTGAAAATGAAGTTGGATTTAAACATTATATTGCTAAAGTTGTTCTTATAGATAGTGAGACTGAAAGTGAAAATGAAGTTGGATTTAAACATTATATTGCTAAAGTTGTTCTTATAGATAGTGAGACTGAAAGTGAAAATGAAGTTGGATTTAAACATTATATTGCTAAAGTTGTTCTTATAGATAGTGAGACTGAAAGTGAAAATGAAGTTGGATTTAAACATTATATTGCTAAAGTTGTTCTTATAGATAGTGAAACTGAAAGTGAAAATGAAGTTGGATTTAAACATTATAGTGATAAAGTTGTTCTTATAGATAGTGAGACTGAAAGTGAAAATGAAGTTGGATTTAAACATTATATTGCTAAAGTTGTTCTTATAGATAGTGAAACTGAAAGTGAAAATGAAGTTGGATTTAAACATTATATTGCTAAAGTTGTTCTTATAGATAGTGAAACTGAAAGTGAAAATGAAGTTGGATTTAAACATTATATTGCTAAAGTTGTTCTTATAGATAGTGAAACTGAAAGTGAAAATGAAGTTGGATTTAAACATTATAGTGATAAAGTTGTTCTTATAGATAGTGAGACTGAAAGTGAAAATGAAGTTGGATTTAAACATTATATTGCTAAAGTTGTTCTTATAGATAGTGAAACTGAAAGTGAAAATGAAGTTGGATTTAAACATTATAGTGATAAAGTTGTTCTTATAGATAGTGAAACTGAAACTGAATTGGTAAATAAAATTACCAAACAAAAAAGAAAAAAACAAATATTTTAGAAGATTATTAGTAATGATTTATTAATATAAAGATTTTTTTATAAATATAATTATAAAAATGTATTATATAACAACTATCTGTTTTATATTGGAGTGGCATACTAATTTAGTTAGAATATTGAGCAAATAATTTGTATCTGTAATTCTCTTTCGTATACTATTGATATGAAGAAGGCATCTATCATTAATGGTTAGTAATAAATACAATTAAAATGAACATAACTATTATTATTGTGTCATTTTTCGTATATTGTGATAATTTATAACTAAATATTTACTTCATAATTATCATAAATAACAACTTGTTTATTGTAGAATTTTATGTCGCATGCATTTATTAGTTAAAAATTCACAGATAAACTTAATCAAAATATATGGCAATAGTATTGAAAGTAAAATTACCAATTAAAATAAGTTTGAAATTAAAGTAATTGAATCATAAGAAACTAGAAGATCACGAATATGCAATCAATGGTATTTGATTCAATTTATAAATTAATTCATATTATATATATATATATATATAATTTTTTATTTATATATATATATATATATATAAATAAAAAATTGGTTAATGTTTTATATTAAAAAGAAAATCTAAACCATTAGTTGTAATGACTAGTAAATTGTATATGAAAAGGTCAAGGTTGAAGGTTGAACAAATTAGATTGTCGAGAAAAAATATGAATAAGAAAGGAATAAATGAGGTATATATTTTATTCGTGTATATTTATAATATACTAAATATATGTTTTACTACATTTTTTTAATTTAATATAATATATTTGCAATTATTATTTATTAGAATACTTATAAGAAAATGGCAGTTGAAGAATATGATGGAAATAAAATAGTATTTAAAATTTTACAAAAGGTTAACCAAAAAAAGGCTAAAATTATATATTATTTTTATCATTATTAAATTTATGAATATTTAATATTTAAATTAATAAACATTAATTAGTAGAAAAGAAAAATATGTGAATGTTCAAACATAAACTGTATACAACCAGATGAATGTTATTTTTTATATTAAATCAACTATATATCAAAAAATAAGTTCCCATATATATTTTTAATTATAATGATTATCATATTATTATAAATATATGTTATACAATGTATTCAATGTATAAAATGTAATAAACGGGAACATAAAGATGCAGAGCATTACATAACAAATTCTGTAGGATCAATGTTATATGAAATTAATAATGAACTTCAATAATTTATATCTTAAGTGCACATAAATTACAGGTTTATTTTAATGATATATAGTATATTATTATATATATGTTTGCATTAATTATAAACAATTCAATAAGTATTTAGGAGATTTAATGTTTCTAAACAATGGGAACTGGATATCTAATTTTATAATCGACGATTATATAAATATAATGATGAAAAAATATAAAAATATGTATATCTTTATTTATTATAAATTTTTTGGTACAAAATTTAATTACTAATAGATTTAAATTAAATTATAATATTAATTATAATATATATGATATATTTGTATTTCCCATACTCGATAATAACCACTGGACATTAACAGTTAGTTGATAAATTATTATATTGATATATGTTGAATATTTATATCATATATTATTATATTTTTAATTATATCTAAATTTATTATATATAAAAATTTAGATATAATTAAAAATATAATAATATATGATATAAATATAATAAACCTATAGGTTGTTTATATAAATAAAAAGAAAATATCTTATTATGATTCATTATTACATGAGGGTACTAGATTTACCTCAATTATAAAGTAAGTATATTTTAAAAGTATATTACTTGCATAATTAATATACTAATACGCCGTTATATGTTATGATATGCAATAGAACATTTTTAAATGATAGAATAAAAGAATACAATATTTCAAAATAGGATGTATACGATTTAAAGGTATATTAAAATTATATATACGTATTAATTATATTTTAAACACATTTTATTCATTTAGGATATTCCCCAGCGATATAATAATTTCGAGTGTGGAATTTTTTTAGTGAAATATGTTTAAAATATATGTTCTAATAACAAAATTAATTTTAAATAAATTAGAATATTATAGACTTATTTTTATTATTCACACTTAATAATTATTTTTCATTTTATTTTAAACTAATACATATTAATTTAGCTAATATTTGACTACTTTTAAAATAATTGTATGAGGTATTGTATCAATATTCGAATGGAAGTAAAATCTGAATTACTGAAGAATTTATTTAATATAAATAAAACTATCATATAAATTAATAATTAATATATATAATAAATATTATATTATTAAACTATTCAGTATAACGAGAGATTTATTGCGATATTGTTGTATCCTAATTATAAAAAATATTAAATTAAATTAAACATAATTAAATTATCATAGTACCATTGGCAACAAATTGAAAACTATATATACAATGTTGAATATATATAATAATATTATTTTATAATCGATGAAAATTTTAAAAACAGATTACTAAAATATAATATAGGTTAAATATTTATATTATAAATTTATATTAAATATATGATATATATATTATGATTTGAAAAAATTATCTCTTTTAATATATATATATCTCGTAATTTTGTGATCAATAGTATATTAATGACATATTTTATGAACATGAATATTTGTTTTAATAATATTAACAAATATTTCCAAATTCGTTACATATAGATTTTAGGATTAATTTTAATATAAATTAATATGCATTTTCCGCATTCTTTTATTTATTTATTTACATCGGTAACTAGTAGAAGTTCTATTTATATAAATTTAATATATATATATATATATATTAATTAAACATATATGAAACACAAAGACAAGAAAATTATATCATTATTTTTAAACAATGTAGCACAGTTAACAACCTATCTAGCCAATGCCAAAAATATAATATTAATTCTAAGATATTAAATTAAAAATATTATTATTCTTAAATATATAAATATAACAAAAATACTATGTTTACTAATAAATAAATATAATCTATAAATATAATATATTATCGATAGTTAAAAATAATGCATATATATATGATAATTGCATTTGTATTGAAGTGTATTCTGCATTTATATATGAATACATTATTTTAATATGACAAGAGTGGTAGATGTTTTAAATTAATAATAAAAATAAAACATTTTTTTATTATAATTATATTGAATTACTAAATTATAATTAATTAAATATAATTAAAATTTATAAATATTATCAAAATTATATATAAAGCAACATCATCGGCAGTATCAGCAGTATCAGCAGCAGAATGTATAGTAGCAGTAGCAGTTGCAATAGTAGTAGCATTAGTAGTAGTAGTGGTAGCATTAGCAGTAGTATTAGCATTAGCAGTATCATTTACAGTAGCATTAGTAGTAGTAGTAGCATTAGCAGTAGTATTAGCATTAGCAGTATCATTTACAGTAGCATTAGTAGTAGTAGTAGCATTAGCAGTAGTATTAGCATTAGCAGCATCATTTACAGTAGCATTAGTAGTAGTAGTAGCAGGAGCAACTGTAATAAAATGTAGTAGTAATAAAAAATAACTTTTTTATTAATTTATTTATTATATACAAAACATTAACTTTTCGATATATAAAATATATACATTTACTATTTCTTATTAATCCTATAAATATTGCTAGCATATCTATTATTTATTGGAGATTATAAAAATAAGATTTAGTTAAAAAAACAAATAATAAATTAATATAAATATTTTAAAATAACTATAATAGAACTGAAACACAATACAAAAGGATTGAGCATTAATGAACTGGCAGAATTGGTATTATAGACACAATTAGTTCCTGAAAATCCTTTTTTACATCTGCATATGGATATTATGACATAGTTTAGATATAAATATATATATTCAAATGATTGCGATAGTTAGTTATATATTATTTATCGTTGATATAATATATGATTTGGGTTCAATTAGTTTAGTATTCTATATTAAAATTGCAAATTAAACTAGCTAGAGATGGGGTTAATTAAAAGCTGGGTGATATATTAGATAAAATACGATTGAATAATTTATATATTATCTATGGGACATATAAAATTTATTTATATATTTATGAAATACATAATTCTTTTACAACAATTATAGATATTTAATAATTAGATATTATCTACTCACTCGCAAATCTTCGCATTATTTACTAATTTACAGACTCCTCCATTCTTACATTCATTGTTAGAGCATGTTCCTAATTCAAGTTGTATTATTAATTATAAAATATTTATCTTGGTTATATTTTGTAACAAAATAATATATATATTATTTCTGGAATTAAAACATTACTGTTGAGTTACCAATACATATACAATTTTTTAATTAGTTATTAATTGTGGGTGAATTTTACATAATATATTATAAGATTACTCTTTTATCTCTATAGTGAATACATATATAAAAATAAAGTTATAATGAATGTTTGATAAACGTTTTTAAGAAATAAGATGACCATATGTGTTCAAATAAATGACTACGGTTTGAAATTGTTAGATTAATTCAAATACGTTTTTATATAATAGATCAATATATATTATGAATAATAATTAAATTCTATAATTTGTTAAATTAGTAATTATTATGTCAAGATTAGTGTATATATCTTAATAAAAATTATAACTTGTATATCATTTCTTCGAGAGCTAGGTTAATTTGGTACACAATAGAGTAAATATAATGTAGCAGATTACTAAACATATATCTTATTATTTGCAATTTACAAATATTTATTCACCCTTTTACAATGGCGACTATCTATTATGTATATATATATATATATATATATATATATATAATATATATATTTATATATATATATATATATATATATATATATATATATATTCTATTTAATTATAAACTAGTAGTTTTGTACTATCTTACATTTTACTACATAATCTCTATTATAATGTCGATGTACAATATCGTTAATATATATTCATGTTTTATTTATAATTATTAGTAATATAAAATAATATCGTAATTAATGTTATTTCAATTTTAAATTAATGAACTCGTAGACAATTATATAACATAATATTATGTAAACATATAAACTAATAGATATATTTAAATATAAATAAACCTCCTGTAGTTCCACCAGTTAAACATGTAATTCCTGAATATCCAGCTTTGCATCTAGATTAATTAATTAATGTATGATATAATATAACTTTTTATCTTTTCACTATACAAAATATAGTTTATTAATTAAGCAATTAACATAATATAACTGTTTATGATATAATATAATGTACTATATAATATAACTGTTTATATTTTCAATAAAAAAATATAGTTTATTGTGGATAACTATAATTTTAATTATAATTTAATATTAAACAATTTTTAATTATAAATAATTCGATTATATTAAGTTTTCAATGATCGAGGTTAAACTATATATTTTTATATTCGTAATAAAATATTATTAAATTAATTAAAATTATTATATATTTTAAAAATATCATATATTAAATTTTAAATTATTTATATAATGTAAAAGTAAATTTACAATATTTCTTTTAAATGTTATGAATTATTATAATGTATTAATATTAATAAGTTTATATATTGTTATATTGAAAAAATCAATAATAACTATGAAATCATAAATTATTAATAATATATCTAATATATAATATATATGCTATGTTATTATAATAAACTAACTTGCAAGTAGGGAATGAGTTTACGATTGTACAAGTTCCTCCATTTTGACAGAATGAAGAACACAGGTCTTAAGAAATTAATTTATATATAAATAATATATACATAATATATACTATAGTAATAGTGTGAATGATTCACATACTCACACACTCATACACACACGTATACCCAAATATTCACACACACACACACGCACAATTATACATAGATATATAGATATATATATATATATATATATATATATATATATATATATATATATATATAATATAAAATTATAACATTTTATATACTAATCTTTTATATTAAATTTACTAACATTTAATAGTTATTTTAATTATATGACATATTAATATGAACTTATATATTATTTTAAATAAATATATTATAATAGATATCTGTATAAATAATTAGTCACTTGTTTCAATATAAGTAATTATATCTTATAATTGGAAATATCTTATATCTATTAAATATTTGTAAACATATATAGAATAAATTAACTGAGGTGGTAAAATGATCTCTCAATTGTAAGTGCGGTACATTTATATATTATCAATTAAAATGCCAAGTTATTATTATTTTGTAATAAAAAAATATAATTGTTATATCATTTCTTCGAAAGCTAAGTTAATTTGGTTTTAAATACAATAATGTAAATACATAATAGCAAAACATTGAGTACTGTCGTATGCAATTTGGCAAGCTATGCAATTTGGCACACTTCCTGTGATTTTATCTATTTTCATTGTAATACACTTTAAAAAATTATATAAAAATAAATTATAATTCTACAATGATTACAAATAATGTAATTAATCATTATTTATCACAATATATTTTTTTAATTAATATTAAATATTATGATTTAATTATTTTATAATTGGGCGTATTTATAGGCGTGATTAATTTAAAATTAAAATTATTACATGTGTATAATTTTTAAATTGTAATTAATTATATTGTATATTATCATGAGTTTCGATTTAGTCAAAGAAATTTATTATTTTTATTAAATAATACATTTTCAACATGTTTCATTTTCGACATGTAACACTACATATCGATTATATGAGAAAACATATATTTAATAAATTAACTTTGTAAATTATTTATCATTTTATACAGATTGTTAATTATATTTAAATATATATACAATGTATGATATTTATTATCATACTTGATATTTAATACCGCCGAGTTAGTTAACTAACTTTTGCATTTAATAGTTTATAATATATATATATATTCCTTTGGAAATTTACTATTTAATATTATACTAGTATTATCAAATACATTTAATTCAAAAAATATATAGTATATCATATTAGCAAGACCGAGATCAGTAAAGTAAATACTTATGACTCTCCAATTAAAAAATAAGTAGATACATTCAGTAATATCGTATATAAAGAATTACTTTATTAAAGTAATTATTATATTATTAATATTTAACAATTCTATTTATGTATCGCTGGGTGACGCCCAGTGGGCATGTCTATTTTCAACTAACTGACATATGAATACTTGAAATTGGAAATTATTTTATTGGGTATTAATGAAAATATTTTAAGTACCACTATCTTATTTTAACCTTTAAAATTACAAAATTAATTATACGTATATTATTACATTGTCATAAAGCAATGTCATTAACTTTCAAGATTATTTATAATTTATATTGTAGTTTTTGAAAGTTGAAATAACATCGCAGTCAATGGTATTTGCCAAATTGCATAGCTTGCCAAATTGCACATGACATTACTAAACATATATATTATTATTTTTAATTTATAAATAGTTACTCACACTTTTACAATAAATACCTCATATTATATATATATATATATATATATATATATATATATATATATTATATATATATATATATTCTAATTCTAATAATGAACTCGTAGACAATTATATAACATAATAGTATGTAAACATATAAACTAATAGATATATTTAAATATAAATAAACCTCCTGTAGTTCCACCAGTTAAACATGCAGCTCCTGAATATCCAGCTTTGCATCTAGATTAATTAATTAATGTATGATATAATATAACTTTTATCTTTTCACTATACAAAATATAGTTTATTAATTAAGCAATTAACATACTATAACTGTTTATGATATAATATAATGTACTATATAATATAACTGTTTATATTTTCAATAAAAAAATATAGTTTATTATGGATAATTATAATTTTAATTATTAATATTAAACAAATTTTTAATTATAAATAATTCGATTATATTAAGTTTTCAATGATCCATGTTAAACTATTTATTTTTATATTCGTAATAAAATATTATTAAATTCACTAAAATTATTATATATTTTAAAAATATCATATATTAAATTTTAAATTATTTATATAATGTAAAAGTAAATTTACAATATATATTTCTTTTAAATGTTATGAATTATTACAATTTATTAATATTAATAAGTTTATATATTGTTATATTGAAAAAATCAATAATAACTATTAAATCATAAATTATTTATAATATATCTAATATATAATATATATGCTATTTTATTATAATAAACTAACTTGCAAGTAGGGAATGAGTTTACGATTGTACAAGTTCCTCCATTTTGACAGAATGAAGTACACAGATCTTAAGAAATTAATTTATATATAAATAATATATACATAATATATACTATAGTAATAGTGTGAATGATTCACATACTCACACACTCATACACACACGTATACCCACATATTCACACACACACGCAAACATATACATAGATATATATATATATATATATATATATATATAAACACATATATATATATATATATATATAATATAAAATTATAACATTTTATATACTAATATTTTATATTAAATTTACTAACATTTAATAGTTATTTTAATTATATGACATATTAATATGAACTTATATATTATTTTAAATAAATATATTATAATAGATATCTGTATAAATAATTAGTCATTGTTTCAATATAAGTAATTATATCTTATAATTGGAAATATCTTATATCTATTAAATATTTGTAAACATATATAGAATAAATTAACTGAGGTGGCAAAATGATCTCTCAATTGTAAGTGCGGTACATTTATATATTATCAATTAAAATGCCAATTTAGTTATTATTTTGTAATAAAAAAATATAACTATTATATCATTTCTTCGAAAGCTAAGTTAATTTGGTTTTAAATACAATAATGTAAATACATAATAGCAAAACATTGATTACTGTCGTATGCAATTTGACAAGCTATGAAATTTGGCACACTTCCTGTGATTTTATCTATTTTCATTGTAATACACTTTAAAAAATTATATAAAAATAAATTATAATTCTACAATGATTACAAATAATGTATTATTTATCACAATATATTTTTTTAATTAATATTAAATATTATGATTTAATTATTTTATAATTGGGCGTATTTATAGGCGTGATTAATTTAAAATTAAAATTATTACATGTGTATAATTTTTAAATTGTTATTAATTATATTGTATATTATCATGAGTTTCGATTTAGTCAAAGAAATTTATTATTTTTTATTAAATAATACATTTTCAACATGTTTCATTTTCGACATGTAACACTACATATCGATTATATGAGAAAACATATATTTATTAAATTAAATTTGTAAATTATTTATCATTTTATACAGATTGTTAATTATATTAAAATATATATACAATGTATGATATTTATTATCATACTTGATATTTAATACCGCCGAGTTAGTTAACTAACTTTTGCATTTAATAGCTTATAATATATATATATATATACCTTTGGAAATTTACTATTTAATATTATACTAGTATTATCAAATAAATTTAATTCAAAAAATATATAGTATATCATATTAGCAAGACCGAGATCAGTAAAGTAAATACTTATGTCTCCCCAATTAAAAAATAAGTAGATACATTCAGTAATATCGTATATAAAGAATTACGTTATTAAAGTAATTATTATATTATTAATATTTAACAATTCTATTTATGTATCGCTGGGCGACGCCCAGTGGGCGTGTCTATTTTCAACTAACTAACATATGAATACTTGAAATTGGAAATTATTTTATTGAGTATTAATGAAAATATTTTAAGTACCACTATCTTATTTTAACCTTTAAAAATTACAAAATTAATTATACGTATATTATTACATTGTCATAAAGCAATTTCATTAACTTTCAAGATTATTTATAATTTATATTGTAGTTTTTGAAAGTTGAAATAACATCGCAGTCAATGGTATTTGCCAAATTGCATAGCTTGCCAAATTGCACATGACATTACTAAACATATATATTATTATTTTTAATTTATAAATAGTTACTCACACTTTTACAATAAATACCTCATATTATATATATATATATATATATATATATATATATATATATATTATATATATATATATATTCTAATTCTAATAATGAACTCGTAGACAATTATATAACATAATAGTATGTAAACATATAAACTAATAGATATATTTAAATATAAATAAACCTCCTGTAGTTCCACCAGTTAAACATGCAGCTCCTGAATATCCAGCTTTGCATCTAGATTAATTAATTAATGTATGATATAATATAACTTTTATCTTTTCACTATACAAAATATAGTTTATTAATTAAGCAATTAACATACTATAACTGTTTATGATATAATATAATGTACTATATAATATAACTGTTTATATTTTCAATAAAAAAATATAGTTTATTATGGATAATTATAATTTTAATTATTAATATTAAACAAATTTTTAATTATAAATAATTCGATTATATTAAGTTTTCAATGATCCATGTTAAACTATTTATTTTTATATTCGTAATAAAATATTATTAAATTAACTAAAATTATTATATATTTTAAAAATATCATATATTAAATTTTAAATTATTTATATAATGTAAAAGTAAATTTACAATATATATTTCTTTTAAATGTTATGAATTATTACAATTTATTAATATTAATAAGTTTATATATTGTTATATTGAAAAAATCAATAATAACTATTAAATCATAAATTATTTATAATATATCTAATATATAATATATATGCTATTTTATTATAATAAACTAACTTGCAAGTAGGGAATGAGTTTACGATTGTACAAGTTCCTCCATTTTGACAGAATGAAGTACACAGATCTTAAGAAATTAATTTATATATAAATAATATATACATAATATATACTATAGTAATAGTGTGAATGATTCACATACTCACACACTCATACACACACGTATACCCACATATTCACACACACACGCAAACATATACATAGATATATATATATATATATATATATATATATATATATATATATAAACACATATATATATATATATATATAATATAAAATTATAACATTTTATATACTAATATTTTATATTAAATTTACTAACATTTAA
Source organism: Osedax frankpressi (assembly GCA_964035775.1). NCBI lineage: Eukaryota > Metazoa > Annelida > Polychaeta > Sabellida > Siboglinidae > Osedax > Osedax frankpressi. The sequence goes on along the minus strand of OZ038315.1, from coordinate 799,551 downwards.
TAGTTATTTTAATTATATGACATATTAATATGAACTTATATATTATTTTAAATAAATATATTATAATAGATATCTGTATAAATAATTAGTCATTGTTTCAATATAAGTAATTATATCTTATAATTGGAAATATCTTATATCTATTAAATAAAATTTGTAAACATATATAGAATAAATTAACTGAGGTGGCAAAATGATCTCTCAATTGTAAGTGCGGTACATTTATATATTATCAATTAAAATGCCAATTTAGTTATTATTTTGTAATAAAAAAATATAACTATTATATCATTTCTTCGAAAGCTAAGTTAATTTGGTTTTAAATACAATAATGTAAATACATAATAGCAAAACATTGATTACTGTCGTATGCAATTTGACAAGCTATGAAATTTGGCACACTTCCTGTGATTTTATCTATTTTCATTGTAATACACTTTAAAAAATTATATAAAAATAAATTATAATTCTACAATGATTACAAATAATGTATTATTTATCACAATATATTTTTTTAATTAATATTAAATATTATGATTTAATTATTTTATAATTGGGCGTATTTATAGGCGTGATTAATTTAAAATTAAAATTATTACATGTGTATAATTTTTAAATTGTTATTAATTATATTGTATATTATCATGAGTTTCGATTTAGTCAAAGAAATTTATTATTTTTTATTAAATAATACATTTTCAACATGTTTCATTTTCGACATGTAACACTACATATCGATTATATGAGAAAACATATATTTATTAAATTAAATTTGTAAATTATTTATCATTTTATACAGATTGTTAATTATATTAAAATATATATACAATGTATGATATTTATTATCATACTTGATATTTAATACCGCCGAGTTAGTTAACTAACTTTTGCATTTAATAGCTTATAATATATATATATATATACCTTTGGAAATTTACTATTTAATATTATACTAGTATTATCAAATAAATTTAATTCAAAAAATATATAGTATATCATATTAGCAAGACCGAGATCAGTAAAGTAAATACTTATGTCTCCCCAATTAAAAAATAAGTAGATACATTCAGTAATATCGTATATAAAGAATTACGTTATTAAAGTAATTATTATATTATTAATATTTAACAATTCTATTTATGTATCGCTGGGTGACGCCCAGTGGGCATGTCTATTTTCAACTAACTGACATATGAATACTTGAAATTGGAAATTATTTTATTGAGTATTAATGAAAATATTTTAAGTACCACTATCTTATTTTAACCTTTAAAAATTACAAAATTAATTATACGTATATTATTACATTGTCATAAAGCAATTTCATTAACTTTCAAGATTATTTATAATTTATATTGTAGTTTTTGAAAGTTGAAATAACATCGCAGTCAATGGTATTTGCCAAATTGCATAGCTTGCCAAATTGCACATGACATTACTAAACATATATATTATTATTTTTAATTTATAAATAGTTACTCACACTTTTACAATAAATACCTCATATTATATATATATATATATATATATATATATATATATATATATATATATATTATATATATATATATATTCTAATTCTAATAATGAACTCGTAGACAATTATATAACATAATATTATGTAAACATATAAACTAATAGATATATTTAAATATAAATAAACCTCCTGTAGTTCCACCAGTTAAACATGCAGCTCCTGAATATCCAGCTTTGCATCTAGATTAATTAATTAATGTATGATATAATATAACTTTTATCTTTTCACTATACAAAATATAGTTTATTAATTAAGCAATTAACATACTATAACTGTTTATGATATAATATAATGTACTATATAATATAACTGTTTATATTTTCAATAAAAAAATATAGTTTATTGTGGATAACTATAATTTTAATTATAATTTAATATTAAACAAATTTTTAATTATAAATAATTCGATTATATTAAGTTTTCAATGATCGAGGTTAAACTATATATTTTTATATTCGTAATAAAATATTATTAAATTAATTAAAATTATTATATATTTTAAAAATATCATATATTAAATTTTAAATTATTTATATAATGTAAAAGTAAATTTACAATATATATTTCTTTTAAATGTTATGAATTATTACAATTTATTAATATTAATAAGTTTATATATTGTTATATTGAAAAAATCAATAATAACTATGAAATCATAAATTATTTATAATATATCTAATATATAATATATATGCTATGTTATTATAATAAACTAACTTGCAAGTAGGCATTGAGTTTACGATTGTACAAGTTCCTCCATTTTGACAGAATGAAGTACACAGATCTTAAGAAATTAATTTATATATAAATAATATATACATAATATATACTATAGTAATAGTGTGAATGATTCACATACTCACACACTCATACACACATGTATACCCACATATACACACACACACACACGCAAACATATATATAGATATATATATATATATATATATAGATATATATATATATATATATATATATATATAAACACACATATATATATAATATAAAATTATAACATTTTATATACTAATCTTTTATATTTAATTTACTAAAATTTAATAGTTATTTTAATTATATGACATATTAATATGAACTTATATATTATTTTAAATAAATATATTATAATAGATATCTGTATAAATAATTAGTCACTTGTTTCAATATAAGTAATTATATCTTATAATTGGAAATATCTTATATCTATTAAATATTTGTAAACATATATAGAATAAATTAACTGAGGTGGCAAAATTATCTCTCAATTGTAAGTGTGGTACATTTATATATTGTCAATTAAAATGCCAAGTTATTATTATTTTGTAATAAAAAAATATAACTGTTATATCATTTCTTCGAGAGCTAAGTTAATTTGGTTTTAAATACAATAATGTAAATACATAATAGCAAAACATTGATTACTAAACATATATATTATTATTTTTAATTTATAAGTAGTTACTCACACTTTTACAATAAATACCTCATATTATATATATATATATATATATATATATATATATATATATATATATATATATATATATATTCTATTTAATAATGAACTCGTAGACAAATATATAACATAATATTATGTAAACATATAAACTAATAGATATATTTAAATATAAATAAACCTCCTGTAGTTCCACCAGTTAAACATGTAATTCCTGAATATCCAGCTTTGCATCTAGATTAATTAATTAATGTATGATATAATATAACTTTTTATCTTTTCACTATATAAACTATAGTTTATTAATGAAGCAATTAACATAATATAACTGTTTATGATATAATATAATGTACTATATAATATAACTGTTTATATTTTCAATAAAAAAATATAGTTTATTGTGGATAACTATAATTTTAATTATAATTTAATATTAAACAAATTTTTAATTATAAATAATTCGATTATATTAAGTTTTCAATGATCGAGGTTAAACTATATATTTTTATATTCGTAATAAAATATTATTCAATTAATTAAAATTATTATATATTTTAATAAAAATATCATATATTAAATTTTAAATTATTTATATAATGTAAAAGTAAATTTACAATATATATTTCTTTTAAATGTTATGAATTATTACAATTTATTAATATTAATAAGTTTATATATTGTTATATTGAAAAAATAAATAATAACTATGAAATCATAAATTATTTATAATATATCTAATATATAATATATATGCTATGTTATTATAATAAACTAACTTGCAAGTAGGTATTGAGTTTACGATCGTACAAGTTCCTCCATTTTGACAGAATGAAGTACACAGATCTTAAGAAATTAATTTATATATAAATTTAATAGTTATTTTAATTATATGACATATTAATATGAAATTATATGATATTTTAAATAAATATATTATAATAGATATATAAATAATTAGTCACTTGTTTCAATATAAATAATAAGTAACTTGTATGTTAATTAAATAACATTACTCATAATAATACATAATATGTTATTAATACAGTTATTTTGTTTTTCTAACCTGCATTCGCTACACTGACATATATAATACAAGCTATCGATAATATTTTAAACGACATTATTATTATACTGAATAAATATTTCTATAATATTGATATACGATATCTATAAATGAATGTTTATTTTATAAATGCCAGAGTTGAAATTTCTCCGATATTTATAAAAAAAATCAACTTCCTTATATGCATAATTTTTATACACGTGGTCTCAATCCATTGTTTATAAAGCATATACTTTTGTTTACAAGATTTGTATAATAGATCACCCTAGCGTACAGTGACAGTTATGGTAGACAATACTAGCATACCTGTCATTGTACGATATCACATTTTTTCAATGTAAACTTCCTGATATTATACATATATACTTATATACATATGATATATACATCAATTACATTTTAATCGCAGATAATACAGTTGTATTAGTGAATCACTATTTAATGTGAGTGTTTACAGATTTATGTTTTAAAATACGTTTATCAGATATCACGTGGTGGTATTACTACACAAAGGCCTTAATTTCTATAGAAAATAATTAAAAATGGAGCTATGTTAACTTCCTCATTTTGAATCGTGATCTACTTCTCAGTATATAGTAATATATAATATATAATATATAATATATAATATATAATATATAATATATAATATATAATATATAATATATAATATATAATATAATTAATTATTTACATATATTGTTATTCTTAAACATAAATTGAATTGATATTAATATCTGTACCCTTAAACAAGAGTATTGAGTTGAAACAACATACGAAAGAAAATTTATTAATTAGAATTTGTACTAAATATTTAAAAAGAGATTAATAATTAGTTCTTACTTATTAAGAAATCCGACTTATTTGTATCTCTATCCACATATATATTTACATAAATATTATCAATATATGTACATAAATATTATCAAAATATTGACATAAATATTATAAAATATTGACATAAATATTATAAAATATTGACATAAATATTATTTATATATTACATGAATATTATCTATAATTATTACATATATATAACAATATATATAAATATTAGCAATATATTTCAATACATATCAATGTATATTTCATAAATATTTCATAAATATTATCAATATTTATAACATAAATATTATAAATATATATTCATAATATATTACATAGATATTATCAATATAATTACATACATTTTTGTCGCTATATGTATTAGTGTGATTCACGAATGAGCTATTGTGATAACAATTACATTTGTATGTTTAATACACTTTTTCATTTATAATCGTTCGATAAATCTCAGCTTTATTAAATTTCATCACGTTTTTAAGATCGCCCCTCTAAAGCTTTCATATGCTATCTAATAACGAGGAAACTAAAAGGAGAAACATATCAATTATAGCTTGATCAGTACATTATATTTTATTATGTCAATTTGTTATCTCAATACATAAATACAGCATAATAAACATATATATATATAAGATTCTTATATTGAGTATTATGTATATAATATATATATTTATTATATAGAATATACTAATTACATGTATTGGCTTATTTTATGGGCTGTCTATAAATTATAATATAAGGCACGATTATATTACGTTATATCTTTTTTATAAATTATTTGAGAAAATAAATATTAATATTATATTTATTGAAAAAATATATCATTGATATTTGATTAATAAGTTAATATAGTTATATATGTATTTATCATAATCCTGCCACCAAATTCATTTTATAAATGATCTAATTAACCTGATTAATGTATTCAAATGATTGGAAATATTTATATACGATATTATCACCAAATTATAATGGTTTTATACTTAATTAATGCATAGTTATTTTAATTTCTTACACTAATCCAATAATACTACCCATACGTTAATATTTGATACTGTGTTGGTGTCTTTTTTAGTACATATCTTACTTCTTATTAATATATACTATTATCTCCTCAATATTGACTTCTTTAAACGATCTACTAGTATTGTTCACTATTCTCTTACTAGTTAATGATTTAAATGATCGGTTAAAACAATTTTATTATCGCCCTTGGTGATTAGTCGAGTGTAGAACGACATTCATTTACATATCACTTGTAATACCTTAATAGATTAAATGGTGAACTTGTACTGGAGTATCCTTCATCTAAATACCGACTACATAGGGCTTTTTAATAATGATATATTAAGGGTACCAATAATATTATTTAGGCAGCTGTCTAGCACATAAATATATTAATATGATTACTATATAAAACTTACCCGAGTATATAAATGCATAAGCAAGCATGTCGCATATACATAATGTATATATATATTTGTAATATCTAATATGAATTACAATTCAAGATCTCAGGGTAAACTCGTATCGCATTCCAATAGAAGCCATTACTTTAGTCAACACGATATAGACGACATCGCAAATTGATCTACTATCTTAAATTGGGCATCAATGCTTGCTTTGATCGATTATTCTCAACCAATGTATACCGAACTATTGTCGTTTAACTAGTACGTGTCAACAATGGAATGTTCTCGAATTACATTTCATAGAAAATCTTCTTAAAAAATCTTATCAATTATTGCAATATAATATAAGTATATACTATATGCAATATACCTAACAGTCAATAATAAAGTACATTATTGAATTCAACTAAATAACATATAGTTGGGCTAAGGAATTTACAGAAGTCAATATATATTGTTTTTGCTATTGGTGTATTATTTAATAACCTGCGTTCGTATTTAATATAAAATATTAGTATGCGCGCATAGTTTTGATATAAAATATGTATTTACTAAGGTACGTATATCTATATAATATGCTATACGGCGCGTATACGCATGTCCACGGTATAGGGCGATAAAGTACTTTATATATCCATGGTATGGTGCGATAAAGTATTTTAACGTACCACATTGGTCCAACACATAGTAATCATGTTGGAATATAAAGAATTACAACGAGGTGAGCTCAAAAAATATGGCAGTTATTGCGAGATATATGTTAACGAAAATATGTAGCAAAATTGCTATAACTTTGGATATAGGTTCGTAATAATCGCAAGGCTGCCAAAAACGAATACACTTTTAAAAATTATAACCAAACAATTTATCATAGGAAATCATCAGCCATAATATCTGCACGCGAATATTGTAATGAAATAATTAATAGAACAGAATAAACTTTTTAAACTATCGGGTTTTTTCGTTATTTACACCTGAAAACTATAATTTATTACCTAATTATGATTGATAAATATTAAACTAGTAGACTAGTGATATCATTAAAGAGAATAACGTTAGAATATCAATGATTACGCTAACACAAAGAAAGAATGACAACTGTATCTAAATTAAGAGTAAAGTCTTAATTCTAAATGAATGGTACTATATACAATTATTCAAAATTCCGAGTAAATTTTACATATTTTGATTATATTTAATAGAAAATAATGAACAGATTTAACTAAACCTATTGTTCTAAAACTTTTTTACCGAGACACAATAAGTAATCATTCATTCAAATATATTATTTTTAAAAAACTATTAAATAAGAATTTCTGATATATTTTTGATTAAAAAATATTTGTAATTATATTTATTTATATTATAAATTACTGATGTATTCACAAATGTACAATATAGGATATAACAATATAACAGCGAAGGTAACATTACAGACACTATGTGCTAACGATTCATTATGTTCTATACACATTATATAATCAATTGATTAATTGATATCGGGTAATATTCAATCTCATAATTTTCATTCGAAATGATCGTAAAAAGGAATTCGATTGGACTCGAAACATCGCTGCGAATGCATTCGATACAATGAAACCAACAAACAATAATAATAAATAAGATAAAGAGATACATGTTTATAGTTCTGTAGAAGATTCCGGCATAGTAATCAGTAGAGAACTTGGTTCCAGTTACAATTATATTTTGAAATCACAATTTGGTAGTTTTATTTTATATACAAAAAAAATCTCCCAAATTTCTATTTTTAACTATTTCTTTATGAGGTTTGGGGAGAGCGGCTGCAAGCGGTATTGATTGAAGTTCACTCCAACACTGGTCAACCATCTTACTTCACTCACCGGCTGGGTGGATAAATAGAGCGGAAGCAGCAAACACCAAGAACACAACGCCTCCAATCAGCGTAACTGTGTGAAATGTATTGCAATTAGTAAGAATTGGGTAGTTTGTAAATCTTTTTAGGTTGAAATGAAAGATGAAAGGAGGAGGAGGAGGAGGAGGAGGAGGAGGAGGAGGAGGAGGAGGAGGAAGAGGAGGAGGAGGAGGAGGAGGAGGAGGAGGAGGAGGAGGAGGAGGAGGAGGAGGAGGAGGAGGAGGAGGAGGAGGAGGAGGAGGAGGAGGAGGAGGAGGAGGAGGAGGAGGAGGAGGAGGGGGATGAGGAGGAGGAGGAGGAGGGGGAGGAGGAGGGGGAGGGGGAGGAGGAGGAGGTGGATGAGGTGGAGTAGGTGGAGGAGGAGATGGTGGAGGAATAATGAAGAATAAGGATGCTGTTGAAGACATACGCAGCCAGGAGCAAAAGGAGAAGTAAGTTGAATTGTTGGCAAACCTGTTCTCACGGAGATCATTTGAGCGATGAAACGACCTCCGATTACAGCGACTCCCGTGCAAACGGCGTGACCCAAGACGCCGCCCACTATCACCCCGTAAACATCCTATGGAAGAAATGCAAATGGTTCAATATACAGCGAATATATAGCTTAATAGAATCTACAGCATTCCCAGGTTTCATTCTGGACTCCACCACTCTTATCTTCTAATAAAACATCGACTTGTGTAAACATAATTATTTGCATCCTCTTCACTAACAAATCCTTATCTTCCGTATCTTCCTTATCTTCACAACATTGGGTCTGTTATGTTTGTTACCCTTTCGAATAAACTATAAGATTATATTTGCTTAAATACCTTTTTGTGTTGATGTCACGGGTCACTGACGAAAGATTCAATAATTAAAATTATATAAAAAAAATGTAATTTAAATAATATTTGTATTCGTTTATGAATTATAATATCTATTTTGTATAGAATGTAATAAATATATTTGAACACTTCTATCTATATTTATTTAATAAAATATGGAACTTATTTAATAACAAATTAAATAAATAATCCTTATAATAAAAAGTGAAATAAAATCTTTATAAATAAGAAAAGTCTGTATATAACCATATATGGTAGTTATATACAAAGGAGGTATTTTTAAATTTTTACAAATTACCATATTTGTAATTTTTTTCATTTTCAATATTACTAGCGATGTATCATCTGATACATTATAAGATGATATTCTTGAACAGGTTATTATTTATTAAACCTTTTTCTTATATATACTAATATTACATCAATATTAGTATACAATTATCAGTACAATTAAAAAATATATCATAACAAAAAGTAATATTTATTATAATATTAAAATATTTTATTTTGTTTTTTAATTACCCCCGTCATTCTTTATTTGTAATATCTTCAAGTGCTGATTTCCAACTATGAGGTACTTTATACATTTATATTGTATCAATAATGTGTATTATCATCTTGATTTTTCTCACATAATTTAAATAATTTAAAAATAATTTTACAAAAACACCGATTTACTAGACAATTATTCAATACTTCCTGCTACTCCTGAACACTGCAAACTGTACTTGGTACACTGTAATTTGACATATTCTTGGATAGTGGAGTCATTCTAATAGACGAGGGCGAAGTACTTCTGGTAGATCTAGCCGCGAAGAATTTTTATCAGGATACACTTTTGTTATTTTGTTGATTATACTTTAGAAAGAAGATCTTGATGAGATTATGTGGCAATGATAAGTCAGCCCTAAGTTATATTATGAAGAACTTGCCTACCTGTATTCGAGCAATTATCTGGTCTCATCGTCAATGGAGAGAAAAGTTTAGATGTTATAAGTCAATTTAAAAAAATTTTTTTTAATCATTTCAAGTTATATATTGCTATCATATATGCTATTATATTCATTATTATCAACACAATAACAAATAACCCTTTATTGTCTAACAATACACTGCCACATTTAAAAAAAGTTGAAGTAAATTGAACTACCTAATAATTATACCTAACTTATTATATATATATATATACATATATATATATATATATATATATATATATATCTAAATATCTATATATATATAAATATCTATATATATATATATATATATATAAATATATATAAATATTTATACTTATATATATATATATAAATATCTATATATATATATATATATATATATATATTTATATATATATATATATAGATATTTATATATATATTGTTTTATTTTATTTTATGAAACGATATTCATTTTTTAAACTTACATACTGTTTATAATAAATACTATAAAATCCTTTACTATATATAAATATATTTATTTTTAATAAAGCATATATTTATAACAACATTTAAAATAGCTGTATTATTGAGAACTTTCTATTACCATTTATATTTATAAATTACATATTTAACTTAGTAAAATATCAATAAATTACATTGTTTCAGTATTTTATATAAAAATTATCTTATACAAATATTTTGCATGGGTACCCTAAATTATTTTTGAATTAAATTATAAAACACTTTATTTTGTAGTAATTAGTTCAATTTAATATGAGTTTCAGTACTAAGAAATATTTATAGTTGATGAGTTATGAGAAATTAAATAAATCAAATGATAATAGATCTTGAAATTAGTAATCTATGTTGCTGTTTATATGACATAACTTTTGCTATATTCATTATTTTAATTAAATTTTAAAACTATTGTAAAGATTATTATATTATCTATAACTTTTATTGTTTATTATGTCAATTAAATATAAATATTAGTAAAATAATATTATGTAAATATAATGAGATAATTAATTATTTTTTTTACTTACTTTTGAAATATTCAAAATATATTATTTTTAATTATAAAATATATTAAGATACGTATATTTATCTTTTGTTTAATATTCTGGATACTTCTATATTCTTTAATATTTACCGAATTAGAGCTATTTAATGGACATAATAAAAAAAGAAAAACAAGTACAATTTAGTGATTCAGATGTGAGACAAAAAGCAATTAGCGCAAAAAGGGTTAAAAAAACAAAGCATTCTTTAAACTTTTACCCTATAATTCAATTTCTAACTTCTACCCTACAATAACCTCACTAATGCAAACCATATTATTACCCTGAAACAGCTTTATTGACCTCGCATCAAACCTCTCTGGCTCCGAGGATGATCGTAGTGATCTGAGACCTATCTCCCCACTCCGCGAGGAAGGTCATCGTGAAAGCCTGCAAGAACACCTGAGAGAAGAAGGCAAAGAGGAGTCGGCGAGATTGCGTTCGAGTGATTTGAAACCGCGACTTTCCACTTTCGAGGTCTCCTGCAATTGGTTCCTGTGTACAAAATTGTTATTTAGGAATTTGATAATTGTGTGGATAAATTTAATTTGCTAGTGTTTTAACAGGTAATGAATTTGCATATTATTGAAATATTAAACAAATATATTATAATAAGTATAATATTGTGTTCAATTGAATAGTTTCAAAAAATAACAATAGGTTGAATTTATTAAATATTAATATAGAGATCATTATAAAAAATATTAAATTTTTTTTGTTTTCATACTTATTAAAATATGTTATTGTTTTATCCTATTAATACTTACAATTCATCAATAATTTAATATACATGATTATTGATGTCCTAATGATCTAGTTTAGATTTCAAATATCTCGAAGCCAGTTTATAAATAATATTTAATTAAGATAATTTCATAGTGAAATTTGAATTTGGTAGTCGTTATTTTTGAAATAACAAATTAAATTTTTTAGACTGTATCAAAGTTTCTAGACTATCTTGTGTTTAGTCCTACATTATTTAATATATATAAATACACATATATACATATATATTAATATATATATATATGTAGTAAATTATTGAAACTGTTATACAAATATTTAGTTATACAATATGTATGCAATATGTATTCCCTTTAAAACTTTATTTCTGGGTTAGATTTAGACTAGAGTTTAGCAAAAAGATTTAGTGAAGTATTGGGTTATAACTTATTAAATGTGTACATAATACAATTAGAATTAAGATGGTCATTGTTACTCAGTGGATATAAGAAAACACTAAAATTCGACTGTCTACATTTTTATTGAATATTGTGGATCCGGTTGATTATTTTCATTTTTCTACTGATTCTCTAAACTTCCTCCGCCTTTTGTGAGTAAGAATAACAAAACTTAGGTTTTATAAAAAATGTCTAACAATTTAATACCAATTTACCATTTAGAGCTACATTACCACATTCCATATATGCATTTTCTATGTTAAATATATAATAACTTATAATATTTGTTGTTAAAGTATAATTTAAGCAAATTTATATTATTATTAAATTAATGTGTATTGTTAACAAAATGTGAATTTGATTAAATTCAGCTGATGTGACTAACATCATAATTAAAATGGAGAAAATAAACATTATATCATTTAATATAAATAAAATAAAATTTGATATTATTAATTTTAAAATATTTTATTAATATTATAATATATAATATAGTTATTAATAATATAATAGAGAGAAAAATATTTTATTAATAATATATAGAGTAAATAATTTAAATTAGAATATAATTTATTAAATAATTATCATTTTAATATTAATGAAATATTAATATTTAATAAAGTAAATATAGAGGATAATTAAAAAAAGTAAACTTTTAAATTAATTGTATTAATTATTTAAATGTAAATTAGGATTCAATTTAAATTTAATTATTTATTGTATTATTATTTTTATAATATTGTGTAGAATGAAAAATGGCCATATACAATTTGGTCATATTATTATGACTTCGGGTATTTTTGAAATTTGTAAATATTAATAATTTTAAATAATATTAAAATACTTATATATATTGTCCATTATGCTTTATTCTCTATAAATTAAATTATAATTTCATATCTTCACATTGTCATCAAAAATAAATTTATTAATCATAATTTATAAATACAATATTTTTATTTTTTTAAATGATTATAATATTTATTATAAATTAATTAACTTTACATTTATAACTATGAATTTAAGATACAATTAATATTAATATTGATATTAAATAATCAAGTAACTGTAATATTCAAAATATAATTAAGAAATGAGCAAGTTTAAATTACTAAGTTTAAATTTAACTATTTTATATATAAAAAATATGATAATTATTATTATTATTTGTATTAGTTATTAATAATTAATCATTACATGCAATCATTACATAACTCATTCTCATTAAGTTTACGAATAAAAACTTTATTACTATTAAATCGTACAGAAAATATAATAAAGGCATATCCGATTAATATTATTCTTATAAAGAGGTCAGTTGTATTATAATTTCAATAAGTGTTTTCAACTTATTTGCATGGTAAATAGAAGTCAGTTCATAATAGAAGTCATAGTTCATAATGTACAAATCAAATAGAAACTATTTCCCACCAGACTATCAAATTAGTTTTGTATATAAAGTTTTAATAGTAGAACATCGTTTTGAGAAAATTTTATATTAATTACAACACATTTAAGTTTATGGAATAAATCAGTTTTATATTATTTAACAATATATTGTCTATCATGGCATTAATAGTTATATTTATAGTTTGAAAATTAATAAATCAGTTTTATATATCTATACATATTTACATATTTACATAAAGAAATATAGAGTTATATAAAATGTTATAAATGATTCAATATATAATAAATAAAATACTTGAAACAGCAAATTCTACATATTAAAAATAAATTGCATAATTACCAGAGGTGACTCATCTATCACATACATCATAATTATTAATAGTGGTAAACTCAGGTTCAAATAACTTAGAGACCATCTTTAAAATGTAGGATATTTGTAATTGGAATATAATATTTAAACATTGAAAGTGAAACACACATAAGGTGACACACATATAAAGTGACATATAAAGAAAATGGCATATAAAGAAAATGGCATATAAAGAAAATGGCATATAAAGAAAATGGCATATAAAGAAAATGGCATATAAAGAAAATGGCATATAAAGAAAATGGCATATAAAGAAAATGGCATATAAAGAAAAGTGACATGTAAAGAAAATGGCATATAAAGAAAATGGCATATAAAGAAAAGTGACATGTAAAGAAAAGTGACATATATAAATTTGACCTCAAGTTCAGTATCTTTTTTTTTCAGTTCTTCTTGAACCTCATCGTATTCATCTTGTCCTTCATTAGCTGACATGTAATAGCCTATCAAGGACAAGAGTGAGAATTTAGGTATTATCCTTCAATTAAGACACATGAATAAAACGAAAATATTATACAGTATTTAAAATTAATGTATAAAATTAATTATTACAAGCATAAATTTAAAATAAATAAAATATTTGTAAAACAATATAAAATGATATTATAATTATATATTATGGAGAAAACATACATCATGAGAGACATAGCTTATATGTAAATCAAAATCTTACTTTTATTAAAACAGAAACTATATATTTCTCTATGCTGACTCTTTATTATATAATGCAAATCTACACAAAATATAATTATTAAAGAAATATTCTGAATTTGCAAAATTTGCAAAATTATTTTACAATAATTTGTATTTGATAACAATTTATAAATGATGTTTTTACACATTTTCTTATATTCCCCAAACTCATTAAATAGAAATGTTAAAACTCACTTTTTAATTTTGAATATAATTAGTTAATAATTAATATAATAAAGAGTAAAATTTGTCTAAATGAAACATATATCTGGGTAAAAGAAAAATTTTAATTATATATAATACATATATTATAATATATAGACTCTATCAGAAATATTTTTTATATATCTAAGATAGACAATTTTATAATCTTTTATAAAACAAAATATAGTGATTTGAAAATAATTATTATAATATTATTTTGATATTTAGATTTCTGAGCATTAAATATTAAGTATTAGTCATAAATTTTTATTATTTATTAATTAAAACAATAAATGAATTGATGCAAGAGTAACTTAATAAATAATATTATTAAATATGTTACATAACCATTGCATGTATGCTACACATTTATTAATAGGTTAAATCTACAGATGTCTAATATAGATATTTATTTCTTATTAATTAACTTACTTTATTTATAAATGTTACATGAAATAATATTTTTAACTATGGCGATAATATTTATATTTCACTAATTATAATTAATTCGATAAGTTTGTATAGTATATTATAAATTGTGTACCATAAATGACTATATTAATTAAATCATTAATAGATTAGTTGAATAATCATTTATTTAGATAGATAATTATAACTGATTATGTGATTAAATATTAAAATTATAAATATTAGATAAGTACAAATAATATTAAATGATTTATAATCAAAATTAGTTAATTTTGGAATTATTTTAAGATATATATTTTATTTATGTCAATGTATTTTATCTCGGAGTATAATAATGATATACTGAGTTTACTGTTAGTTTATAAAGTATAATAATTTAGGATATAAATTACAATACATTTAAATTATATGTTAAGTTATAATATTATTAAATCATTGCAAACATAAAATTATATTTATAATAATTTAAATGAAATCAATTAATAATTATATAGACACAGTTAGATTGTTATCTCTTTGTTAATTACTTGATATTCACTACAATAAAACCTTCCTTCAGCATACGGAGACCAAAGATGAAGAACAGAAATGTGGAAACGTAATAAGTAAACCAACGTGGTACTACATTAGTCGCAAAACCCATAACAGCTGTGAGAGGGATGTGGGGGGTGTGGGGGTTTAAATATATAGGGTGGGAAGGGGTTGTGGGGGGTTTGAAGAGATGGGGTGGGAAGGGGTTGTGGGGGGTTTGAAGAGATGGGGTGGGAAGGGGTTGTGGGGGGTTTGAAGAGATGGGGTGGGAAAGGGTTGTGGGGGGATTGAAGAGATGGGGTGGGAAAGGGTTGTGGGGGGATTGAAGAGATGGGGTGGGAAGGGGTTGTGGGGGGTTTGAAGAGATGGGGTGGGAAGGGGTTGTGGGGGGTTTGAAGAGATGGGGTGGGAAGGGGTTGTGGGGGGTTTGAAGAGATGGGGTGGGAAGGGGTTGTGGGGGGTTTGAAGAGATGGGGTGGGAAGGGGTTGTGGGGGGTTTGAAGAGATGGGGTGGGAAGGGGTTGTGGGGGGTTTGAAGAGATGGGGTGGGAAGGGGTTGTGGGGGGTTTGAAGAGATGGGGTGGGAAGGGGTTGTGGGGGGTTTGAAGAGATGGGGTGGGAAGGGGTTGTGGGGGGTTTGAAGAGATGGGGTGGGAAGGGGTTGTGGGGGGTTTGAAGAGATGGGGTGGGAAGGGGTTTTGGGGGGTTTGAAGAGATGGGGTGGGAAGGGGTTGTGGGGGGTTTGAAGAGATGGGGTGGGAAAGGGTTGTGGGGGGATTGAAGAGATGGGGTGGGAAGGGGTTGTGGGGGGTTTGAAGAGATGGGGTGGGAAGGGGTTGTGGGGGGTTTGAAGAGATGGGGTGGGAAGGGGTTGTGGGGGGTTTGAAGAGATGGGGTGGGAAGGGGTTGTGGGGGGTTTGAAGAGATGGGGTGGGAAGGGGTTGTGGGGGGTTTGAAGAGATGGGATGGGAAGGGGTTGTGGGGGGTTTGAAGATATGGGGTGTGAGGGAATGTGGTAGGTTTGAAGATGTGGGGTGTGAAGGGGATGTGGGGAGTGTGGGGGTTTGAAGAGATGGGGTGTGAAAGGGGTGTGGTAGGTATGAAGAGATGGGGTTTGTGGTGGGTGTATGTGTAAGTATGGAGTGGAGAGCTTTGCTGATTACAAATTGGATGTTTACAAGTTTGGAGGGAGATATAAGGTAAAGGGAGAGGTATAGGGAGAGTAAGTGGGATACAGACAGGGACACTAACCTGACATAACGGTCATGGTAGCCAGGGCGGACAGTGCCCCGGCGAATATAGTGGTGCGCGGGTGTCTCATGGCCATGATGGCGGCGATGAAGAAGGTTTTATCGCCGATTTCGGACACCAGGATTACGCTCAACGACGAAACGAACGCGTGAACGAAACGTACGCGCCTCGCGTCATGTTTCACCCTCTCCGCGACCGCAGCTACTTCGGCGGCTAGGGGTTCGACTGTTTTATCTAGCTGATGCGGGGAGAGACGCTAGGGTCAAATGCAACCACCCTATAGGAGAGCTATTTAATAAGTGATTTATCCATTGATCCGATACTATTAGAAACGTATACATACGAGTACTAATTATGCGATGTACTTGAATAATAACAATATATAGTTGATTTTAATTATAATCTTAATGGTAAACTACGAACATTTGAATATGAACATGATAAATATTAAATATTAAATATTATAAGCTCTCGAGAAAATAAACAAATTTGCACTTTTAACGGCTTGTGAATAGTAACCGTAGCAACAGAGGAGTTTGCAAACAGAACAAAGAAATAGAAGATGAGTATGATGTATGAAATGAGCTTGTTCATTTCAGTTGAAATAGACAATAACTCTTGACGAGCTATTCCCCTAAAATAAAGTTCCATGCAATCATAATATTATATTGTTATATAAAGAAAATTGAATTTATTCACCTTTATTTATGAAATAATTGTGAATACATTTAATAAAATAATCTTATGTAAAATAATCGTATGTATTTTGTATGTTATTGATATGAAATAAACCTAATAACTCCTAGAAAAAGTAAAAATTAATGTAAATATCAATATAATATATGTAATTTTATTTCTATTTATATTTTATTTATTAGGGACACAGTTCTACTATTTACATATAAAATATATATTCTATATAAACAAATGTTAATTAATGTAATGTAAATCAACAAAAGTTTATCAACAAAAGTTAATCTACAAAAGATAATCAATAAAAGTTAAATAAAAAAAGTTAATTAACAACAATAAATGTATTTACATTAATTATAACAATATTGTTGTTGCAAATATTGTCAATAAAAGATTTAAAAAAAATATGATATTTTTTGATTATTTGAAATCATTTACATTGTTTTATATACTAAAAATAATTACCACTATAATATAAGTGTATTACATAATTGCATTACATACCAAAATACATTCTCTAATTACATTGTATTCTATAATTACATTGTATTCCATAATTATATTGTATTATCTAATTACATTGTATTCCCCGATTACATTGTATTATCTAATTATATTGTATTCTCTAATTACATTGTATTTTTGAATTACATTGTATTCTCTAATTACATTGTAATCTCTAATTACATTGTATTCTCTAATTACATTGTATTCTCTACATTGTATTCTCTAATTACATTGTAATCTCTAATTACATTGTATTCTCTACATCGTAATCTCTAATTACATTGTATTCTCGAATTACATTGTATTCTCTAATTACATTGTAATCTCTAATTACATTGTATTTTCTAATTACATTGTATTCTCTAATTACATTGTATTCTCTAATTACATTGTATTATCTAATTACATTGTATTCTCTAATTACATTGTATTTTCTAATTACATTGTATTATCTAATTACATTGTATTTTCTAATTACATTGTATTCTCTAATTACATTGTATTCTCTAATTACATTGTATTCTCTTATTACATTGTATTCTCTAATTACATTGTATTATCTAATTACATTGTATTCTCTAATTAGATTGTATTCTCTAATTACATTGTATTCTCTAATTACATTGTATTCTCAAATTACATTGTATTCTCTAATTACATTGTATTTTCTAATTACATTGTATTCTCTAATTACATTGTATTCTCTAATTAGATTGTATTATATAATTACATTGTATACTCTAATTACATTGTATTCTCTAATTACATTGTAATCACTAATTACATTGTAATCTCTAATTACATTGTATTCTCTAATTACATTGTATTCTCTAATTACATTGTATTCTCTAATTACATTGTATTATCTAATTACATTGTATTATCTAATTACATTGTATTATCTAATTACATTGTATTCTCTAATTACATTGTATTATCTAATTACATTGTATTCTCTAATTACATTGTATTCTCTAATTACATTGTATTATCTAATTACATTGTATTATCTAATTACATTGTATTCTCTAATTACATTGTATTCTCTTATTACATTGTATTCTCTAATTACATTGTATTCTCTAATTACATTGTATTTTCTAATTACATTGTATTATCTAATTATAGAATGACAATGAAACACAAATGGAAGAACTAATTGATAATGACTAATTATGATATTATTAAATTAGAGGTAAATTCCAATAAATATAAATGTAATGCGTGTGCAATGCATATTGTACATGCCTACAAGGAACACGTGTTGTATAATACCAAATATATACATTGTTAATGAACACCTACAAACCATAAAAATATAAACTTTATTTGAGATATTTATAAACTATTTTTCATTACTAAAAACATGCGAATTGTTAATTGATTATTGAAATATTATATTTACGAAAATTGCCGATAAACTATAAATATTAATTTTAGATCAATTTAAAAATCACTAATTAAGATTGATAAATGTACGATTCCGTACAATGTCTTGGTATGAATAAACGGACTTCATTTTATGGCATAAAGTTCTAACTGACATAAACTATATATTAAAATCTATGTTGGAACATCAACAAAAACACTTGTTTAGATCAATGAGTGAGGGAACACCTTTAATACATTATTAAATGTGAATATGTAATCATCATCTATTATTATAATATTTAAACAAAGTTTATTGTCCAAGATTACGACTACGAGGTATTCTTAGTTATTATTATTGAAACAATAAATATTGTTATCAAAAATAATTTATTATTCAAATTAGTAAAATTATAAATATAGATTTATATAATTTAAATTGTAAGTATATGATATATTGACAGTGTATTAAATTTAAATATATTTAAGTAAAGTAATATTTAATATTACTATATATCATATTGTATTCCTCTATTTTACAGTATATAATGTATATAACAGTGATATAACATATAAATATCAAATATATTAATTTTATAATAATTAATAGTAATTATGATTATTATTATTCAAAAATAGAATTGATTAAAAAACAAAATAAAATATATATTTGATCACATATGGAAAAGGCGACAGTGAAAATTCATAACAATTAAACACTTTCAAAATAACTGAATATAATTTGTAGATTTGAGTATCTGGAATATGCAAATTTATTATAAATATGCAAATTCATTATAAATACGCAAATTTATTATAAATATTTATGCATATAGAATATCAATAGAAATTATATTTAAAATTTTCATAAATTATTTAATTTATAGTCTGTTTGCACCCGAATTATCTTTCCCATTTATGCATATAAAATCATATTCAAATTATAAAATATATTATATATATTAAGTATACGATTTATATATGATATAGGTATCAGATTATACTATATGAACTAAAATCATATTGTATTTAATATGACTGCGACCAATTAATCTTTAATACGTTTGTTAAATTTAATATACTCAAACATACAACTTATATTAAAGTATATAAGTATTATTGATTTATATCAATACAAAAAACAATACTATTTAATAATGATTCACAATAATATCATGCTTAAAAATAAATCAATATTTCACAAATATTGGGCGTGGTTAATTTATACGTATTTTCTACTGATCATATCCCATATGCGATTATATATTTCATCTGAAGGAATGATGATACTTAATGAATCATTCAACTAATTGTACAGCGTACAATAAATACAATGTACACTCAATAGGTAATCTTATTAAGTATCTTAATCTTATAAATTATAATGTTATTTTACATATTTGATCAATATAACTACATTATATAAATACCTGTATTTAATATAATTGAAACTCTGAAATCGTAAGAAAGTTAATACAAATATAAATTAAATTATAAATAAAATATAATATTTTTTATTTAAATTGAGTTAAAATTTGAATTTATATTTTTTGACACGATTATGTTTACCTTATAAATAATAATAAATATATGTCAATCAAATGGGTAAAATAGTAAAATAAAAATATTAAACATCATGCTTAGCTATTTCTTATTATGGTTATTCTATATACTAAAGTTATATATAAATAAATATATTATTTGAATTATAATTATAATAATTTATAAATTATACTATTTTTTTTAGATATTTATGATATTCATATCACATGACCTCTGTATCTATATATTTACAAAAAAGCAATACATATTTCACAATTTCATATTTGATCGAAACTGGAAATATGGTAAGAGCTTAATAAATTCATATAGATTTGATGTTACATTAGCAAATCTTCATAATGTCTATAAGATACTTATTTGCTACGAAATCGAGGTTCTCATTATTAAGTTCTGTTCGTAGTCTTTCACTAATTGCTATGTGTCAAAAAAGAAATATTTCAAACGATTCAAATAATGAAACGGTGAGCCTTATGTTTTTATTAATACAATGCATGTTTGTGTTTTTAAATTTGTTTTTATTTATCTAATGTTTGTCTATATTTAAATAGACTTGTTAAAGTTTTCTCGTTTTTATATTTCAACTTATATTATATCTATAAATATAATTGATTTGGATCAAGGTAAATTAAGGTAACTCTAATCAAAATATATGGTAAATACATATTAAATTTAAATATTTTATATTTTAACAGTTATTATAATATATTACACATATTGTATACAACGTATATTTTATTATAATGATAAATGATATATATATATATATATATATATATATATATATAGAAAGAGTATTAGTGCACGTAGTAAACATTGTATCCGTACATATTTTAATGAGTGGCTTAGTTTGATAGACAATTTTATTATTACGGCCAACGTTATATGTGTAAATTTTGATCCCTTTGATGAAATGCCATCTGATGTAAGACATAGTGGCGACTATGTACTGAACTGTAATTGTTTAAAAGCAGAGCGAATGTTGTATTTCAATTAGTTAATCGGTTAATAGGTCATGTATTGGACAATTGGAATAATAACCTAGAATTCCTATTAGATAGTATATTGGTAGCTGGAATAGAAACTAGGACAAATAATGATACAGAGGGATATTAATCTCTTCTTTGCAATATATATAGATATGATTCTATAAATATATTAATTTAATTCAATTATATAATGAATACATAATTTTTTTAAATCGTATTATTACCATAATAATAAAATATGACATATAGTGAATGGATTTAAATGATTGGTTTATGTCATCAATAGAATCAAACTTATAAATTATATACCCTACTCAATTTATACAATGCACTTAGAAAAGTATTTTGATATTATTTATATTATAGCATGAATAATATATATTAAAATATTATATGTAAATAGTATATAACTGTGTGTATTATACCAGACTATAATAATGTTATAATTTGTACTAATAACATAAATCATGAGGTTAATATATACATTGATATTTATATAATATAGCTTTATAAGATATAATTGCAATGTATGATATCAAATAGTTTTGTAAAATCCTTTGATATGTTCACAAAAGTAAAAAATAATATAAAAGAAATTATGCAATGCAAAAAATGAAATTACATAATATGAAAGTATTGTAATTTTTTTCTACTGTCCAGTGATTATCTAATTTCAGCTAAATCACTATTTTATAGTTATATTAATCCATAGTTTTTACTAGGATTCCTTCCCTAGTAACTAGTAGTATATGATGTAACTATTATATTATATTGTTAATGGAAATACAATATATTTTCATATTTATTATATAATAAAAAACTAAAATGTCCTGGATTGTTTCTAAAGTTTTAAAATATATCCTAAAACTTAGCCCAGTTAGATATCATTTATTAGTTTATATAATTTATATTTACTTGTATTCACAACATTTACATATCTATTGATGTCTGTAAATATATTTATCCAAAGATCGTATAATTTCAATTATTTAATGCCATTTCATATTTCCTCATTATGTATTTTCTATAAAAATATACTTATCATATTTAAATACGATATTATTATCTTATTTGATTGTAATGTAATAAATTTAACTCACACTTTTTTTTAACATTTTAACACAATTATTTAATTTGTTGTTTAAAATATTTTTATATACATTCTAAGAGTGGTTTCATTAAACAAAATGAAGTAATACATTATAATATTTGTTTTCATTGTAGCCTTCGGATCAATCGTGGAAGGAGGCTAAATCTATTTATGATTTTAAAGCTAAGGATATTGATGGGAATGAAGTATCTCTCGACAAATACAAGTTTGTTTATTATTATTTAGCTTATCATATAATTGTATTTTAATTTAATATATCTTTAATTCAATATTTAATAAATAATATATATATAAATATTATACGATACTATACTATTTTAATATATGTGTATATATATGTACGCAATATTATGAGTTTTAATTTTAAAACCTCAAATATTATAATGGATATATTGTGGAAATGATTTGACTTATCTAACTACCTCTCAGGGGTCATGTTTGCATTATCGTAAACGTGTCGACCAAGTGTGGATTGACTCCTTCGAACTACACACAACTGCAAGCGATTTACACCGAGTATGGTGACTCCAAAGGTCTGCGAATTCTAGCTTTTCCTTGCAACCAGTTTGCTAGCCAGGTTTGATATTTAACATCTAAATGTTATTAAATACGATACAAACAACAGTTTCCTTTTATTAGTATTTATTTTTCTTCCCACTATAATATATGTAAAGTAACTATAATGTATCTAAAGTAACCATAATGTATCTAAAGTAACCATAATGTATCTAAAGTAACCATAATGTATCTAAAGTAACCATAATGTATCTAAAGTAACCATAATGTATCTAAAGTAACCATAATGTATCTAAAGTAACCATAATGTATCTAAAGTAACCATAATAATGCACTAACTACACATTTTTTTTGTAGTTAATTTCTTTTTAATAAACCTTTTTGGGTTTAACAAATAAATTCTTGTATGGATTAAACAAATTAACTACTAAAGACTTTACTATTTTAAAAGTATCACTTAGATGTATTTATCTGTTATTGATAATAATATTTCCTATTAATAATTACAATCTAATTATTACTATTGGTTATAAATTAATGAAGCTCCTTATACATGGATATTAACCATATTATGATTATGTAGATTCATTCACATGCTGGCTAATGTAACCTCAAAAAGATTTATTTTTAGATAGTGAGTCATATATTATGACTATGCATATTTCATAAAATGCAAACTCATTCTTTTTATTAATGGACATCCACCAAAACTTACTCCATCCAGTATTAGATAAGATTTTTTATTGGCACCTAAGCCCAAAAGGGTATCTAAAATTTATTGTTGATAATAAAACTAAAAATATATTTGATTTATAAATGTTTAGATTTCTTGGGAACTAGATTTAGTTTTAAAATGTATTTAAATGATTTATAAGTAATTATTAAGTTAAATAAACGATTTATTTTAATTTTAATTTGAGGATAAATATATAGAATTAAAAATATAAAATTTAATACAAATAAATCAATTTTTATTGGTAAAGGGTAGATTAGTGCTAGTATTTATATTTTATACACACATACACAATTATATAAGGTGTTATTACATGATAATTCTACTTCATAGATATAGAAATGTGCACCTCTACAGTATGGATTTGATTGTTTGTTTACTTTTCGGTTTATATACCTGTATTATAATACATTAAGTATAATGGAATTGTATATATTAATATGCACAATATAAATCAATAACACAGAACACTCCCAATATATTATATTAAGTTGAACTAAATGCCCGTTAAGGTTGATATATACATTATTAACAAATATTAACAAATACACATTCTCGTAAACAACATAACCTTTTATACAGGTAAACAACTAATTAATTCTCCGTATTTCTATGTAAATTCGAGCTATATATAGCTTCTAGGCGTATGTCTTTTAGATTTAAGGTATTCCGTTATTTGTTTACGTACCTGCTTTGATATAATTATTGGCAATTGAGGTTTGGGATATACTGACTCGATAAAATGTGTGTTCGTATGTGTTGCGTGCGCGAGTGTGCGAGTTTGTTAGTGTGTACTACATGGGTGCGTACGTGAGTGTGCGAGTTTGTTAGTGTGTACTACATGGGTGCGTGCGCGAGTGTGCGAGTTTGTTAGTGTGTATTGCTGGGGTACGTTTGTGTGCGCATGACCACGCCGTGTGAGCTTATTAGTATAGTGCTCTATGTCAGGTATGTATTATAGAGTATGTAAAGGGATGTGTGTCATTAGATAAAACATAAACACACCAACACACACACATACACAATTGTATGGGGGTTATTAATAGTCAATTCTACTTTGATAGATATATAAATCCATGCTCCTCTACAGTATGGATTTGATTGATAGATATTACTTCTCGTTTTATATACCTGTATTATAATACATTAAGTATAATGGAATTGTATATATACAATATAAATCAATAACTCAGAACACTCCCTATATATTATATTACCTTGAGGACAATTGCATTATATATATATATATATATATATATATATATATGTATATATTTAATATGCGTCTATATAGTGAAAATCAATAATGTTTAAAATTTCATATGGATTATATTAGAAGTTAATGTCAGAGAAAATTAATAATAGTTATTAGAAATTTATACCGTATTACCCTTAGTACAATTTAAAACGTTAGTATATATAACGTAAATAGTTACAGATGATATATTTCAATATCTTATTAGTTAATGAATAAAACCGTAATATGTCTCGTAATATGCATTAGGCAATAGCGCAGATGAGTTGTTAATAGTTATATTTTAGAAAATGTGTGATATACAAAATGCATGTTCATTAGTCGATGAATTTTAAATAATAAACTTAGTACCTATCAATATTAATTATTTATATTGAGTAGTATATATTATATGATACACTTCTTTGTTCTTCATGTCGCCTAGCTTGATGTCTTGTCCTTTACCAGGAGCCAGGTACTAATGAGGAGATTAAGAAGTTTGCTACCGAAACCTACCATGTCACCTTTGACATGTTCTCTAAGATTGATGTAAATGGAGGGGATGCTCACCCCCTCTGGTCCTACATGAAGGATAAGAAGTCTGGCTTTCTTGGGGAGTTAGTGGTGTTTTGAGTTATAGATGCTAGGGGATGAAGTAGCTAATTTATATGGTTAACTGTTGAATTTAGATATGATTATATTTGTTAATGAGTTCAGCTTATTCTTAGTTTAATTGTCAACATCAATTAATAGTAATTGATAACTGAGAATTATTACGGAGAAACAATTTTGATTTGTTGTTTAAATTTTATATTGTAATCATGTATTTTGAAGTACATATGTATTATATATTGTATATATTTTTATTGTATATATTCTATTATACAATAAATATAAATATTGTATCTGTCTGCATATTTCAAATTCCATCTAAAACATAATTTTGATTATTATTATACTTTGTACATGAATTTGGTTTAAAATGATTAATTCTATCATATTTATATAAACATTTAGTTAGTAGTTATTCAGTGCCTATTTAGTTTAATTATTATTATTAATAATGGTAGCTGGAGATGAAGTTGTATTTGTACTTTATATGTATTGATAAATAAATAGCTTAGTTTAAGAGAAAAATTTAAACTATACATTCCTTTCAGCTTCATAAAATGGAACTTTACAAAGTTCCTTGTGAATAAAGAAGGTCAAGTTGTAAAGAGATATGGCCCTAAGGATGAACCAAATGTTACTATACTTATTTACTAGATGTGGTCTATGCTAATCTGTGTTGCATACGAGTATAAATATATTTATAATTAAGGAGCATTTCATTTTAAAAATAGGAATCAGAATTATTAATATAGTTATTAATCATAGCTGTCATGATTAATAATATAATTGATTATTAAATTTACTATTTTCTGTACACAACAGGGAATTAAACCGGAATTGGCAAAATATTTTTAGCCGATTTGCAACTGATGGTATTATGTGAATATTATTTGCGAGAAAAATATTTATTTTTGACTAATTATTATTATTTATGAATTATTAATTAAATCTTTCCATTAGAAAGCATTTATTTCTATTATAATATCTTGTTACTTAAATCACTATCTCAAATTTAACCTCAATTATTCATTATTAATAATAAATATAAATTGCTTACCTATTTTTCATTATAAATTTAATATAATTAATCATATTTTGAAGAGTATTTGTTTCTCCCAAAATGTAGACCATTTTGAATAAGATATGTTTTATTTCACAATATAATTGATTCTAATTCATCATTTATTGATTGAATTGAAATATGTATTTTCACTCGTGTATCTATTCGAATAACCGCGTTAGACAATATTGCTTTCTTGGAATTGTATGAAGGGTTTGTGAAAGAAAGCACTTTGTAAGTGATATAGGGATTAACTATGAATCCCGATTATTGGTAATAAGAAAGACCTCACCCAAGTGCATCCACTATATCGCACATCAAGCCATCTCGCAGCGAATTCACGTCCACTTCGGTATCCATGGCAACATCGTGCTCTTCATCTGACTCAAAGTTTGGCATAGGTTCGGTTGCAAATTTCAACGAAGCTTGTAGGGTACTGTTCTCCGGAAGAGATTCTATGGCAGTATTCAGTATGTTGCTAGCCTGAGGGTTTGGGAAGTGTAGAACTCTGTTGAACAGATGGTAGAGGATGAGATTTAAATGAGGTGAGGTGAGGTGAGATGATAGGATAGCGTCGAGTTTAATTGGTAGAGATGTGTAATGAAGTTAACAAAGTGAAACTAAGCACAGCTTCTATCTATGCTTCTCTTAATCTATGCTTCTCTCAATCTATGCTTCTCTCAATCTATGCTTCTCTTAATCTATGCTTCTCTTAATCTATGCTTCTCTTAATCTATGCTTCTCTTAATCTATGTTTCTCTTAATCTATGCTTCTCTCAATCTATGCTTCTCTTAATCTATGCTTCTCTTAATCTATGCTTCTCTCAATCTATGCTTCTCTCAATCTATGCTTCTCTTAATCTATGCTTCTCTCAATCTATGCATCTCTTAATCTATGCTTCTCTTAATCTATGCTTCTCTTAATCTATGCTTCTCTCAATCTATGCTTCTCTTAATCTATGCTTCTCTTAATCTATGCTTCTCTCAATCTATTCTTCTCTCAATCTATGTTTCTCTTAATCTATGCTTCTCTTAATCTATGCTTCTCTCAATCTATGCTTCTCTTAATCTATGCTTCTCTCAATCTATGCTTCTCTCAATCTATGCTTCTCTTAATCTATGCTTCTCTTAATCTATGCTTCTCTTAATCTATGCTTCTCTCAATCTATGCTTCTCTCAATCTATGCTTCTCTTAATCTATGCTTCTCTTAATCTATGCTTCTCTCAATCTATGCTTCTCTCAATCTATGCTTCTCTCAATCTATGCTTCTCTCAATCTATGCTTCTCTCAATCTATGCTTCTCTCAATCTATGCTTCTCTTAATCTATGCTTCTCTTAATCTATGCTTCTCTTAATCTATGCTTCTCTTAATCTATGCTTCTCTCAATCTATGCTTCTCTTAATCTATGCTTCTCTTAATCTATGCTTCTCTTAATCTATGCTTCTCTCAATCTATGCTTCTCTCAATCTATGCTTCTCTTAATCTATGCTTCTCTTAATCTATGCTTCTATCAATCTATGCTTCTCTTAATCTATGCTTCTCTTAATCTATGCTTCTCTTAATCTATGCTTCTCTTAATCTATGCTTCTCTTAATCTATGCTTCTCTCAATCTATGCTTCTCTCAATCTATGCTTCTCTCAATCTATGCTTCTCTCAATCTATGCTTCTCTTAATCTATGCTTCTCTTAATCTATGCTTCTCTTAATCTATGCTTCTCTTAATCTATGCTTCTCTTAATCTATGCTTCTCTCAATCTATGCTTCTCACAATCTATGCTTCTCTCAATCTATGCTTCTCTTAATCTATGCTTCTCTTAATCTATGCTTCTCTTAATCTATGCTTCTCTCAATCTATGCTTCTCTCAATCTATGCTTCTCTTAATCTATGCTTCTCTAAATCTATGCTTCTCTTAATCTATGTTTCTCTTAATCTATGCTTCTCTTAATCTATGCTTCTCTCAATCTATGCTTCTCTCAATCTATGCTTCTCTCAATCTATGCTTCTCTCAATCTATGCTTCTCTTAATCTATGCTTCTCTTAATCTATGCTTCTCTCAATCTATGCTTCTCTCAATCTATGCTTCTCTCAATCTATGCTTCTCTTAATCTATGCTTCTCTTAATCTATGCTTCTCTTAATCTATGCTTCTCTTAATCTATGCTTCTCTCAATCTATGCTTCTCACAATCTATGCTTCTCTCAATCTATGCTTCTCTTAATCTATGCTTCTCTCAATCTATGCTTCTCTCAATCTATGCTTCTCTTAATCTATGCTTCTTTTAATCTATGCTTCTATCAATCTATGCTTCTCTTAATCTATGCTTCTCTTAATCTATGCTTCTCTTAATCTATGCTTCTCTTAATCTATGCTTCTCTTAATCTATGTTTCTCTTAATCTATGCTTCTCTTAATCTATGCTTCTCTCAATCTATGCTTCTCTCAATCTATGCTTCTCTCAATCTATGCTTCTCTCAATCTATGCTTCTCTTAATCTATGCTTCTCTTAATCTATGCTTCTCTCAATCTATGCTTCTCTCAATCTATGCTTCTCTCAATCTATGCTTCTCTCAATATATGCTTCTCTTAATCTATGCTTCTCTTAATCTATGCTTCTCTTAATCTATGCTTCTCTTAATCTATGCTTCTCTCAATCTATGCTTCTCACAATCTATGCTTCTCTCAATCTATGCTTCTCTTAATCTATGCTTCTCTTAATCTATGCTTCTCTTAATCTATGCTTCTCTTAATCTATGCTTCTCTCAATCTATGCTTCTCTCAATCTATGCTTCTCTTAATCTATGCTTCTCTTAATCTATGCTTCCCTCAATCTATGCTTCCCTCAATTGATCATAAATAAGTAAACATCGTTCAAAATCATGTTTTGATTCTTATTTTTGTCTTGAGTTAACTTTAGTTATAGAGATAGGAAGATGGAGAGATGTAGAGAGAGAAGTTGGTTGGGAGGGAGATAATTTCTTAAGATAGTTTACACAATATGAAGTTCTAAGAAAATGGAGAGTTATTATAAATGTATCTGACGGTCATTAGAATTCCTGAAAGTTGCATTTACTTGTTATTAATATCTGTGTTATTAATTCTATAAACTGGTGGATTGCAGTTATCTCAATTCTTATTCAGTCTCAATTCTCTCTTCTATTAATAATTTGATCAAAATTAAATCACCTCAATTTGATACATATTAAAATTTGAATATCGATCTATTCTGTAATGATTGTAAGCATAAATTGTGTTCATAGATAGTAATTTGAATTGTACATATTAAATAATAGGGCAGTTATGTAAAATTACTATTGTGAATTTGGAATATGAGTCAGTTGCAGGCCATGCCCACTATCTGTATGTAGTTTGCAAGTCACACCTAATCTACGATCATATTGTGAACACCAAATTCAAGTAGATTGTAAAGAAGGCTAAGGATGTAGTGGCTAGAGTGAGAGGACTGGTGTGGGGTAGATAGTGATGAGGTATATAGATTATGTGATGG
Source organism: Osedax frankpressi (assembly GCA_964035775.1). Taxonomy (NCBI): domain Eukaryota; kingdom Metazoa; phylum Annelida; class Polychaeta; order Sabellida; family Siboglinidae; genus Osedax; species Osedax frankpressi. The sequence goes on along the minus strand of OZ038315.1, from coordinate 768,562 downwards.
AGGTGAGGTTAGGTGGTGGGATCCTCTGATAAAAGATATATTCTTATTAATAATTTAAATTTAAAAACTATTTCAAATAAAAATTAAATTCTGCTAATTAATTAAGATTAAGAGTTTGTTGAAAAAACATTTTGTTGTAATCTATCACAGACCTGTTCTAATTTTGAATGAAATTTCAAAATGATCTGTTTTCTATCAACAAGTTGGGAACGCAGCATAGCTTTAAGGGTTTCCCGAGCCTATTCAGTGGTATATCATAATGACATTTAGATATTTGATTATAAAATACAAATATATATTTGAAAATTATATTTATTATTTGATTTATATTTATAAGTTTCTAAATGGTCAAAGACAATGTACTGGGTGCTATGTTCATTTATTATTTTATATAGAAAAAACTATATAATATATTAATGGAAATATAGGTATATATCTTTGTGTTCAATCCATATACTACAAATAGATAAGAAAATAGATAGTAAACATAATAATAAGAACTTAATAATAGAATCCTAATGTATTTATTATTCATACACTACTGATGATATAGATCTTTATAATATTATAAATCAAATATAACTGACATCTAAATGTGATTTTAATATTCAGTTATTGTATAGAATTATTGTATTTCATAGGTAAGTTATTGTGTATCATTATTTAAGTTATTGTTTATCATTATTTAAGTTATTGTTTATCATTAGTTAAGTTATTGTTTATCATTATTTAAGTTATTGTTTATCATTAGTTAAGTTATTGTGTATCATTATTTAAGTTATTGTTTATCATTAGTTAAGTTATTGTGTATCATTATTTAAGTTATCGTTTATCATTATTTAAGTTATTGTGTATCATTATTTAAGTTATTGTTTATCATTATTTAAGTTATTGTTTATCATTAGTTAAGTTATTGTGTATCATTATTTAAGTTATTGTTTATCATTATTTAAGTTATTGTTTATCATTAGTTAAGTTATTGTGTATCATTATTTAAGTTATTGTTTATCATTATTTAAGTTATTGTTTATCATTAGTTAAGTTATTGTTTATCATTATTTAAGTTATTGTTTATCATTAGTTAAGTTATTGTGTATCATTATTTTAGTTATTGTTATCATTAGTTAAGTTATTGTGTATCATTATTTAAGTTATTGTTTATCATTATTTAAGTTATTGTTTATCATTAGTTAAGTTATTGTTTATCATTATTTAAGTTATTGTTTATCATTATTTAAGTTATTGTTTATCATTAGTTAAGTTATTGTGTATCATTATTTAAGTTATTGTTTATCATTATTTAAGTTATTGTTTATCATTAGTTAAGTTATTGTTTATCATTATTTAAGTTATTGTTTATCATTAGTTAAGTTATTGTTTATCATTATTTAAGTTATTGTTTATCATTAGTTAAGTTATTGTGTATCATTATTTAAGTTATTGTTTATCATTATTTAAGTTATTGTTTATCATTAGTTAAGTTATTGTGTATCATTATTTAAGTTATTGTTTATCATTATTTAAGTTATTGTTTATCATTAGTTAAGTTATTGTTTATCATTATTTAAGTTATTGTTTATCATTAGTTAAGTTATTGTTTATCATTATTTAAGTTATTGTTTATCATTATTTAAGTTATTGTTTATCATTAGTTAAGTTATTGTTTATCATTATTTAAGTTATTGTTTATCATTAGTTAAGTTATTGTGTATCATTATTTAAGTTATTGTTTATCATTATTTAAGTTATTGTTTATCATTATTTAAGTTATTGTTTATCATTATTTAAGTTATTGTTTATCATTAGTTAAGTTATTGTGTATCATTAGTTAAGTTATTGTGTATCATTATTTAAGTTATTGTTTATCATTATTTAAGTTATTGTTTATCATTAGTTAAGTTATTGTGTATCATTATTTTAGTTATTGATTATCATTATTTTAGTTATTGTGTATCATTATTTTAGTTATTGTGTATCATTAGTTAAGTTATTGTTTATCATTAGTTAAGTTATTGTGTATCATTATTTAAGTTATTGTGTATCATTATTTAAGTTATTGTGTATCATTATTTAAGTTATTGTTTATCATTATTTAAGTTATTGTGTATCATTATTTAAGTTATTGTTTATCATTATTTAAGTTATTGTTTATCATTAGTTAAGTTATTGTGTATCATTATTTTAGTTATTGATTATCATTATTTTAGTTATTGTGTATCATTATTTTAGTTATTGTGTATCATTAGTTAAGTTATTGTTTATCATTATTTAAGTTATTGTGTATCATTAATTAAGTTATTGTGTATCATTAGTTAAGTTATTGTGTATCATTATTTAAGTTATTGTGTATCATTATTTAAGTTATTGTGTATCATTATTTAAGTTATTGTTTATCATTATTTAAGTTATTGTTTATCATTAGTTAAGTTATTGTGTATCATTAGTTAAGTTATTGTGTATCATTATTTTAGTTATTGATTATCATTATTTTAGTTATTGTGTATCATTATTTTAGTTATTGTGTATCATTAGTTAAGTTATTGTTTATCATTATTTAAGTTATTGTTTATCATTATTTAAGTTATTGTGTATCATTATTTAAGTTATTGTGTATCATTATTTTAGTTATTGTGTATCGTTATTTAAGTTATTGTGTGTCATTAGTTAAGTTATTGTTTATCATTATTTAAGTTATTGTTTATCATTAGTTAAGTTATTGTGTGTCATTAGTTAAGTTATTGTTTATCATTATTTAAGTTATTGTTTATCATTATTTAAGTTATTGTTTATCATTATTTAAGTTATTGTTTATCATTAGTTAAGTTATTGTGTATCATTATTTAAGTTATTGTTTATCATTATTTAAGTTATTGTGTATCATTATTTAAGTTATTGTTTATCATTATTTAAGTTATTGTTTATCATTAGTTAAGTTATTGTGTATCATTAGTTAAGTTATTGTTTATCATTATTTAAGTTATTGTTTATCATTATTTAAGTTATTGTTTATCATTATTTAAGTTATTGTTTATCATTAGTTAAGTTATTGTGTATCATTATTTTAGTTATTGATTATCATTATTTAAGTTATTGTTTATCATTATTTAAGTTATTGTTTATCATTATTTAAGTTATTGTTTATCATTATTTAAGTTATTGTGTATCATTAGTTAAGTTATTGTGTATCATTATTTTAGTTATTGATTATCATTATTTAAGTTATTGTTTATCATTATTTAAGTTATTGTGTATCATTATTTAAGTTATTGTGTATCATTATTTAAGTTATTGATTATCATTATTTAAGTTATTGTTTATCATTATTTAAGTTATTGTGTATCATTATTTAAGTTATTGTGTATCATTATTTAAGTTATTGATTATCATTATTTAAGTTATTGATTATCATTATTTAAGTCGAGGGTGAAAGGACAAAGAACTAAGAAGAGGGGAAGTGGCCACCTGGTGAGGGCGACACTGGTTAATCAGGTGGTGAACGTGGATGAACAGCAACGATAAATCGTCCATCTTCTCCTGTCGTTTCAGAGATTCGGGCAATTTGATCAGAACGTCCAACAAGTCGACGAAATTCATGAGTATGGAGTGGTTTAGTTTGCGGAGTTCTCTGCGCTGGTCGAAACTCTGCGGGTACAGTCGGCGCAGACCCTGAAAATGGGTTAAAGTTCATAGACTGTGTAGGTACCGGGCTAAAATATATGTTATTTAGAGCCAGTAGTAAGTCTGCGTTATAGTCGAGAGAGAATGATAGGGGTTGATTATAACTAATGTTTTAAAGACAGTTTAGTAGCGATAGGTGGTGCATGTAGTGGTAAAGACTATTTAGAAGATGTAAATATCACCTTATCATATACTCAAGATATATTTAGTGAATGACTTAGTTTAAATGTAAACAAGTCACATGCTGTATTGAAATATAGATTTATATCAAGGTGAAGATAAGAAAAGATACAATTTAACTTCAATGATTCTCTTAAAAAGTTATAACTAACTTGTTCTTCTAGTGGCCTTACTATTTGATCATCCATGCTGAAAGGAACACCAAACATTGTATAGTTTTCCTGGAGAAAAATAGTGTAAAATATAAATGTAACATGAATATAAGTATTAATCAAAAATTGATATATCATATATGAAAAGTAGTAGGTTTTTTTTATAAAAATGTTAAATAAAAACTAATAGTTCAATTTAAATATATATTATTATATTTATTTAAATATAAATAGATTTATTAAAATTCTATTTACTATAACAGAAATAATTACATATTAATAATAATGTTGATAAGCATTAGGAAGAATATTCATTATAAAATAATTGTATTATTTTAATAAAAATATTTATAAAGGTTACATTATTAATTCATGAATCACATAAGGTTAATATATAAATAGACATACTAAGGATATAATAAGTAAGTTGAATATGTTAATATACATTAAGATATTATTTCATATTATAAATTATGATGAGTTTGTATCCTTCCTAATCATATGCCAGTCATTGCCTGTAGTCAATTATAAATATATAAATTATGAAAGATGCAAAAAAAAACAGTTTTTATTTATATGAATTCACCCAGCAGGATATATTATTCAAAATGTACCCCACATTAAAGGGAAGACAACTCAAGGTCCCTAGTCCAGCATAAGTTAACCAGATTCAGTTAAATTAATTATGATTATCTATGATCATGATTTATTTATATATCTATAATATTGTATTAATATGTGCTTAATTCTATATGCATGAGAGTAGTATATAAGATAAATATCTTATTGTAATTACTATATAGTTATTTAATTTATCCTGTACATGTTTTATTTTGATATTTTGCAATACCAAAATATATTTTATTTTTATTGTTGCATATTTTTTAATTTAAAAATATGCTATTCAGATATAAAGTTTTATTTAATTTAGTAATTGAATATTTTATAATTGAATTTTTTATTAAGGCTGAATATTTTTTGGTTATTAAATTGCATAACTATTGTAGTATATTTTTTTTTAATTATTTGTAGTCCTTTTAAAAATTGTATATTATTATATTTTCTATATATTAATAGATTATAATAATAATTTCTATAATTTAATAGATTATAATTATTTACAACAAATTCTAAATCACAATTAGATACGCTCAAAATACTATATAATAATAATTGGATATTTTAACTAATATAAAAACTGATTTAATTATATAATATGATTAATAACAATATCATCTGAATATTTAGATATATTTTTGAAATTTATGTTTGTTATATAGAATTATGTAAATCATTAATTCACAAATAAATAATTTAAGAAAATCATTAATTCTAATAATGTTACATACCAATTATATTTAACTTATTGAAATATGTTATTTAAATTAGTTAAATAAGATGAAAATGATTTGAAACTAACTCCGCAGTGGTATAATTATTTTCATGTATGGAACTAAAATAATTTTTATAAGGTTCATTTTAAATACCTTATTATTTTTTTACATTTTATTAATATATATCGTTATTTTATCAATATATATGGTTATTGAGAGAATAATTAATATCTGGATGAATATAAATTGATTCCAAAATTAAATGCCTTTGATCGGAGCAGATAGATGTTGAAAAGGTCATTGATATATATTATAATTGTTTATTTGTTTATAATATATTAATATATATATCAAAATTACATAATCCTAAAACAAATAGAAAATATATAACTGGAATACTAGTATATATATATATATAATATATTAATTTATATTACTATTCATAATACAATTATATGTATCTAATACTACTGTTTTATATGATGATATCACACCAACACATAGAACAAATTCTTAACCATTCATGGGCGTGGTCAAATGACTTGTAATATAGTGTATATGAATATTTCCTCCTGGTGAATTGATTAAGATACTAATCTATTAATATTATATTAAATATAATTTGATGAAATAATATTGAATTACATTAATATAATTAGATTAATTGAAAAATGATATCCATATAATAATATAACCAGTAAACGGTCGGATTGATTTACTTTTTATATTATATATTGCTAATACTATATTTATTTAGCACCATCTATGGAATACAAACTGGTAAACTTTATTAATAGTGGCCCAAAAATCTCCAAATAGATTTACTTGCTTTTTATGCATGTTTTTAATATGAACACTATTTAATATATACTTATAGTTTTTTTTTTTAATTTATTTCCAAACAATAAGTTAATATTATTTGTATGTTTGAGTATATGAAATTTACCATAAGTCTAATATATCATATTTAATACATTATTTTAGATTTAAAATGATTTAAACATTCTTCACCGGTAATTTTGAAGAGGAACGGTCAATCAATACAATTAAATTCATACAAATTATATTATTACTTATTTCAAAAATATATTGGCTTTATATAATATGATAAGCATAAGATTTATATATTATATATGTATAACTATAATATGAAGTAATATCATATTGTATAAAATCAGATTAGATTCCGTATTTGTAGTAATACTCAACAAGGTGTGTAGGCTCATATTAAAATTTGAATAATTCATATTAAAATATTGAATAAAAAGCAAGCAATTATATTTCGTAATTTTTGGTGTGGATAATTTTAAGAATTTGCATAGAGTTATATTATTTATATAATACAAAATTAGTAATAATAATTGTTTATTTCTATAATTTAAACTTTAATTGGCTTTGGTGGTAGTGGTGCTCGACCAGATTCAATATTCTCGTCTGTATAATTATTAATATACTTAAGAGGAGGCAGAGGCATAGCACTGACACCGGCTCCATCGTCAGTATCGGGGTTAAAAACAGACATTTTAATATTCTTTAGTATTATAATTATATATTAATGAATTACAAAAATACTATAAAAAATTTGTATTTGATTATATATGATTTAATTTTTTATTTATAAATATAACATAAATATACAAAGATTTTGAAAATAACTACTAATAATAAATATAGATTTTGTTTTTCTTTATTTATGATTTATATTAGCTAATGTCATATGATAATAGCAAATATTACCAAGAAATCCTTTATATATTATATATAATAGTATCGTATGGTTAATTAGAACTGAAATATAGTAAAAGGTTTTTTGAATTAACATCATATATATAAATCAACTCAAATGTTAATATTATATATAAATAAATTATATATATTTATATAAACAATATACCTAACTATGTATTTTTTAAATCTTCGAAGTAGACGTATCCAAATAATTACATTATTTATGTTTAATTTGGATATTAGCCAATAGTAAGTAATTTAGGATATTGTTTAAAATTACGTCAAATTTGGATATAGTTAAAATATTATACTACCTTAAATTAATTATGAAAATTTAAATGCTTACTTACAATACAATAACTGTAGTATAGTTACTATATAAACATGCGTTTTTCAACTATTGTCACCTCTTGGTAATTTATTACAAAACAGCATTAATAATATTTACTGATTAATAGATTGTCAAATATACGAGCAATATAAACCAGTATACACATCACCGATAGCAGATAAATAAATTTTAAATATGTCGGAAGTGTCAAAATCAGAATTATTTTCCATTGAACAGAAAGTGATTGAAATGATATTATTACCTGAGTACTGAGTACTCTACAAATCCATTGATATCTAAATTAATCATATATTATTAACAACTTTAGATACTTGGAAAAATCAATAACATATTATTTTGGTTTATTTATTACAGTTATAATCGGTGTTGTTATCATAAATTTACCTCAATAAACCCAATACTTATCTTTGATAAAAATATGAAACAATGAACACAGACTTTTTCATTCATAAATTGAATACAAAAAATGAATAAATTGTTTAGATTTAAACTTTATTTAGATTATATTATTGATAATGATTTCAATACTTCTTGATTAAAAAATCTGTATTTATGGTTTCATATTTTAATCAAAGATATAGGCCATACTTCTAATTTGTTTAACACACCACAATTGTAGTCATAACGTAAAGTAATATAATTATATGACTTACTCGGTAACTATACTAGGTGTTAAATTCACAGTCCGATCCATAACCAGTTTTAGCATGCATTTTAATCAGTCGATGTTATATAATATAGAATATAGATAACCAACGAATAAACAAAGATCTACCTGTTTCAACATATACATACATATATACACACACACATATATATATATATATATATATTAGAAGTGGACCGCTATTTAGATTAATCACCTAACCTGAAGTAAATACATTTATATATTTATATCTCAAATAATGTATTTCCAAAAGATGATTATTTATATTAATTCGTTAGAAAAAAGATAAATTTTATATAAATAAAATCTCCATCCCACTTCTTGACGAGTTTATCATGAAATATGAAAATAGAAATGAATTTATTTAATAAAATGTTGATATCCGCATTAGAAATATAAATCACAATCGCAAATTTTCTTATATTTGATAAAAATAAATACAAAATATAATTTTTAATCTTGGTATCTTGATTATCAAACATGAATATAGAAAATGAAGCATATGTATGGCGTATAATACGATAATTAAATAATTAATAAATGAAATGGCCGATTAAAATGCATATGCACACTTAAATTACTTTTATATATGTATTTTTAAATCTATTTAGATCATCATCTGATTTATCTAAATTGCACATGGTTGCTATACGAATGGATACACATTATCGTCTTTGCATAAGCTATATTATTAGGGAGCATACGGATAATTATTATGTAATGACATGCGAGCCGAAGAGTTGTGATTTTCGCTCGTCACGGTCCAATGATTGCAATTTACATCAGCCGCTGACGGAAATCATATTTAGTGAATCCGAGAGAGTGCAATTAACATCGCGAGTAATCATCGTCACGGATACCTGTAACGTATGTGAGTGTGTGTATGTATATATATATATATATGTATTTGTGTGTGTGTGTGTGTGTGTGTGTGTGTGAGAGAGAGGGTGTGTGTGAGGGTGTGTGTGTATGTATGTGTGCGTGTATGTATGTGTGTGTGTATGTGTGTGTGTGTGTGTGTATGTGTTCGCGTCTGTGTACATGGGAGTGTAGATGTGTGTGTGCGGGTGTGTAGTTGCGTGTGCGCGTGTGTGTACGGGTGTATGTGTGAGACCACCACTGGGGGTGTATGTATGGGTTTGCGCGTGGATTGTATACAATCACAATAAATCTAAGACACACATATACAAACACACCAGTAGTATGGTTCCACAAGTATACTTGTGGAACCATACTACTGGTGTGTTTGTATATGTGTGTCTTAGATTTATAATATTAGATTTATAATATTAGATTTATAATATTAGATTTATAATATTAGATTTATAATATTAGATTTATAATATTAGATTTATAATATTAGATTTATAATATTAGATTTATAATATTAGATTTATAATATTAGATTTATAATATTAGATTTATAATATTAGATTTATAATATTAGATTTATAATATTAGATTTATAATATTAGATTTATAATATTAGATTTATAATATTAGATTTATAATATTAGATTTATAATATTAAATTTATAATATTAGATTTATAATATTAAATTTATAATATTAGATTTATAATATTAGATTTATAATATTAGATTTATAATATTAGATTTATAATATTAGATTTATAATATTAGATTTATAATATTAGATTTATAATATTAGATTTATAATATTAGATTTATAATATTAGATTTATAATATTAGATTTATAATATTAGATTTATAATATTAGATTTATAATATTAGATTTATAATATTAGATTTATAATATTAGATTTATAATATTAGATTTATAATATTAGATTTATAATATTAGATTTATAATATTAGATTTATAATATTAGATTTATAATATTAGATTTATAATATTAGATTTATGTACGAGAATTTGTTTGTCATATCAGGAAACAATTCGAGCATATTATGTAATAACAATATATAACTATTTATTAATCATTTTATATAAAATAACAATAAACTCTTTGCTGGGTTATTTGTAATTCTAGGCCTACATCAATATCTAGGCATGCAAATGACCATTACTTAATTCAATATTCATTTACCGAGTAATATATTAATAGAACTCAGGAATGGCACATATTCCTTTACGAATGATATTCATTTTACATATTACATAGCATGGCGTAGAGCGCATGGGAGACCCACGGTGTAGGACTACTGCGAGCCCCACAATCTGGGTCCTACACGCAGTCAACAACCGTTATCATTGATTTAGAACGGAGTCCTGCGGTGTACATCAGTTAGGTTATGACAAAACGATTCATCTATAGAAGTATAATTTATGATATTGAATAAAAAATACCTTGTATACATTATGTTGTCTGTTTCAATTATTGAATGCATAGATTTTGAATGAAAGTGATTCGCGATATAAACAACAGTTTATTAATATTTATAAACATATGAATATTTACTATTTGCGTAATCAAAAACTATTGCTTGAAATAGTAAAAATCAGATATCTTCATAATTGTGAATTTTAAATTATTGAATATTTTCTTAAGAATAAAGAATAAAAAGAATATTATATTTAATTTTTAAAGTATCATTATTAAATATTAATATATTGTATACGACTACTATTTATGTATTACATTGCTTAAGATTGATAATACAACATAATTGATTACAACAAGATTAATATGTATTGTAATACATATTAATCCATCATATATTAGATTTATATAAATTATTTTGATTATTTATGAAGACATATTATTATAAAATTTAATAATTTATTAAATTAAACTATTACAACTACATATATTTTAGATTATAAATGTATTTTGAAATATGATAATGTAAATTATATTTAAAATTTTATATGAATTTATAAACTCACATACAATTTTATATATAGGTATAATTAGATATATATATATATATATATATATATATATATATAAATATATATATATATATAGTCTATCTTAAATATTTAGTCAGCTAGTTTTAGTGATATAAAATAGTTCATGATACACATTTACCATAGATTTGTCGTTCATATATTCAATGACATCAGTTTTTTCTTTCTATCATTTACCACTATTTACCTATTTCTAATGACCTCTAACCTCGCCCAGAGTGGATACACCCCTCCTGCTACACACCGACGATGATGATGTAGACATGAGCATCAGTATGTACGCGCAGATCAGGATATAGTGAATTCGGACACGAAACTGGGAGTAGAACTTCGAGAGATCGATTTCCATGGCAACTAATAGATCTCGGTCCATCGCGAAGGGCCCAAATGTCTATCTGCGATATCAATATATTATTTATCTATATGTATATATTGTGGGTGTTATATTAAAATCCTTATCAATTAAAACACCGCTAGAAGAATATTAAGATCATTAAAATAACATCATAAATAACATAAATAAACATCATAAATAATATATGTTTTGATAATAAATGTTAAAGAAATTGTAATACTATATTTAATATAATATTTTGTATACACGTATATACATAAACAATGACATTTAATATGGATTTTAAATTACACATATAAAATCATATCCCATTATGGCACATACGTATTATATTGTGAGTAATAGTACTCAGGTATCTAGGTAATATTGAGTATTAAAAAATGGGATAGTAAAATTGTAGTAAAATAGAAATAGATAACTTCACACATCAGATTTAATCTAAATTCAAGAACATGGTTATAATGAATAATAGGTAATTAATAAAAGTTAAAGTTTGTATGTGTGTGTAAACGTGTGTAAATGTGTGTAAACGTGTGTACATGTGTGTAAATATGTGTAAATGTGTGTAAATGTGTGTAAACGTGTGTACATGTGTGTAAATGTGTGTAAACGTGTGTACATGTGTGTAAATGTGTGTAAATATGTGTAAATGTGTGTAAATATGTGTACACGTGTGTAAACGTGTGTAAATGTGTGTAAATGTGTGTAAATGTGTGTAAGTATGTGTAAATGTGTGTAAATGTGTGTAAATGTGTGTACACGTGTGTAAATATGTGTAAATGTGTGTAAATGTGTGTAAATGTGTGTAAATGTGTGTAAGTATGTGTAAATGTGTGTAATTATGTGTAAATGTGTGTAATATGTGTAAATGTGTGTAAGTATGTGTAAATGTGTGTAAACGTGTGTAAATGTGTGTACACGCGTGTAAATGTGTGTAAATGTGTGTAAACGTGTGTAAGTATGTGTAAATGTGTGTAAGTATGTGTAAACGTGTGTAAGTATGTGTAAATGTGTGTAAATGTGTGTACACGTGTGTAAATGTATGTAAGTATGTGTAAATGCGTGTACATGTGTGTAAATGTGTGTAAATATGTGTAAAGGTTTGTAAATATGTGTAAATGAGTATAAAAGTGTGTAAACGTGTGTAAACGTGTATAGTTGTGTATGTGCGAGTCTGCTGGTGTGAATATGTTAGTATTTATGCATGGGTGGGGGGTTTGTATTGCTGTATATTAGCATGCATTACGTAACTTGTAAGTTAGCTTGTTAGTGTGCGAGTATGTGAGTGTATTTGGATATTAGTGTTTGATTGTGTTAGTTGGTGAAGGTACGCGTGTATAAAAATATGTAAGTGTGTATGAGTGTGTGAGTGTATGAGTGAGTGTGTTAGTGTGCGATTACATATTGCGTAAGTATGCGCGTGTATGAGTGTGTGAGTGTGTTAGTGTGCGATGATGTAGAGAAGGTATGAGCATGTGTGAGTTGTTTTGGTATTAGTGTGCGATTATGTGAGTGGACAAAAGAGCGCGTGCGTGAGTGTTAGAGTTTGTTTTGTGCGCATGGGTGAGTGTTTAGTATTCGTTCGTTTTCGCATATTCTTTAACCCCTGGAATGACGTTTAACGTATCCAACGTACACATGTAAGTACATCAACTGATTACGAAATAACCATTTGGACGATTATGCAATATGATCAGCGATGCGTGAATCTGGTAACGATGCCTGGTAGAAAATGACCCTTATGCAATATTTATAATATTCAGCGATTAATCACACGCAACATAATGAGATTAGAAGAGATAATAACGGCTCTGAGTTGAACTAAATGCCCGTTAAGGTTTATATATACATTAACACGTATATTATCAAATACACGTTCTCGTAAACAACATAACCTTTTATACAGGTAAACAACTAATTAATTCTCCGTATTTCTATGTAAATTCGAGCTATATATAGCTTCTAGGCGTATGTCTTTTAGATTTAAGGTATTCCGTTATTTGTTTACGTACCTACTTTGATATAATTATTGGCAATTGAGGTTTGGGATATACTGACTCGATAAAATGTGTGTTCGTATGTGTTGCGTGCGCGAGTGTGCGAGTTTGTTAGTGTGTACTACATGGGTGCGTACGTGAGTGTGCGAGTTTGTTAGTGTGTACTACATGGGTGCGTACGCGAGTGTGCGAGTTTGTTAGTGTGTGTTGCTGTGGTACGTTTGTGTGCGCATGACCACGCCGTGTGAGCTTATTAGTATAGTGCTCTATGTCAGGTATGTAAAGGGATGTGTGTCATTAGATAAAACATAAACACACCAACACACACACACATACACAATTGTATGGGGGTTATTAATAGTCAATTCTACTTTGATAGATATATAAATCCATGCTCCTACAGTATGGATTTGATTGATAGGAATTACTTATCGTTTTACATACCTGTATTATAATACATTAAGTATAATGGAATTGTATATATTAATATGCGTATATATACAATATAAATCAATAACACAGAACACTCCCTATATATTATATTACCTTGAGGACAATTGCATTATATATATATATATATATATATATATATATATATATGTATATATTTAATATGCGTCTATATAGTGAAAATCAATAATGTTTAAAATTTCATATGGATTATATTAGAAGTTAATGTCAGAGAAATTTAATTATAGTTATTAGAAATTTATACCGTATTATCCTTAGTACAATTTAAAATGTTAGTATATATAACGTAAATAGTTACAGATGATATATTTCAATATCTAGCACTTATTAGTTAATGAATAAAACCGTAATACGGAGATTTCGACGGTACGTCTCAGAATATCCGTTAGGCAATGGCGCAGATGAGTTGATGGGAGCAACACTCAATACGTGACTGAAAATGGACTGCGAATGAGAGCGCGGGGGCGGGCGTCTAGCAAACGCGTCACGGTTCACTGCGCACGCCTTGAACTTAGATCTAGGCCTAAGTACGCTACGCTATCGACCCGTTTACTCGGTATATCTTTATAATGGTTGTAGCCGGGCCTGGGAGATGCATATATCGATTGTGAGTTTCACGGCTAATGGGTTATGTAATGCATATAGTTAGTAAGTTAGTAAGTAAGTTAGTAAGTAAGTTAGCAAGTAAGTTAATAAGTAAGTTAGTAAGTAAGTTAGTAAGTTAGTAAATAAGTTAGTAATTAAGTTAGTAAGTTAGTTAGTAAGTAAGTTAGTAAGTAAGTTAGTAAGTAAGTTAGTAAGTAAGTTAGTAAGTAAGTAAGTTAGTAAGTAAGTTAGTAAGTTAGTTAGTAAATACGTTAGTAATTAAGTTAGTAATTAAGTTAGTAAGTTAGTTAGTAAGTAAGTAAGTTTGTAAGTAAGTTTGTAAGTAAGTTAGTAAGTAATTAAGTTCGTAAGTAAGTAGTTAGTAAGTAAGTTAGTAAGTAAGTTATTAAGTAAGTAAGTTAGTAAGTAAGTTAGTAAGTAAGTTAGTAAATAAGTTAGTAATTAAGTTAGTAAGTAAGTTAGTAAGAAAGTTAGTAAGTAAGTAAGTTAGTAAGTAAGTTAGTAAGTAAGTTAGTAAATACGTTAGTAAGTAAGTTAGTAATTAAGTTAGTAAGTTAGTAAGTAAGTTAGTAAGTAAGTAGTTAGTAAGTAAGTTAGTAAGTAAGTTAGTAAGTAAGCAAGTAAATAAGTTAGTAAGTAAGTTAGTAAGTAAGTTGGTAAGTAAGTTAGTAAGTAAGTAAGTTAGTAAGTAAGTTAGTAAGTAAGTTAGTAAGTAAGTTAGTAAGTAAGTTAGTAAATACGTTAGTAAGTTAGTAAGTAATTAAGTTTGTAAGTAAGTAGTTAGTAAGTAAGTTAGTAAGTAAGTTAGTAAGTAAGTTAGTAAGTAAGTTAGTAAGTAAGTTAGTAAGTAAGTTAGTAAGTAAGTTAGTAAGTAAGTTAGTAAATAAGTTAGTAATTAAGTTAGTAAGTAAGTTAGTAAGTAAGTTAGTAAGTAAGTTAGTAAGTAAGTTAGTAAGTAAGTTAGTAAGTAAGTTAGTAAGTAAGTTAGTAAGTAAGTTAGTAAATAAGTTAGTAATTAAGTTAGTAAGTAAGTTAGTAAGTAAGTTAGTAAGTAAGTTAGTAAGTTAGTAAGTAAGTAAGTTAGTAAGTAAGTTAGTAAGTAAGTTAGTAAGTAAGTTAGTAAGTAAGTTAGTAAGTAAGTTAGTTAGTATGTAAGTTAGTAAGTAAGTTAGTATGTTAGTAAGCAAGTTAGTACAGTTTGGACAATATTTCATTTACTATATACGACATAGATACTACACTACTGGACTCAAATACATATAATCCTAATGATGAACTAGCTACTGAAAATGATACTACTAAATATGATACAGACACACGATTAACATATAATTTAAATACAATTGAAACTGCACAACAAATTAATAAAAATAGCAATATTACGGACCTAGATTTAAATATTAGAAAAAATAAACGAATAATAAATAAACTCCATACTGATAAATCTATAAATAACACCTAGACAAATTTAAATAGGAATTTTAATAACAATAA
This sequence comes from Osedax frankpressi, assembly GCA_964035775.1. Classification (NCBI taxonomy): domain Eukaryota; kingdom Metazoa; phylum Annelida; class Polychaeta; order Sabellida; family Siboglinidae; genus Osedax; species Osedax frankpressi. The sequence continues at coordinate 752,652 of OZ038315.1, read as the reverse complement.
TTCAATGTAATCAATAACCACCAATACCCTACCACATAATAATCAATATAATAACTTAAATAGGATTACATTAATATTATTACAACATATTATAGAAAATAATAATACCCATATGCAATTATTACCCCAACGTTTACATATGTTACAAAACTTCATACATAACGATATACAGAAAATAATAGACATATATCATGAACACCTGATAAATGCATCTAATATCAATATTGGTAAGAAAATTGTTGCAACTATCTATAAAGACCAAGCTATAAGAAAATAAAAAGTTAATAGTGATCTAAAGAAACTATCAAATAAAACAATTAAACGTAGATACCGTAGATTATTATATGCGAAAACTCAATATATGTTTAATAAAAATAGAGGTAATCTAGCGAGAGCAATTTTTAACGATGTAGATATTACCTAAATTAAAGATGAATATTCCATTGAAGCTCAATTTAATTATTGGAGTAACTTATTTAAGAGTGAATCCATAAAATTTATTAGAGAATTTAATAATGACACAAGATATAATACAGAGCATATTACGTTAAAAGAAATTAATTACAGCTATAATACATTAAATGATGGTGCACCAGGTATTGACTTAATAAAAAAATATAATATTACTAAAATAAGACTTGATGATTTGTGTCTAAGATTCAATATATCTTCTAACATCTACTGCACCTTCATGTTATAAAAAAGGTCTAACTACTTTAATACCTAAATGTAAGAACCACTCAGATCACTCACAGTTTAGGCCAATAACTTTATCCTCGATATTATGTAAACTATTCCATACAATAATTGCTCGTCGAATTGAAGCCAGTATTAATTTAGATATTATATAGAAAGCATTTACAAGGATGGTATTGCTGAAAATATATTCTTACCTAAAAATATTATATATCAGCATAAGCAAAAACTAACACCCCTATTCCTATGTTTCCTAGATGTCTCCAAATGCTTCGACTCGTATCCCATAACGCCCTACTAAAAGTATGCCTTGGAGTAGGCTTCCTGAAACTTTGGTTAACTACGTGAAACAAGCATAAGATGGATGCAGCACAAGTCTAAAATATAAATCGGGTGTATCAATTAGTATTCCGGTTAACAGTGAAGTTAAGCGAGGTGACCCGGCGTCACTATTACTTTTTAACTCCGTAATAGATTACGTTACTTCCGAACTTAAGGATTATAATGCAATTTCCATTAATGACAATACTCACATTTCAAAATATATGTCCTTTGCAGACGATCTAGTTTTATTTGGCAACGATGAAGCATGCCTTCAAAATCAAATTAACATTATTATGAGTGGGCTTAAAGAATGTGGGCTAAATATTAACCATGGTAAATGTACGACTATTAATCTAATTATACACACTATAAAAAAGTGTGGATATGTTCACCTCAACCCATAATCACAATTAATAATACACACATTAAACCAATATCTATAGATGAAACATATAAATATTTAGGTATCCCCATAAGCCCAATAGATAATAGAAATAATAACATTCTTAACAATATTACTGCTAAATTAATTTATATATCTAAAGCTTTATTAAAAACACAACACCGAATACATCTACTAAAATACCACTTAATCCCAAGTACCCTACATCAGATGGTATTTACCAATATAACGCTATCTTCGTTAAAAACAATTGACAGTCTCTTCCAAAAGATACAAACTTAGCGGTATTCAACGCGCCAGCTTCAGTAGGCGGCTTATCATTACTCCGACTATGTCTATCAATACCAGTTTTAAGACTAAATATAATCAAATCTATACAATCAAATGATGACCCATTGATAACATCGATGCCAAATAATATAATAATGAAATGGGGTCAACCCAGATTTTATGAAAATGAATTATTTATATCCAATATATCAATTAAAGATGTTCATATTAATAAACTATTTAATTCCGCTGATGGTCGTGGTTTGAGATTCGGAGGATGCAAGAAATACATAAATGGATTGAGTATACGAATAGACTGATATCAGGGAGCGATTGAAGACTCCTTTAAACTAAAATACAAGCTATTATATACTAAGTATAGGGCTAAACGTATATTTCCAGACACTAATACTAACTGATTAATGAAAGGATGCAATTATAAATACGATAACCTAAATCATATAATGCAAATATGCAATTATAATTATAATAGTAGAATCCACAGACTACATAAATAAATTCACAGACATAACTACATAAATAAATTACTAATACAATGCTTGAATAAACACAACTATATAACAATACTAGAACCAAATATATATACGTAACGGATTACGGAAACCAGAAATACTAACTTACAAAATAAACTCAGACACAGCATATATTATTGACACTCATATATCTACGGACACTATTGACATTGACGCAAATTACATACAGAAAACATCCTACTACAATACCCCCGATATAACTGCCTACGTAAAACGTGTAATAAATCGAACAAAGGTTGTGTTTAGCTCATCATGCTAGAACTGGCGAGGCGTGTTGTCTACACTTTCCGCTAACGACTTACTAGCAGTCGGTCTAATAAAGAAAGAAATTGAGATGATGAGCATCCGAACACTTGTTGGTGGACTAGACCTCTACCGAAACTACTACCGACATGGACTGATGTGATCGCCTTCATACATCAAGCCCCTCCCTTGCTACGTTATGGCACTTTTACTATATATTCTTATAATTAATTTGCTTTAATAAATAGGATAAAAAAAGGACTTGAGATTTATAACTAGGATATGTATTAAAGAACAAATTTCTAAAAATATATTATTTTTCGAACTCTAGATTAAGTTAATTTTACGATGTCAAATTGTATTAGTTTTGTTGTTCCTTTAATAGCTATATCAGGGTTTTAATGAAATAATTTAAAAGAATTTTATATTTACTTTTTAAATAAATAATATACTCGTAAGTATTTATTATATTTCCACCAAATAAATCACAATGTAATAAATTATCTATAAAATAAAAAACTCTGTTTAAAAATGATGGATGTTATATATTTTTATACATATTTTTGAATGAAAATATAAACAGTAAATCTTAATTATAAAAAATATTAAATATATTAAAAATATTAAATTTTTTAAATAGAAGTTAAATAAATGTCAAGTTAAATTTATGTTTATCTAATTATTTTCAAAAAATTATAAATGTTTATATATAATTATTAATATTTAGTAATATTTAAAATACCATATTTTTAGTTTTTATGACATTTCAAAACTTGAAATTTTAACATATAATATGAAATAATAAAAATAACTAAATTATAATGTAATAAATAGTATTTTATTTTTTAATTTTAAAATCAGTTCATTTAACTGTTAATTTGTATCATAAATATGTACCATACATTTGCTGTTAAGTCATATATATGTGTTCAATATATATGTGCTGAGATTAGTGATTAATACAATGCTAATTATAAATATAACAAACTATATAAAATATACTATATAAAGTATTTGAGTTCATTATTTTGCATAGGTATAATACAATACTCGAATTATTCTAGTTTCTACGAGTTTGTAAATATAGAATAGTACATCGGTGGTATTACCAAAGTAGTTACTGTAATTCCAGGGGTGGGTTAGTGTATACATAGTATTACCAAAGTAGTTACTGGAATTCCAGGAGTGGGCTAGTGTATACATAGTATTATCAAAGTAGTTACTGGAATTCCAGGAGTGGGCTAGTGTATACATAGTATTACCAAAGTAGTTACTGGAATTCCAGGAGTGGGCTAGTGTATACATAGTATTACCAAAGTAGTTACTGGAATTCCAGGAGTGGGCTAGTGTATACATAGTATTACCAAAGTAGTTACTGGAATTCCAGGGGTGGGTTAGTGTATACATAGTATTACCAAAGTAGTTACTGGAATTCCAGGAGTGGGCTAGTGTATACATAGTATTATCAAAGTAGTTACTGGAATTCCAGGAGTGGGCTAGTGTATACATAGTATTATCAAAGTAGTTACTGGAATTCCAGGAGTGGGCTAGTGTATACATAGTATTACCAAAGTAGTTACTAGAATTCCAGGGGTGGGCTAGTGTATACATAGTATTATCAAAGTAGTTACTGGAATTCCAGGAGTGGGCTAGTGTATACATAGTATTACCAAAGTAGTTACTGGAATTCCAGGGGTGGGCTAGTGTATACATAGTATTACCAAAGTAGTTACTGGAATTACAGGAGTGGGCTAGTGTATACATAGTATTACCAAAGTAGTTACTGGAATTCCAGGAGTGGGCTAGTGTATACATAGTATTACCAAAGTAGTTACTGGAATTCCAGGGGTGGGCTAGTGTATACATAGTATTACCAAAGTAGTTACTGGGATTGTGGGTGGTCTGTTTTGGTATAAGTGTTGTGGTACCATTGAGCAAATAATCCGGGAAATGTAATCCATTGCATTTCATAATTACTATTATCTGTTATTTTTCGTAAAGTGATTAAATCACTCTTCTATTACAACTAATACATCATATATATATAACTTAATTAAAATTGTATAACGGCGAATTCCTAATATTTAAAAGATGATTAATTAGTATAGTATGATAATGATAAATTCGTGATGTAATATAATGTTTGTTTATTTTCAGCTTATACAAAATATAAATTTTATAAAATATCTTAAACTCTAAATTGTTTATACATACATTTATGAAATTAATTATTAATATTTAATCTCTATGTAAACCTCTGATGGTCAACTAATAAATTGATATAAGAATCGGAGAAACGAAATTTCAAATATTATAATAACAAATAAATTAACATTTTTAATAAATTAATAAATAACTGAATTGTTCTCGAAAATTATCAAAGATAAATTAAATTCAATCACATAATATATTCCTTAAATCAATAATTTGAATCGCAAAAAATTCCGATTAAATCCATTACAAATCCATATACAATAGTCTTTTAGTAATTTGTATGAAAACTCAATATATAAAAGTTATAATAATTAATTTCAAGTAAAATATACCACATATTATAATGTGTTAATCAATAGATGAAAAAATGTAAATATTAAAAATATCATAATTATAAATAATTTCTTTGCAATTATAGTACTATATTATTATATATAAATAATATGTATTATAAAATAATGAATATGATACATTAAATATGTCTATGAAGAATTGGTCATTTTAATGATATAACTTTTATTAATGTGAGAAAACTAATTCTTAGTATCTACGTAACACTATTATTGAAATTATTATTATAGAACACAACTCCATAAAGTTTTTAAATCACATCTAAAATTCATAAATGTATATATAGAAATTATTTTCAATGACTATTATTTATTTCTTAATTATCATTTTGTAAAGTATCTAAACTGTTATTGACGTTTAATTTTATTTTAAAAATTACAGCTATATTCATTTATCTACATAGATTTATGTATATGCAGGTACTATAGCATAACTGCAAGTTGGTTATGGATAACAAATTTACAATGTACACATTGTACATTTGATAAGTAAACTATGTATGAAAAATATACCTGTATACAGTATTTACTCTACCTATTACCAGTATAAAGGAATTCTAATACTATGGGATATATAATATAAAATATATAGCATATACTATATAGTATATACTATATAGTATATACTATATAGTATATACTATTATATGTATAAAGTATATTGTTTACCATTATATGCGAAGTTGGCGTGAATTCAACTAAGCTCTAATATCTATAAATAATAAATAATAAATATAAATAATATCTATAAATAATACATCATAATTTATAAAATAAATATTACTTTTAAAATTTGTCATAGAATAACCCTTTTATAAAGTATGAGAGATGCATGACAATAGTATTGCCATTATTATGGGTATTGGCACAATACCCATAATAATAAATATCAATTTATCAGATATCAGAATAAAAGATAATATAATTATTATAAATTATAAAATCATTAATACAATTATTTAGAAAAATTAAAAGTAGCCAAAGATACTTTTAAATACTTCCATTAAAATACGCAGTTAAATTGTATATTTTGATATCAATTACTATTAGTATTCTAATAAAAGAATCCTTAACGAGTATATACATATTAGAATATATATTGGAGTTGTAAACGTTAAACGATATATAGACTATACAATTATTCACTCCTATAGGAGTATATTATTGAATAACTATCTATAGATAGTTATTCAATAATAACCTACGCTCACGAACAGTATATTATATATTTAGTACAATATATTGACGGTATTGACATATTCATTTATAATTGTAAATGACATCAATATATACTTATTACATTGACCTCGCAAATTATTTGTTCAAGATAAATATATCGGAAATTCCATAATTAATTATATTAACTTTTACTTGTTACCTTAATGTTTACTTACATTGTTAACTTGGTTCTTTAGAGAGTGAATACGATATGGTTATTTTATTGTGTCAATATTTAGATTTTTATTTCTTTCCACGTCTATTATTAACAGATATTTTGACTACATTTATTCATTCTTTAATTCTATCAATCCATCTAGTTTTATATCCAGATTATCCTAGTTACGATATGTTCATGATAACTTATTTGGCACTGTCTAACACTATATTATCTGTTTCCATTATATAACGTATATAATATTTAGTATAATTAATATTTTGAATTATTACAATGCTGGTCACAATTTCTCATTTATAGATTATTATATAATAAAATATTATATTATATTATGTTATATTATGTTATATTATGTTATATTATGTTATATTATATTATAATATATTATATTATAATATTGTATACTTATTTATAGACTTAGTGAGTGTTAATATTTTTATTTTATATTTTAATAATATAGATCATTTATCTCATCCGCAACCATATTTTAATCTAATGGCGTAACATTTTTAGCACTGTAAATATTTAATTGTTTAGTTATTTTAGGAACATTATTTATTTCAGAATAATATATATTATATATACTAATATATTATATCCCATAGGATAATTATATATATATATATATATATATATATATAAGTATATTCTGTTGATGATAATATATAAATACGTATATATTCGAATATATTTGTATTGATTTCATTATAAATGTTAAAAAACATTATTGTATTCGTTACTATGATTAACTTTTTTTAAATTGTCTTTTAAAATATTTTATTTTAAATGAACGATATTTATAATCTCATCAATGTATTTTATTTTATGTTTGCGTTTTTGTACATACATATTTCAATCTCACCTGTCCTTTATTTCTTATGTCTGCATATTGTTTTTATATACTATATTGAAACTGGCAGTAATGTATATTGATTTTACCAATTGATACATTCAGTAGATATATTTTTTGACAATCAAATATTTGCTTGGAATTTATTCTTAGTGTTTAGAATTTTAAAGTTGAACTAAGATGTCATTTTATTTCTTTCAAGACATACATTTAACATCATTATAACCAAATCAAGTTATATTTTGTGAACTTTTTTATTTTGTATATACTTAATTATATTCTGTAATTTTGTCAGTATAATATAACATCGTGTGTTATAATTAGTAAGGTGCATTTTTATTGAATCATGTCATTTTAACTCAAATTAGTTGAAGACCTCTTTAATTTGTAGATTTGTTGGTGATATAATAATTTTAACAATTTATTTCTCAGTATATTTTACTCCGATTTTGTATTCTGACATCTTTCAATCATAAGAATATCCTGTTTTATTGATGATTTGTAACACTTGTAATTCGTATACGGATTTTGTGACGAATAATGTGTATCTACGAATATAATTATTGCATTTCCTCGCTTTAATAATAATTTATGGGAATAAACTTGGAACATTCTAAATTAGGTCCCATATATTTCAAGAAGCAGCAATTTTATTAATATATTTAATAATAATGCACAACTTATAACTGTTCCTTTATACGCTTGTTTTTTTTAATATTCTACGACTATTTATGCTATTGATTTTCAAAATTTTAACATTTTCATTTGATGCTTTTTCTTTTTGAGTTTAATAT
>OZ038315.1:676919-744358 GCA_964035775.1 Osedax frankpressi | reverse complement strand
TAAACAAGTGATTAATGTACAGTGTACAATGTGCACTGTATATTGTGCACTGTACATTGTACACTGTACATTGTACACTGTACATTGTACACTGTACATTGTACACTGTACATTGTACACTGTACATTGTACACTGTACATTGTACACTGTACATTGTACACTGTACATTGTACACTGTACATTGTACACTGTACATTGTACACTGTACATTGTACACTGTACATTGTACACTGTACATTGTACACTGTACATTGTACACTGTACATTGTACACTGTACATTGTACACTGTACATTGTACATTAATAAACATTAATAAACACATTGCACTCGCTATGATTCATTATAAAGCATCAACACGCGTACCGAGCAAAACTAATATCTAAGTATCTAGATAAATTATAGATTATGTAATAACTTTACATTGTTCTAAGGTAAGCATTATTATGCGGTGGATATATTGACTTTATTGAAGATGATCTAATGTTGAAATACTTACAACATTTAATAAATCATATTTAATAAATTGTGGAATAAAACTCGGAACGTGATAACTAGTTGTAAAGTTAATAATAGTTAATAAAAATTAATTATAGTTAATTATAGTTAATTATAGTTAATTATAGTTAATTATAGTTAATTATAGTTAATAATAGTTAATTATAGTTAATAAAAGTTAATTATAGTTAATTATAGTTAATAAAAGTTAATTATAGTTAATTATAGTTAATAATAGTTAATTATAGTTAATAATAGTTAATTATAGTTAATAATATTTAATAATAGTTAATTATAGTTAATAAAAGTTGATTATAGTTAATTATAGTTAATAATAGTTAATTATAGATAATAATAGTTAATAAAAGTTAATTATAGTTAATTATAGTTAATAAAAGTTAATAAAAGTTAATAAAAGTTAATTATAGTTAATTATATCTAATAATAAATCATAATAGTTAATCATAGTTAATTCTAATTATTATAATAATATTTATAATGAAAATTCTATTATCATTCTATTATATATTTTAGAATTATGGTTATATTAATTTTACAACATTAGTATTAGATGCGTATTTTATGTATTAGAAGTTATTTGAAGAAATTCCGTGTACAATTATTTTATTCGCTAACTCTCAACCATTAAAGAAATATATTTATTATATATTTATATTCTTGTTTATTCGTAATGTATTCAATACTATTAATCTATCTTTATATATATATATATATATGTGTGTGTGTGTGTGTGTGTGTGTGTGTGTGTGTGTGTGTGTGTGTGTGTGTGTGTGTGTGTGTGTGTGTGTGTGTGTGTGTGTGGGTGTGTGTGTGTGTGTGTGTGTGTGTGTGTGTGTGTGTGTGTGTGTGTGTGTGTGTGTGTGTGTGTGTGTGCATTTTGCTTATCATATAAATATATAGCTATATATATATTAGCCAATTCTAAAATATATTTCATGGATACATGAAAACTCCCGATCTTTTTTCACCTACATCTATGTGACATGACATAGCGATAATATTATAATTATAATTGTAATTCTTATAATAAAATAGTCTTTATAATATGTATAATATTTAAATAAACTTAAAACGACTAACTTATAAGTTATACAATTATACTGGTATTCTTCTGTTATGTATTTAATTAATTATACAAAGTTTACGTCCCCTATGATGGCGTGGTATAAAAATAATGATGTCATATATTATTGTAATAACATATTTATATATAAAACTTTAAATATTGTATATAATATAATCCTATATAATATATTTTATATAATAAGATATTATATATACTGTATAATACAATATATATCAGCATAATAATATATTTACTAATATGTTCATTATTATTTTGTCTTGAAACAATTATGCATTAGTTACAAAGGTACTATAATCTGTAACCTGTTGGTTACCGTTTATAGTACAGATGTAACCTAAACTTTAATAATCAGTTACAAGAGTACTTACATTGTAACCACGTACGGCATAATACATGGTATTTTAATAATTAGTTACAAGAGTACTATAGATTGTAATATGTAGGTTACTCCTGTACTACATATTATAACCATATGTTGTTACATATTATCTAGATTTAGTTCCCTGGGAAAGTGTTTCGTTAATACATTTATTTGATTTCATTTTAAGATTTAATTAATTCTCGTTTATATTTGATCTCAGGGGTCATTTCAGATAAATGATGTCATCGCACCTCTTAATCATTCTGATCGCAGTTGAAGCTACACATCAGGTTAGAGGTAGTCCTCTATACCGAACATATTCATACATACAATGCACACATTCACACAAACTGCACACCAATATATACATTACATAATCTCACACTGACAATCAATCTAAGAATAGATATTCACGTATAAAAACCAACTTGTAAGATATATTTTATCGGATACCGTTATTTGTTTTGTATCTATAGATATTAACACCTCTTGCATGTGATATATGTGTAAATAATCCTATATAGAATTCACAAATAAATATTGGTAATGCAAAACAATATCCTTTATCAAAATAATATCATTTATGCCCCATTGTTACAAGTAACTCGATAACATAGAAACGAATAATTAAACTTACAATAAAAATGTTAAATGATAATACAAATATTATTATTAAATAGGAAATAACTTAATAATAAATACAAATTGATATAATCTGTCTATTAACATGTTCAATATAATCTATTTTCTCACCTATATAAACACATTCTCTTCTGCAATATTCCTAAATACAACATGCCGAATAGAAAACTGTTAAAATTAATAATTCTTAAACATCGCATAAACTAATTATCATGATTAGTATTTCTAAAGAATATATTATTCAACTACACGCACATTATTTTACAGACCTCCATATTCAAATATATCTACAGTTACAATATAAATAATAATATATTACCACGGAAATTTATATATTTTAAACAAATAACGAATAATCATACTCATATTAAATTGTATACACAATATCATAAAAAAATACTGAAGCTTCCTGAAGCAGGACAATAAAGTATTTCTTAATAATAACTTAAGGGTGTACACGTTACGAGCGTAAATCAGAGTAAAAAGGGGCGTAATAGTAAGACACATAAAGGTGGGCGTGACCGTTATACGACGATTATTCAAAATTCACGATAGCCGTTTACGTGACGAGCGTAATAATTATTTACAAATAAAATATCTTCGTATATAATATCTATGAATACAATTGATTACAGATTATTTGATAAATATTATTTGGATTACTGTAGAAAATGCATTTGGAATGCTAAGTTCTCGTTTTCAAATATTTAAAAAACTAATACCTTTTGCTCACGATAAAGTAGATTTATTTGTAATAACATGTTGATCTTTACACACTTATTTAATTAAAGAAATGAGTTAACATCATGCAACTAGTTCAACCTCAACTGAACTGAATTCAATAGAAAAGTATCCCATAAATGAGTTCTAAAAGAGCTAGATAAGATAATTATATATTTAAACGAAGTAAATTTAAAATAAATCAACTTCACAGAATTTTATTCTAATTCATGACATTCCATTTTATAATCATAAACTAAATCATTCATTTTTTTTAACAAAATTATTCTCTGCATATTAGTTCCGACTGCTGAAAAATCTTTTTCCCAATACTGTATCATAAGTTTTGTACAATTACTAATATGCTGTCTATCAGCATAACCATCGCATTTTAAATTATCGGCAAATAGTCGTTGTGTGTGCTCCCATAAATCTCTATTAATATAATCAGAGTTTCTACAATCATATAGAAATTGATTGATGTTTTCGATACTGATTAATTATATCCATCTTGATGTCATCCTTTTTATCGGATGATAGCAATTTGTAAGATTCCATGGTTAATTCCATTACAAAATTAGTAATTATTTAAATTATAAATATAATCTCAACTAAAATGTACCAGAATGCATCGCATTGTTTTGAATATTTATTTTCATTTCCTGTGAATCGACTGTGAATCATAGAAAAATAGAACATGTTGAATTTTCACGATACACGGGTATAGAATACACAAATAGAATACACTGTGAATCGCCTGTGAATCGCATGTGAATTTTTCACAGACCACGCCCTGTGAAAAATATCTCGTCAGTTACGCCCCCTTTTCTCGTGTCAGCTCCGCTCAGCTACATTACTCTCGTAGTCTGAACGACATTTTAAATATGCCAAAGAATGGTTATAATAAATACATACCAACTACACACAGTCTAATAACATAAATTTTCATTAATCAATAATATATCTTTAATAATTTATTACAAAGATTTACAAAATATACGAGATAGTCAAATTTCATAAACAATAAAATAAAGTAATTAATGATTATTCAAAATAAAACGAATACAATTTCTCATGAATAAATAATTATTAATATTCGTATTATCATCAACTATTATATAATTACTTGGATGTATCAATCACATCATCACTCATATACAAATGTAAAGACCACGAACTAAAAAAAATACATTACAATTAATTGAATTTAATTTAATTTTATTTGTATAAATACCTGCAGATTAAACTCACACATCCATAAAAACTGATTTTTCTATGGACATCTAATTCACATTTATTCACTGCTACCTGCAATATATTACTGAAACTACATACTAAAGAATAACAATAGACGCTTGTGTACATACCGGTGTTTTAGATTTTACAAAATAAGTACCAATACAAGAGTCGGATAAAAAGCAAAATAGTCGATAAATGATGATAAATAAAAATAGTAGGAAATACAAGAAAACAGTTACTTTAAAGATAAAGATTATTATGTTCTTTATTTATAAAGTATCAAATATTTATAATAATATTAAAAATAACCTCAATTTCTCATCATAATTAACTTTAAATGTACTTACAGAGATTGTGAATACATACTTTATTACTTAACTTATTAGCCGTCTATATTACATATAGGATATAATAAACCATGATATTTACAAATGACTAAGCAATATATCAATGGTTCTTATCGCTAAAATCAATTAAAAAACTAGAGATCGTCAGATTTTTTATTTGGATTATCTACCAACTCAAATAAACTTATTACTAGACATTATAACTGTACTGTAACTGAACATAGACTCAAATAAACTGGATCGCTACAAACATTAGAATATTTCAAAAAGATCCTGTTTAAAATACAAACTACCTATAAACTGCAAAATATTCGACTTAATATTACGATTACAATTACTATTACTATTACTATTACTATTACTATTACTATTACTATTACTATTACTATTACTATTACTATTACTATTACTATTACTATTACTATTACTATTACTATTACTATTACTATTACTATTACTATTACTATTACTATTACTATTACTATTACTATTACTATTACTATTACTATTACTATTACTATTACTATTACTATTACTATTACTATTACTCTTACTATTACTATTACTATTACTATTACTATTACTATTACAATTACTATTACTATTACTATTACTATTACTATTACTATTACTATTACTATTACTATTACTATTAATATTACTATTACTATTACTATTACTATTACTATTACTATTACTATTACTATTACTATTACTATTACTATTACTATTACTATTACTATTACTATTACTATTACTATTACTATTACTATTACTATTACTATTACTATTACTCTTACTATTACTATTACTATTACTATTACTATTACTATTACTATTACTATTACTATTACTCTTACTATTACTATTACTATTACTATTACTATTACTATTACTATTACTATTACTATTACTATTACTATTACTATTACTATTACTATTACTATTACTATTACTATTACAATTACTATTACTATTACTATTACTATTACTATTACTATTACTATTACTATTACTATTACTATTACTATTACTATTACTATTACTATTACTATTACTATTACTATTACTATTACTATTACTATTACTATTACTATTACTATTACTATTACTATTACTATTACTATTACTATTACTATTACTATTACTATACAATACACATATAATACACATATATTCACATATAATATATATATATATATATATTTGTATAAAATACACTAAGGCATTTAATATCAATTTGAATATTTTGTTTTCGATTCGCTAAATGAATATAATATTTAATTTTAATATAACACTATTGTAAAATTGTTTTATATAATACATATCTATCTCTTCTAACCACTTATATAACCCCATGCAGCAAGTAATAACATATCCCAATTCGCATGTCCTTACTAAAATACGCACTCGATATAGATGTTTAATTAATTAACAAACTGACTAAATTAGTAAGATAATAATAAGTACCGTTCATACTCAGCATAACTAATCCATCCGCACCCAACAAGAACATCCGAACTAACCCCAAATATACTCGTTATCCAGTCGACTAGCATCATCTACCCTCCGCTAAAGTTCACTTTACCCGAATTCGTCCGCGCCTCCGATGTATCACATTTTCTAGCCAATGCCGGGAACGTCGATGCCCTCGGCTACGTTGACCCCGAATCGCTCAAAGGTCATCTAGAAGAAATAAACGATGGTCTCGCATCCGCCGACATGGAGTGCGATTGGAGCGCTGATACGTCGTCGTACTCTTCGTACAACCTGCTTCCGGTGCACTCCGCTTACGACGCCGTACTGCCCCTACTGATGGGGGACGGTTCGCTTCAGTCTACCATCGCGGACTTGCTGCCGAAACTAGCGCACGCGGCATCGCTTCTGGCGAATTCACCTCGACGCTACCGACTTTTAGCGATGCCGCCCACATCCAGGGTCGTCGAGCAGTTGGTGAGTCGCGTGGCTGGCGTCCAGGTAATCCGTCACGTCGGGGGTTTGGTGTCGGCCCGCCGGATGTTGATAGCGTGCCGAACTCCGCGAATGCATTCGTCTCTCTGGGACGAACTGAGGCGGAAGCTGGATGTCAGGGATCAGCCCGCTACGAAGCAAGGCGTCGACGGACGATATGTGATCCTCGTGTTGAATACTCACACGGCAGCCAGGGGACGTAGCTTGGAGAATAAAGACGAATTAATAGACGCATTGAAAGTGAAGTACGGAGATCGCGTGAAGGTGTTCTATGAAAGCGATTCTCTCGACGATATCATCAATTTATTCTCTCAGGTCGGTAATAATGCGATAATAATGAAGTTGTACAGATAATCGCTCCTAGTTAATAACAAACGTATGTTGAAGGCGGTAACGTTGAACTATAGTGAATGTTCTATTTATAGAAAATGTCTATTAATATTGTTAATTAAGTAAGATATTAAGAATATGCTATTGTAATATGAAAGTATATACTAGGCTAATTTATATGTATAATATACTAGGAAATATTTATGTTTACATGGCCTGCTTTATTTTTATTTTGTAAGTTGTTAAGCGTTCAAAGTTAATACAATTATAAATAATGGGATGTTTTTTATATGTCTGTCTATTTAATTTGTTAAACTTATGTATTTAACGGTATTTTAAATCGTAGTTTAATTATTGTGCGTATTGCAAATTAACATGTAAATGCATATCTTAGCGTATAGAATGTAGCTGATAATTATAATTCAAATCAATTATAATAAATATCACCATAATAATATCATATATAAATAATCAGTTCATAGGTAACCATATTATTAATAGTAAATAGTTTATAAATTTATATTAATATATATATATTTTTATAGATATGTAATTTGATTTGTTGTGTGATATATGTATACTTTAATATATATTGATATGCAGTAATATCTATGAATACAACATATTGTATATTATAAATTCACGATACACTGATTCTAATGAGACATTTACAATATATTCTATATTCTATATTTAAATTACATGACATGTCTGTGTATTAGTTGATATAATTTAGTATTCAATAATCAATTAGTTATGGATTCCTTAAATAACTATAGAAAATCATAATCATGTAATATAAATGTTATAAAATTAATAAAGACATTAAAATGTAGTTCAATAAGATGAATATTTTTAATTTCTAACTATTCAAGTAATATGTCTTAGTATGTCTTAAATGATAGATTTTATCTTGAGCTATAACTCTGAAGTCAAATGTTCATAATATAAATCCTGGATATCAATAATATACTTATAATTATATTTAACAAAATTATTATAAATATTTAGATTTATTTATACCCTTTTTTATAATTATATATTTAAAAAATGGTCAATAAATTACAGACAAATTAATAACAATTTGAATTATATTGAATGGGTAAAATTTGAATTATATTGTATCAATACATTTTAATACTGGAGATTAGATAGAATTATAATTAGATCATTCTCAAAATATTTTTTATTATTTTAAAATATACATTATATTATACAAAGATATTAATCATGTTTATGAATAATTCTATTGATAAGATGTAAATTTTAATTTATTAATCATATTATATATATTTAGATATATATACATATATATATATATATATATATATAAGTGTGTGTATGAGTGTGTGTGTGTGTGTGTGTGTGTGTGTGTGTGTGTGTGTGTGTGTGTGTGTGTGTATGTGTGTGTATATATGTATGTGTATGTATGTGTGTATGTGTGTGTATGCGTATGTATGTGTGTATGTGTGTGTATGCATATGTATGTATGTGTGTGTATGTGAACGTGTGTGCTCAATAATATGATGTAAATATTGATTCCAAATAAATAAGAATAATTATATTTGTATTTAATTTCCAATACACACACATATTTATATATATATATATATATGTATATATATATATATACATATGTATATATACAATATGTATATAACTTTAATAAAATGCGTCCTTCCTATATATTCTTTAAAATACCTCAATCCACGAATCCTAATGAAGTACTCATTACGAGTTCTCTAACGTCGACTCGCCACTCTCGCAGGCGACGGTGGTGGTGGGCGTAACCGGACCCTCGATGTCCAACATCCTGTTCTCCCCGCGACGAACCAGGGTCGTGGAGATCGTACCGACGCTATCCTCGGGCACCGTGCTTCCGGTGTACGCCAGGCAGCGCCTCGTCTGGCGAATGGCGCAGACGTTACGCATGACCTACTGGAGGAGGCCGGAAACGCCGTTGACCAGCGAGGGCAACGTTCGCGTCGACGTACGACTCACCATGATGGCGGTCGGAGGGGTCAAGGTGTAGACGGAGTAACTTGTTCTATTGTACTGTTGTTCTATTTGTTTAGTAACGAACCCATTAGGAGTTTTTGTAACGGGAGTGTTGGGAAAAGTAAGAGGTACTCTTCTAGCCGTACGTGTTACACGTAATCGGGTGTATCAGTATTACGTAATTGATTCGGAAAAGTTTATTAAATTAGATTAATCTTAAAGTTATTCCGGTGAATAGATAAAGCTTATATTCATATTTATATTTAAAAAAGAGAATATCTATAGTTGTTGAAACTTAACAATATGTATTGTTATTTCACTGTTATGTTATTCCATGTGAGACTTGATACCTATGTTGTATATTCGTAGTTCGTATTACTATTCTAATTCTTGATAAACGTAATAAGAGAACATGTAAACTGTGAAGTAATTTCAACTTCTTCAACAATTGGATTACTACGAACAATTGTAAATAACGAAATATGATCGACATTTATTTAAGATTTAATGAAGTCTTATTAACGAATGGTTGTTGTTGTATATTCTTATTAAAGTTATTTATTTCATTATCAGTAATATTTATATATTACGAAACAAAACTCCATTTATATTAGTGTGATATCAAAGCAGTCAGAAATCGATTTATGTAATATTTTAAATAACATGAATTTTGTAATTCTATTATTATTTTATAATATTATGTTTATATATATTTATATTATTCCTTCTACAAAATGAAAATACACGTCTAAAGTAGTACAATTTATTTTTAGTAAGATTTCAATAAAAAAGTATCTTCTTAAAAATTGCAATCAATACATTAACAACAATCATGATATATAACAAAATTAAATATCAGAAATATTACAATATAAAATGTTTAATAAACTTAATATATTTACGTATAATATATCCTACAAATATATATTATACTTTATTTTTACTAAATTAAATTATATTTAATTATTTCGATGTTAGTTATATCAAGTAACACTAATAGTTACATATCAAAGATATATTTTATGCTCGATTTAAGGTCACAATTTATAAATTGAACTTATTACTTAATTTATTATTAATTTATATTATTATTATTGGTCAAATTAAAATATAATATATTTATTGTAGTCATATAATAGGATTAGGGTAGATATCGGACTTCTTTGTTATCCACAGGACATTAACTGCCATTTGCAATTGATTAATTTTCAAAGACATAGATAAATATTACAATTTTATAAATTGTAAAATTATATTTAATATCGATTACTATTTATGTAACTATTGATTGTTGTAACATATTTGCATGTCAATATAATTTCTAAAATAAAAATTAAAAATGTGTAGTATTTTATCAAATTATTATAATATAATTTGTAAACTTAAAAACTCATATAACTATAAAATAAAATATGATTTAAAATTGATTATTGTTGTGTATTTATAAATAAATAATTATGAATAAATAAAACTGCTGACTTTAGATGAATAAACTGAGTAAAAATGCATTACATGAATAATACAGTAGAGTTTTAAATGTCGTTGAAACATACTATTTATTAATTTACAGTATCAATTAGTAATATTATATTAAACTTGCATATATATATATATATATATATATATATTTAAGCTATATTCAATATAATGAAGTATAATTTCCCAAGAAGTCTTAGTAGATCACTTTTTAAAATTTCCAAACGATCCAGAACAATTAATATAATGAAATGTAAGTATCGCATGGAACATAAGTAAGTATACAAAGCTGTGTAATATTAATTTTGAACAACATATATAGAATTAAATATATTAATTTTTAGTTTAGTAAATTATGGCATATCTACAAATTTAATTTCTATGTGGGTTGATTTTTGAAGGTTATTTTAAATAGAATCATCAGATAATTGATTGTATTTATAATGATAAAAATATTTTATAACTATTGTAATAAAACAGATTATATGGTCTCCATTGTTGATATAATATTCATTAACTTTCAAATTTAAGATTATTAGAGAGTATAATCTAGAGTAGAATATATATATCAATGTAAGGGAGTTCATAACAAGCCTTTATTAGCGATTTTAGATCCGAGCAGAATATAGCGTTTAAAATGTTCTGCTCAACTGAGCTGGAATGGAAATAGAAACTGTTCTAGTGTTGTCGGATGTAGAACTTGATACTAACTTAAGTGCTATATCATATCCATAATATATAAAATAATAGTGTTTTTATATATTGTTTATTATTATTTAAATCGTACAAGAATGTGTATACTAATTATTTAATTCAGTTATAGAAAATCAAATATTATGGAATTCATATTCAATTATTTATTTTGAGGCAAGTTATACGACCAAATATTTCATTTTTAATTAAACAAGTATTACTATTTTTTATATGTTTATAACTTTAAATGTATTAACTATTGCTATAAATATTTTATTTTTAAAATTTACATATTTAACAATACATTAATATAGTAGGATATTGATACTCTAATTTTGTTAACACTTTATTTAGTGCGAATGCATTTAGTCAATAACGGTATTATTAGGCTTAATAATTATGATATTAATATCCCTTCAATGTGTTACAAATAAAACTGTCGATAATGCCAGGAATTAGGAACACAGAGGTAAATGTTGTAAACACTAAAATGGAGATTAGTAAATTTATAAATATAATCGATTCCATCATTTATAATTAATTGATATAATTAATAGGTTAGTGCTACAGGTATAATGTATTCGCTCCCATGAGAAGTGTGTTCTCCGTTACTCTAAAATGATTTCCGGTGGTGACGGAAAATCGCTTACCATGGTGAACGGTCACACCTATCCGGTCAGCAACGAAGCGCGCATTAATCTTTTGTACGAGAGGTTTGACCATCACCTTTATGTAAAGAAATGTACCAGAAACTATCGAGAAATATCTTTCGGTTAGTTGCATAGAAAAGTGAACGCGGAAAGCCTCCGCAACACTGTGTGAGTTTTGTGTTACAAGGTAACAATACAAATTAATATATATTTATAAAATAATATACTATACTATTATCTAGACAAAGTTCATGTAACTGACGATTATAACGACGTCCGTAACTAAAGTGATAGCTACTTTCAATATCGGTGAGGAGGCCTACGCAAACCTATGCTCTTGGTCCGCTAGGGTAGAGTTGACCTTAATATCGACTGGTGTTTCTTCCACCGACCGAAGAGATTATCGGGATCGAGAGAAAAATATTCTAAAAACTTTAGAAGTTTATATCTCAATATATTGTTTTCGATTTTTTTATAGGCCTCCTTTTTTAAAATTTGATGAATCGTCGTGAAATTTCTGATTATATATATATGATACATTTGCTATAGAAACATATTCTTCTAAAATCCATGAATAATTTGCTTAGAAATACCTATAATACAAAAACGCGAAAAAAAGATATTTTAAAATATTTAGAAAATAAATATATATACTTATTTATCGTGGTCTTAAATTATGTAAAAAAAAGATTATATTAATATTATAGATATGTGATTTATATTGATATTTATGATAACAAATGTACCATTATATTATAAGTCTAAAACGTTATTACCATTCTATTATGAGTATGACACCCTATTTATTACATGTAAATGACGGGTAGAATACACCGACCGCTAACAGAACAAAATAAGTTTTTTGATTTATACCTGGACCTAAATCATTATAAAATGTTAATTAAACATTATTAAGAGAAGCAAAATATCTAAGTTATGTTAACATATATATTGAATTACTCTTTTAATAACACGTCATATGTTTAATATTATTTATATGTGTTATACATCAATTATCATCATAATAATTTATCTATTAATTAATTCGGATGAAGTATCGCTTTCTTTCTTTGGGCAATTAATGTCTTCTGTGTTATCAAATAAACTGGTTAGATTTATTTAGCAAGCAACTCGTGGATATGTTGGACGTGTATATAAAGCCATAGCAAATTTTCCTGGCATAAGTCATTCATAAATAGTTATATATGTTTACTGATGATAAATTATCATTTAGATGTCTTCGAAATATTAATTATATAAACTTCGAAATACGTTTGGAATTCATATTTGCTGATGGATATTTTGTAAACATAATTTAACTATCGGTGAAATACAAATATGGACATTTCATCTGAGATGGAATTTCATTATTAACAACTTCATTATAGCAGAATATCGTGAGTGATATTAAAAAAGACGTAGTAAGTTATATATATATATATATATATATATATATATATATATAGCTAATTTCTTGATAGGAGTGTAGTCGAAAAAGTAACTCTGCATGAAGGTATTGTTAAATTGTTATTTCTATATTAATGCATTAATAAGAAATATGAGATGAAAAATAAATCCTGTATGATAATATATTAACTATTATTGAATATGTTGAATACAGGATTATAATTTATAATGTTAAACTTGTTTTTGTAAATATATCAATCATACTCTTTATTTGTAGATTTAAACAATTTTATGTAGTAAAAGAAAATAATTGTAATAAATGTAGAATAATTCTAATATATAACAACATTTGAATGTAAGCCATATTAACTAAATATGTAAATAAAGAAAAATATGTAAAATGTATTCATTTTAAAAATCAATAAATTCTAACATATATACATTTTAACATTCATTTCAGGGTTTATAGATTTAATGTTTTAAATATAGTACATTTATGTATTATCAATACATTTATTTTTGATAAATATTTTTAAATGAATATTATATTAAAAAAATTGTATGTGATAGGTATACTTTTTATATATATATATATATATATATATATATAAACTATATATATTAAATACATCGCTTTCAATTTTTGAATGTTTGGCACAACTGGATTATATTTATTTCCACCAAAATGCTACACACTTTATATCAAATATTTAAATGGGTATCAAATACTTTAAGATGTATTATTACACATCTTATGATATATTATAAAAATATATTATAGGCATATATTTTATAAACACACATATATATACATATTATAGATATATCTTATAGATATACCTCATAGATACATCTCATCTATGCATCTTAATACTATACATTATAGACACATCATATAGACATATCTAATAGACACACCTGAAAGAAATATAATATAGATGCATAATATAAATAAATCCCATAGACAAATTATTAATTCATTCTCTCTATATCACTGTAACTCCTTTATATGTATTATTATTATACATCAATTGATTTGGTTTTTTCAAATTTAAGTCTTTGATACTTTTAGATGTGATGCACGTATTACACAGGCCATATAGAGAATATATTTTTATGTGCATTATTTTAGTACCATATGGTACAATGGCACTATTATGAAGTGGTAATGCTACTATTAAGTGATAAATCCCGTTATATTATGTCAAATAACGATATAATTATTTCGATGGGAATATAGGGAATTAATTACTTCATATCAGATATAATGATTTAATGTTTTAAAATTTTTTAATATTCTATATATTTTTATTTCTGATATTTAATTAATCTAGTTTGTAATAAGCTGACATGTACAAACATGATTAAAATACATCATAGAGTTCTCACGAACTATTCTTATAATTAATAATCATGTAAGTTTATTATCAAACTTTTAACTTAAAATTTTTAATGGCATATATTTTAATAATATAATTAATTATAATAATTACTATATTTTAATTTTAACTCTTTATTTGAATCTAATGGTAACTTATAAACATATGATATGAATACACAAGTAACCGTATTATATATTATCTAACAAATATTAACTCTTATTAATTAATTAAAATAAAATATAATTATATTATAATTCAGTATAATATAAAAATAAAATATATTTTCGTTTTTATTGTATAAAAAACTAAAATGACCTGGATGTTTTAGGTATTAGAAATTGTAAATTATTTTTTAGAGTAAAAATAAAATTAAAATATTTTTTAATTCACATATTCTCAATTTACACGAGTAAAAAATTGTCTAAAATAATATATTTCGATATGATTTTATCGAATAAATTAGCTTAATACTATAGTAAAATAATAAATATGTATATAATTTGCTAGTCATGGATTATGATTATTATTACTTTTTAATGAATCTTATGATAATTATAATTTAAAAAACATTAAACAAACTGTAGCCATTATATAACTTATACATACATGTACAGGTATCCGGAGTGTCACGCTTCGCTAAACTCGATGCATTACGCAATACGGCGGCGGCACCCTCTTATTTGTGTGCGTGGGTGTGTTGAGGCGCGCGCTCATTGCGCGTCGGTCGAACGCACTCCGCGCTCCTAAGCGCCCGCCCCTCTCGCCAGCCACTATCCATTTACGTTACGCCTATTCACGTAACACCAGCGATTTCCCGACTAACTATTTGACCTCATCGGGTGATACGATATCAAACGTCAGCCCGATAAAAAATGACCGACAACGGCTACTACGACCAATATAACCAGCAGTTATCTTCCGATGTTTCCGGTCAAATGATGGCCTCGCAGGCTATATACGGAAGGCATAATAACGTGCAACAGCATTACGGTTAGAAAAGAAGTTATACGTATGCGGGAGAGCATACTCTCCCTATTGACCGGCTATATTTAGAACTCGAGCTAGCCACCGTTACGTAAGATGACGCAATGACGCTAGGCCGGCCTAGATTTCACGATGTTCCACTATAGTATGGCGATAGCGAATGTATTCTAAAATATAGTAATATACCGCATATACTTAAATAATGTAAATATGCATTGCTCCATAATCTAATTTATGAATTTTATTATATTTTTCACTTTTTCATTCAAAAGAAAGCGTAAACGATCTATCGATATAATATTAATATATTAATTCAATCATTTACATCAAAATATACACTATAATATAATATACTTTAATAAACTAAAGTAAAAACTTAATAATACAATATTATTAAAAACTATAGTATTGTTTGTTTGCAAGTAAAAAATTCATTATCTACGATTTATCGTAATATATATATATATATATATATATATATATATATATCATATATTAATGGTATACCATTAATATATGAATAATATTTAGATATACTTTTTATACTTTTTATATTAAACGAAGATTACGATTTAGATATATATTATTCACAATAATCATTTTTAATTCATTTATTAATAATATTACATTTAAAATATTTCATTAATAATCTCACGAATAATATTATTTTGCCAGAAATTAAAGATATTTACAATATTATATTTGAATTTAGAAATAAATATGAACTAAACAAAAATACATTCATTTTAAATGTTTAATTATTATTTTTGCAACACATGTCAATAGATATTCCAGAAATTATCATATTATTTTCTTTTAAAATTGTATATTAAAAGTGAAAATATATTTTATTTGCATTAAAAAAGATTATTTTTATTTTCTTTTTAAAATAATTATATAAGATTGTATAATATATACATAATCTTGTTGTTTCTATAACCTGAATATAATAAATATAATTTCCTATTTAAATAATTTCTTTTTTACATTTTTGCATTCATATTTTTTTAAAAGTTATTTTTAATTATCAAGGATCCCGTAGAAAATCATCCAGGTAATTTAATTTTTTTGCACAGTATAGTTTCTTTTATATTATTTTTAATTTGTATTAGAATATTAAAGGTTTTACAATTATATTAAAATTATATTGTGTTTGTTGGGATGTGTAAACACAAAGTGAAAATAATATAAAATAATTATGCAATGCAAAAATTTACTATAATGGATAGTTTGGATAGAAAATAATATAGATAATTTATTTTGTATATTGTATTGCAATAGTGCAGATATATTAATTTATTTGCTTTTTAAATAATTGATAACAATTTTAAATATCAGTTAACAAATTGATAAAATAATTTTGTAATATTCAAAAAATTAAATTGCCTAGATAATTTGCTGAGAACATTATCTGAACAGCAAAATAGTAATTTAATAATTTAGTAAAATCCTTTAAAAACTAACAAAAATAAAAATGATATTTAAGAAATTATGTAATGCAAAAAATTAAATGACTTGGAAAATGTTCTGAATACTTAATCCAAGAAAACATCCAGGCACTTTTAGTTTCTTTTTATATAATAAAAGAGAAAATTAATCTTATTTGTATTTAAATTATATTATAACTTAATTGTATTTAAAATAATTATATAATAATTTACAATAGTTACAATATCTGGTTTCTTTGGCTATTAATAACCTAAAAAACCAGATAATTTAACTATTATAAATTCTTATAAATTATTTTAATTATATAAATTATTTTAATTAAAAAATAAATGTTCTATTGTTAAGCCTATGAAATATATTTTAACTTTTAATATATAATTAAAAAGCCAAAAAAGCCTGGATAATTTCTAAATGTTACAAAATTTAATCTATAAAATAAATTTGTAAAGTAAAAATTTAAATTACCTACAATGTATACCGGGTATTTAATAACCATTAGACTATTAAACAATCCATATAATTTTATTTTGTTATCATAAAAAATATATTTTATTTACATAAAAAACATTATGTTTATTTTGTATTTAAAATACACATATAAGTTTGTATAATAGTTTCATTATCCTTGGATTGAAAATAAAAATTTAACAATTTATTTTATTTATATTTGATATATCATTATATATATATATACAAGTGTTATATAATTGCATAATAATTGGATAGAAAATTATATTTATTATAAATAATAAATTGATTAGAATGAGTAAAATTGGCATACCTATTAAAAACTTAGACTATATTAGCATAATAGAATATAATATATTATATCTATTCTAATTTTGACCCTAGTAGTTAAGTATATTAAATAAGGATGTTTTTTTAATTATTATATATGATTAATATTCATAAATAATAGTATTCATTTTATATAATGTACTGAAGATATTAGATTGAAAAAATATTAAATAAAATGATATAAGTATATTTTAATTTCTTTTCAAATGTATAATACCATGAATATTATAATAGTATACTTTAAATATATTGACTATGCAGTATTAGAATACAGGAAATCATGCACTATTTAAGGTTTATCATAATCAAATACATTTCTATTATTAGTTCAAAAATATTGTGTATAAAGAATATAATCTATTAAGAAAGATATAACTGGTTTCATCAATTACAAGATTCAAAACATTATGTGGAGATTTTTGATTATATAAATCTTATATTATAAATGTATCTGGATATGATCCAAAATATCGATTACTCATAATGCAAACATATTATTATTTTGTATTTATAACAATAGTAAGCATTTAAATGAAGAGAATTTAAAATAAAATATATACTTTTTAAACAATTTTATTAATTAAAATAATTATTGTATTTATATTATTTACAAATATTTGATATGAGAATTAGCATTATTGCGTAATAATATTTATAAGATATCTGATCTACGGCGGTGTTAATTTGGTAACAAAGTATGTTATTTCAGACAGGTATTCTTTTAACAACATCGCTTTCAACTCGTGATCCTACCACATCAGCCACTATCACAACCATTGCCTTACACCGACACCAATACATTGAGAATCGCGGTCTTTAATTTAATTTTAAATGGTCGCCGTAATAAAACCACCCTCACTCTCCCTCATGCCCCGTCGTTTATAATGGTTTGCATAGATTATCACTCAGATTAAGTGTAATCGTCCTCGCTAAGGGTCGTTTGGCCGTGGCGATGTGCTCACATCGATATAACATGAACGTAACCTACCTCATTCATCCAATTATATTAACTATTAAATTAACTACTGTTTAATTAATTATCACAATATAAATCAATATGATATTTATGGCCAATAGTATTTCAATATTTTAGTTTTTCAATATTTAGAATACTATTTTTTATCAGATTATTATATACTTTAGTGATTATACGAATTGTAAGATTTTATCTAGTTTACTTTTTTATTTCACTTTTTCATTATATATTAATTATATATATTCACTTTTTAATACTTTTTAATCACTTAATTATTATACAATCGAAAATAATAATTTATATTAGTAGTTTATATTTTATATTTATTAAATTTTTTGACTTGAATACCAAAATATTATAATTGATTTAATTTTACAGCTGAATTGAAATTATAAAATTAAATATCTAAATATTGATTTATATATATATATATATATATATATATATATATATACATATACGTATATATATATATATATATGTATATATATAATATTATAATATTACATATATATAATAATAATATTTTATAATTTGAATTTTTAATTAAGTTTATTTCTTCAAAAATATATTGTTATAAATAATTGTTATAATTGTTATAAATAAATGCATTTAATTTCAAAATTTAAAGTAAATAATATTATAATGTTTGATATTTAATTGTTATATCTTTTTCTCAATGTATTTTGATATATATATCATAAATACTTATTCTTATGCATATACTTATACATTCTAAGTCAAAAGTAAAACTAAATTTATATTAATCTAAGATTAATGTTGTGATATTCTGTATTATATAATTATATGACATATTAGAGTTATATATCGTATAGTTAATTAAATAGTAACATATAATATATGAGGCTTATTTATTATAATATCGATTATATATTAAAATATACATTATTAAATTAATCATATCTAAATATTATTTGGTAATAATTAATATGAATTACAATATACATGTAACTTCTATTATATGACATACACCGTATTCTAATTGTAATCAAAAGTTGACACCGTCATTTGTCTACTAATGAGAATCAACTGACGGAGATCATCATACGTCTTGATAGAGTTTATGAGATAATAATTGTGTAATTTAACTGGTATTAAGTTACATTGTATACGTGTATTTTGTATAGATACTAACGTTTATTTAATATATTAATATTATTTTATAATATGTAATATGTTATGTAAACCTTTTTTTTTTTTAAATTAATAATAAATTAACATATATATTAACATATATATAAATATAAATTTAGATATAATTGTTAATAATAGAAAATAATTTAATATAGTAAAATCCCTTAAAACTTAAACCAAGAAACTACCTAATTACCTGATTTAACAATTATACATTATAATATAATTATTTTTATAAAATATAATATATATTCATTTTGATATACAGTAAAAAACTAAATTAATAACGTCCATTAATTGGGCATCTACTGATAATTTAACTTTTATGAATCTTTTAAATAAAATATAAACATAATATTTTTTTACATATATTATATATATATTAATCTGTCTATTTTCCTTTTTTAGTGGATTATATATATTTTGCAGATTGTTAGTTATGTGGTTATACTTAATAAATGTAAAATTATATTGTAAGCAAAAAATATTGTAAGCATTAAAATTAATAATTTTATCAGCATTATGTTTCTACCTAAATATGAATTAATTTTTTAAATAAATCTTCATTAAGATTTATTTCTCTGTAGGTTGAATTTATTTTATTTTTCTAATAATAATAATTTCTATATTTACACAATTAAAAAATTGATAAATATTGAATTAGATGAATAGTTAGTTATGTATATTATTATTGAAACTTTTTATATCTATATAGTAAATTTAATTTAACAACAAATAAAATGTTTTAGCATTAAAGTATTCCTTACAATGATTTAATTATATTATAGATACTATTTATATATGTTTATAAAGAACTAAATGAATTAATCATTAATAATTATTAATATGGAAAGATAAACGTTTAAATTTACAGAACTCGATGTAGGTATTTATAAGTACTTATTTTATTTCTAAATTTTAATTTAAAATTAAATATTATTATAAATAAAAGTAAAATGAATATCTTATATTGACTAATTATGTTAAATTAAACCTATTTAAGTTTTTTACACTTTTCAAGTATTCTTTGTTTTAATATGAAATTTAATATCAGATATTATTTATTCGAGATATATATATATATATATATATATATATAGGTATATATATAAATATATATAGGTAATTTCTATTCATAAGTTTTATTATGTATTTATTATTATTTATATGAAATGATTTATATTATTCCTTATATATAATAATATATTTATTTTATATATAACAATATATTTTTCATAAATTAATATCAATTTATAAATATCCTAGTTAATAAATCCCCCAATGGTTGCCTTCCACTGGGGGAATTATTTATTTATTTCAAATTAAATAAAATTACATGTTGCATATTGTGCATGTTGATTTACACATTCACTAATCTATATATTGAACATTATGCACAATATTACATTTATATTTAACCATAGTTTATTATCTTTGCATATCTGAACTAATAGTAACAAATACATTAAAGTACAAATTATTTACTAGACTTTTTAATTTTTATTCTAATTTTATATATTATATTTAAATAATAATATATACTCTAAATCATTTATTTCATCACATCTTAAGTAAATATATACATAAATATATGTTATCATAACAATTTATAATACAAATAATTTATTATTTTTAATAAATACAATATACTATATGTAGATGTTAAATATAAATTATAAATTGTTAAATGTTAAATATAAATTAAAATGTTAAATATAAATTTAGTATAAATTAAAATGTTTGTATATAAATTTAGTATTATTTTATACTTCATTTAATAAATTTATTTACCCTACTTAGAATAAAATTATTAATAATGTAATATACATTTATATTTAATATGCTAGGGTATAATTTTATCTAAATATATACATTTCTATTAATAGTAAATTCAATAAAATGTGTCCTAAATATGCAAAATAATGGATCATTGGTGAATTTCATTGGATATAGTGAATTTAAAATTGAAATTGAATACGTTAAGACAATAACGTCAACATCATTTTTGACACTGCATATCCACAATTATAAATATATCTGAATATATATATATATATACTATATATATATTTTCTAAATGAAATATAAATTTTCTGTAATATTATACAATGTAGATAGACATAATTCACAATGTATATACATTTTTATAATCCTGCAATATACAAAATTCTATTTTTTAAAATAGAATTATATCAGATTCCACATATTGATTTATATAAGGATATTGTTATACTATTTAAAATAAATTATTTAAAATGTATATCAAAAAATTACAAATAATATGGACCTATTCTCAGTGAATCTATATATTAATGGAATTGCAGAATATTTACTCTAATATGTAAATATATTTTATTTTAGAAATCGACTAAAGAATATCATTATCTTCCGTTTTTAATTAAAATGTTTTAAGTCTACATTCTAATGCACTATTATTGTTAATTAACATTAATTATTAACATTGAATATTATTAAATAATTATATTACTCACTAATATTTATTATTTGATTCAGATGTCAGTAACAATTATTATATATTTATTATACAAAGAAATATTTATAATATTATATTGTAATTAGTAGAATTGACTTAGATTAAAATCTGAAAATCTTCACAATACACTTTCTATTTATATTTGAATTTTGTTAAAAAACTGAAGGATTTTTCCCTTCAAATGTTTGTATTTTAAAAGTATTATTTAATATATTTTTACTTTGGTATATATTCATTAATTGGTGTATTATTATTATAGTGAATGATTAATTTAGTTTATTTAATATTATAGTATTTAGGTGGCTGATAAAATATGTGATTTGATGTATATATAATGTTATAGTACTGCATGATCTAAAAATATTAACTATAAACAAATTTAAAATAAAAATATATGTGTATGTATATATAAAATATATACTCATAAATAAGGTTTTATGTCATATATTGTATATATTTTACAATAAATATAATTTTAAATATTTTATAAATTATATTTACATCATAATTATATTTACATTAGGCTATAATGTGAATTGTATTATTGTTATATGATTATAAAAAGTTTATGAAAATTATAAAACTCTGATATTATAGAATATAATATGAAAATAAAATAAATAAATTTAATTTAAATTCAATAAAATATTAAATAGAAAATAAAGTTCATTTAATTTAAAAATTTAAATTAATAAAATGGTTATATATGTAATAAAATAAATAAATATTTAATTTGTAATTATATGAATTTTATTTATTATATCACAGATGCATGTGATCTATGCCTAATTATTTAGTAAAATACTTACTTGCATAGTTAAGCAATCTATGCAATTATACCCTGTAGTATCTTCGTAGGAATATTTTAGTTTTAAGAATAATTATCTTTACAAATATGTATTATGTAATTTTAAGGATTTACACAAAATGTACATAACTAGAGTTTTTAAACAAGCGTATTAGATCATTCTATCAATAGAAATTCGATCTGGAACCTTGTTGTACCCACATCATATTGATTGATATTATTATTTTAACATATAAGATCATCATCCGTCTTCATAAATGTTATATTTTTATCATTATTAATTTATCATTATAAAAAATATAAATAGCATTTCTAAGCCTGAATTATTAGTCTTTACGGAGTTCCTGAATTGTAGACAGATAAACTAAAACTACTCCCCAACCATAAAAACATGCTGCCTTCCTTTATTTAGCCCCTACTTTATGGAATGAACTACCAACCAAACTACAACAAGAAAAAAACATAAATCTTTTTTAGCCAATAAACTTTCCTAGCCAATAAACAATGACTGACTTATCAACATTACTCAATCCATCTCACTATTATTTCTCACTCTTGCTATGTAAACTATACCTAATTATACTACTGACCAACAATGACTAACCCCATTACTACCATTTGATTTAACTACCGAATCCTGTCTACTAATCCTACATTAAAATAACTTACGTTATTATCTTATATTTTTCCTTTTCCTTATTTTCCCTCTTATACTGATTGGGCAAAATCCTAGAAACCTGTGTTTAAATAAATAAATCACAAATCATAAATCACATACACAAACACATATATATACATACATACAAACACACACACATATACACATACACATACATACACAAATACATATATATATATATATATATATATATTTAAACTATGACTTAGATAGTTAAATAGTCTAGTAATATAGTTTAAAAATTGGATATATTAAGATGATATTAAGATAAATTAACAGAATAATGTTTACAATATTTATTACTGAAAATTACTGAAAAACAAAATAATTTATTGTATTATAATCTTATAAATTGTATTTCTTTAACTAATATAGAAATGTAATTGAAAAATTGTTTATAATATCCTTTCATATATTGCATAAAGTATTCAATATAGAGGAATATTTTTTAAAGTTTACTTTAAATAAATATAACATTTATTTTGATTTGTAGTTGTTTTATGGTTACATAATACTGACATCAAACAGTGTTACGAATTTATTTCAAATATATATAATGTGTCTACTTATCAAAATATTGAAATATATTTTTAACATTAATACATTATAACAATATAATATTTAATATAAAAATAAAATCAATATGATTATTAGCTGGGTTAAATTTAGCTTTTTCTAAATTAAATTTCAAAATGTTTGGTATCTAGATATTGTAGATACTGCGTATTATAATATTAAAGTATATTCCAATACATTTATTCTAAATAATATATAATTAATAATTAATATAAAATATATATTTATAATATACTTTGAAATACATTTTAACAATAGCGAATCAATAAAAAATAAAATAGACTATTTTCTTTAAAAGTGTATTACAAAATTCGTAAACAAACCAATTATGAATTATTATGCATCTCCTAATTATAGTATTCTCTACCAACGTGGACCATTACTTATCGTTTTCTAATTTAATACATATATTATAAGAATAAATATTACTTACAGACTGCGAAGTCATTTTAATACTGCATATAAAATTTCACATTTCATTTATTTTTTAAACAATACCAAGAAATTAATTTTTTTCCATTTCATACTTTATTATGTAAGCTAATTATTTTTGAAAGATTTTATAACTATTACCTTGTTTGTTAGATGTATATACTGATGTCGATTACATTATTTGAATTATTAATTGATTCATTGTTATAGACATTGAAATACGATAATATATATATATATATATATAATCATATACAATTCACTCACAATCAAACCTCTCAATTCAAAACTCTTCACTACTACTCCCCTTACTACCATTCATCTTATTTACACTTCTATAACTACCATACCATCACGTTCTACTTCATCTTACTACCACTTATTTCACTACAACTCAATTACTACTACTCTCATCACTATCACTCGCCTCACTATTTTCCCCTCTCCACATTTCGTCTCACCACAAATCCCTCACCACATCTCTCCACAAAATACTCTCCTTACTCCCAACAAATATCTGCCTTCACTACTACTCTCCCTAAACTACACCCTCAAATGACTTCCATCGCAACCACCTCTATCAAACCACGCCCCTCAGTTGCGCGGTAAGTAATAGTAAGCCTGTATAAACGGCTGTCCACTATCTCATTAGCTGAGCATCCCGTGCATATTACGTAATATTCCGACCGACCTATTATGCAACGCATTGGCGCGTATCGGCTTAGAGTTAGAAGTCGAGGGAAAATGTATAGGCAATATGAGAGAAGTGTAGAGAGACTGTCATCCGATGTTCGGCAGCTAAATATATCTATATACCTGGATTATACACCACTGGGGGTAGAGTTTCAAAGCTGTTACTCGCACTGCTGGTGCCATCTCATTTCTTAAAGTGAATATACATGTTACCTTTAATTATTCACTTCAAATCTATCTTTTATTTTACGTGGCATTACTTTCTTACTAATTTCAATACAATGCATTGATTCTAATGTCTATATAACGATCGTAATATTATGTAGGCAATTCTCTTTTATTCAAATATATTTTAACTATATTTATTTTTATATGCGATTAAATAAATATATATATATGTAATATTGGCGAGGTGCATATTTAAAATAACAATATATATGTTGTATATTTAAGATTTAGTTAACATGTTAACATATGTGTCATTAAATTCGAATAATCGATGTCAGCATGAACACATCATGACATAGGTGTTAACTTACACCATTATGTTAGGTACACTGCTTTTATAGTATTCCTTTGTCTAATTATATCACTATAATTAGTTAATTACATTAAATCATTTATTACCTTACATTTTTTATTCTCTTAATATATTATTATATAATATTATATTTGAAATTGCTTTTTTTATTATTATTAACTTTTTTTTTTATTAACTTTAACTAAGTTCGTATTACATTTAATGTATTTGACATAGTTTTAGTGATTCGGATAGTTTGCAAAGATTGTTTCTTTAATATAAATAAAATATAAAATATAAATAAAATATATAAATGAAATATAAATACTGAGTCTCCGTATTAGCCAACATTATGTATTATGTATTAGCATGTGTATAAATACAAATGTTGGTTTATTAATATCTATGATAATAATAATATAATATACATATTATGTAAAATGATCGAGAAATATTGACAACTGTAGACACACGTAGATTATATGATAAACATATGTGACATTTATCAATGATTAGGACTGATTGCAATTTAAATAAATGTGCATTTTTGACATGAATGTTTCATTTGCAAGATGGGGAAAAGTAAAGAAAAGTTATATAAAAAATATAAACCCAAAATGGCAAATACTTAAATTCTTTATGGTAATGTTGCATTAAAATCGTATTCGATATGCTTAGGCGGTATAGTTTTATTATAAAGTAAATTCGTAAATATAATCGATTACATATTAAATCAATATTCATTAATATTAAATAGTTTTACTAATGTAAAATACATGTGTTATTAAATACATTTAAATAAGAAAATAATACATGCAAATATCTTGTGTTATTTTTGATTTTATAAGTTATTTAAAAATATATATAATTTAATATATGTTGTATATTTAATAACATAATATTTGTTGATGTAATTATATACTCCATTATGTTAATAATATATATTATTTCATTTAGTATCAACATTAAAATATCATTAATAATACTATTATTAATGATATTTAACCAAATTACTGCAAGCATGGTTTACTAACAATATCAAATCTAATTTATAAATTATTTTATATTACATCTAATAACATTATTAATAGAAATTATGTGAATTCACTAAATTCAATTTAAAGACCAAGTTAACTTGGGTATAAATATCTTGACTTATATGACGGCTATTATACATGTTTTAACTTTAATAAAGTATATCTCAATGATATAATTATATTTCTGCATATACAGAAATAGTTAATGTTATATCTTACAGTAAATATATCCCATAGGGGTAAATAACAAACCAAGCCATTAGGTTAAATACCAACTCTAATAAAATATCAATTAATAATTACTCAGATAACCTAAAATAATAAATATACCATAACTTTACTAAATGATTTTCTAGCACTTTTATCTCTTGTTTACAATTAGATGCAATGAAAAGTGGCTTCTTTGCTGAGTCATTCGGGCCTAGCCAGCAGACAGCTCAACCGACAACAGGGCAAGCGGTTCCACCTTTACACCCTCACACACCAGCTGGTATTCCACAACCCGGCAACTCTGCTCATCAAGTTAATACCTCTCCAAGCTATGCTAAATAATGTATTCTATGATATGCTTCATAAATAATCTTTAATTATTTATTTCCTAATTGATTTAAAAGTAAATATTAATAATTTAATATATATGTTTTATATTAATCTTAAAATAAAAATTCATCTAAATAATGACAAAAAATGTAATTCATAATTGATTTTAACTAATTAAAGTATACATTTATAGACAATATTCCAATATATTTATAAAAAAAGGTATTAATATTTATGTTATTGTTATAAGTAATTATTAATAGGCTAGACCAGAAGAACCAGCCTATCCTCTGGGTGGATATACACCACATTCTATACGACTGCCCAATGGTCAAGAAAATGCGAACATGACAAAACCAGAAGATCGAGGTAGATTGATGCCTCCAACTCCCCCGGGTAACTACAGGAGAAGTCTATTACATACTTGATACATGTCAATTCACTCATCAGCAATTTATTATGTTCAATTCATTTATTAAGATTATATTAATAATTTTATAAGATTATGGTTTACACAATATTCATTAAATAATATTTATATAATATATTGTTATTTTTCAAAATTATCGATATTAATTTTGTTATTTATATTATTTTGTAATTTAAATATAATATTAAAATAAAGATAATACTTAATACATAATATATTGAAATAAATGTCAATCTAATATAATTATTACAAATGTAATAGGTTCTCCAGATGACCCAAAAGATCTTACAGTTGCTAATTCCATAGAAAGTGGAGAAAGCCTCGATGACAGTATTGATAGCAATAATAGTCGTTAGTTATTTTTTATAAGGAATAGATCATCTTTTTAATTATAGTGAAATATATATATATATATATGTGTGTGTATATTTATATATTTATATATAAATAATATATTATTTGAATATATAATTTAAAAATGATTAAACATATTTTTTAATATATTTTAAAATATTAAGATAATAAAAAAAGCATTTTATTAAAAAATAGATTTTTTGTATAATTTTATACAATTATAATTAACTTTGATTAAATAAATAATATTTTTGCGATTTATACAACTTTTATATTAGTTTATATAATCTTAAAATATTACAAAAACAAGCATTTATCTAATATTTAGTAGGAATTTTATTTGAATTATAATTTAGAGCAAATTTTTTTTTTATTTTCCGTAAATGTATATATCCTTTATTATTTCTAATATTATTAAATTATGTGATATTATTTGCCTATTATAATTAATATAATAAATAATGCTGTTTTAAAATATTAATAGAACTTAACATTAGATTTATTCTATTAATGAAATGCATAAATAATAAAATGTAATAACAAATTAATTTTGAGAACATTTATAATATTATTATAATATTATTTATTATTCAAATCAATAACAAATTAATTTTATTTTAAATTTGTTAACTACTTGAAAAAATGATCTTACATAGATATTAAATAATTATTATTTCTTTATATTAAAGGTTAATAAACATATATTATGTTTAATAAATTAATATAAATAGGAAAGCAAAATAATAATAATTTAAGTTTAATCAATTAATATAATTTGATGATATAGCTATACATTTAATTTTGATTAGTATAGTTTAAAGTATATCAAAGAAAAATCTATATGTTCTAAATCTTAAGTTAAAAATGAATTAGTTTAAAATATTATTAGGTCTAAATTAGGTCTAAATTATTATTTCATAAAATTATCTTAGATTTTAAAATAAAATAAAATCCACTCGAAGTAAATATTCCTGTTATTACACAATTTATTAAAAAACATGCTAAAATCAGTTAATAATTATAAAATGGTTTAAATAAGCATATGGGATATATTTTATAAAAATAAATTTACATGTTATTTTGTTAATATAATATTAGTAATATTTATATTAATATTAATATCAATATTAATATTAGAAAATTAAAATTAAAAAAATTAAATTATGAAATATATGCAGTTTATCATAAATCATTTATTATAAACTTGTTTCATAATTACATAAAGAATTTGTAAGAATGTGTAATTATAAATATATTAGAGTAATTATATTATATAATTTACATTTGTAACGATTCTTACAAATGGTTTCTGGTTAAATATATATATATTAATTAATTTTAGTTTGCATTTATACATATTATTTATATTGACTATAATTGTTCTATATTAATGTGTTAGTCTTCACTATTATTATTTGTATTGTACAACTGAATTAGGATAAATAATTATAAAATAAAAAAATAAATTAATAATTTTAAACTAAGTGTAATATCAATAATTAATATTATAACAACTACAATTAACACATATACTAGATTTGATATATACATTTACAATATATAAAGAATGTTCTCTTTTACTTTCTCTGCCATAAGAAGTTTTGATCTGTTTTGCAGGTTTGCATTATTAAAATTGAATTATTCTTCTAAGTTCATTAACATGAATTCATTTTTATTTGAATGTATAGCAATTTAAAATATAAATAAACTATTATAAAAAACAAATATAACATACAAAATATAATAATAAATATTAAAAAACCAGTTAATAATCAATATTTGTATTAAAAATAGTAACATTAATTTCTTGATAATATAACTGTATATATAGTTATTTAATAATTGTTTCCATAAAAGATTAAAATTGTAATATTTAATAAATATATGACATTGAATTTAATACAATAGATTTTTTGGAAATTATAAGTTTTTATCTCTTTGAATTTAATTTTAAATTGTATTTGAAATATTTTACAAATTGTATTGATTATTAAATTATTGTTCATATATATAAATAAATATATATATATATATATAACAATTACTTTGAGAAACATTTTACTATAATATACTTTTTTATAATGATCAGAATTTTATAAGCAATTGTTTATAATCAATCCTGATATTTATGGATACTTCAAATAATTATTTAAAAAATTGAGCTTTTTGTATAATCTTATACTTTTTTATTAAGTAGCATTAATCTGTGTTAATTGTATATAATAATATCATTAGATCAATTGATCTATCTTTGTTTCTGTATTATATTACAATATTATCAAATAATAATAAATATTAAAGTGTTAGGATAGAAACTATCTAATTTAAATTAAAATTAGTATTAATAATTGTTATACATCTAAAATAAGGAAAGAATATAAGAAATTTAAAATGAATTATCTATTTTATATGAATTATAAACTATAAAACTTATAAATATTTTTCTATTAAGAGAATAATTAATTTTTCTATTTTTCTGATTTAAGTTAACTTAGTATTAGTACTAGTTGATCAAGGACATTTATGAATATATTTGATATATGAATAAAACTACAACTAATTGCATTATTATATCAGAATAACATTAATAATTGATCAATTTTGAATTGAAAAATATGAATATTATAAAATATTAAAAATATCTTTACGATATTAATAATACATAATTTAAATATAATTGTAAGTGATTAAAATTAAAATATA
Organism: Osedax frankpressi; assembly: GCA_964035775.1. NCBI lineage: Eukaryota > Metazoa > Annelida > Polychaeta > Sabellida > Siboglinidae > Osedax > Osedax frankpressi. Next base: position 712,909 of record OZ038315.1, on the reverse strand, counting down.
ATTGTTATTTTTATACAAAATTATTTAGTTATACCTATAAAAGAAAATGAGTTATTACATAATTCTTATATAATGTGTATAAATTTGAATTTTATCATGGTTAGATGATTCAATAAAGGATGTTATTATTATAGATTTAAAAAAGTATATTATAAAAATTTAATAATCTTATTTTATTTTTAAAATGAATATTAAATATATAAAATATAAATTTTCGACAATTATTTATTTTATACATCACGAAACAAAATAGTATATACTTTTATAAATTTATCTGTTTAAATTGATCTAATATTACATATTTTAAAAATAAATTTATACAATTGATTGTATTTATTACTTCTGATGCAATATTAAGTTAATTATAGAATGAGACATATAACTATTATTTAATTTCACATAGCTTATTTATACATTGTTTTGATTATTACTATATATTATTAATGTATCTTAAATACGAGTGTATCAAAACCATTAACCTGAAATAATCATTTGAAATCAAAAATGATCTTGATTTGATTAGTAATAATACATAAATAATTTGTTATATTATATCAATATTTAAAATAAAATTTCATTTTAGATACAAACTAAATAATGTTATAAATGATAAATTTTTAAAATAGCTGTGAAAAAATATGAACTTGATGATAAACGAAATATAATCCCGCTACCTTCAGATATTAGTAATAATGGAATTGGTTAGTTCTTAATATTTAAAATTGTCATTATTCTATTATTCAGATTATTATGCAGTATACTATTAAACTATTATACAGTATAAATATATATTGTAATTAATAGTTATAAATTACATTTTATATAAAATATGAGTTATATAAATATATATTTTAAAAATAGCTCCAAAAAAGTTTTTATAATAAAAATGATATATCTATTTAAAAATGGTATATTTATAATATCAATTTTAGGTATGTTATAATGGATTAATAACACCCCATACCTATATTATTGTTATTATTGTGTTATATTTATAATATTTTTTATTATTTATACTAAATAATAATATTTTTATGAATTTTCTAAATTAATATTTTTATATTTCTAAATATGAATTATGAAATATTAATATAAAAACTTAATTTTTAAAATAAAATTGAAATTTTTTAAAATATTTTTTCGAATATTTACTCAATTACAAAAATAACATCTGGTTTATGAAGATTAAGAAATCTCACATAATTCATGGTAAGTTTATATAGATATTAAAATATATATTTATAAATTAAAATTATATACTAAACAAATAGGTGATGTACTACAAATCCTTTCATGTTTTAACAAAATTATATTTATTATTTATTGGGAAAATGTCACAATTAAATTAATAATATGAAAACCATATCATATATATTATAACTTAATATATATATATATATATATATATATATATATATATTTGTATTATGTATGATGTCGTCATTTTAAACTTTATATAATAAATTAAAAAAAATATTTAGAATAATGCATTTTACAATATATCAGTATAAATACAGTACCCATTATAATACAACATATGAAATATTTAAATTTAAAAAATAAATATTATAATTAATTAATCACAATGAAATCATAAATAATATAATAATTATATTAACTAATGAATATAATATATCAATACGAAAAATGAATTTTCATTTATTTATATATATACATATATATAAATCAATATATATATTAGAATAATTATAATATGATATATTTAGAGAAAGTTTCAAATGATAGTAATTCAATGTTATACTACTAGAAGATTTTGTATTATCAGAACTAACGGAATACTATCAAATCCCATTATATACAGATGTGATTTGATATTAGTATTTCTAGTATTATTAGATAATGGTGTTTACTAGGAATTCAAATGTAAATTGTATTCAAGAGATTCTAGGTAATTATAATATTAATATACCTGGAAACTAAATTATAAAGTATGACTTTTATTTGTGATTGGTTTCAAATACTACATGCCTATAGTATATAATACATGGTAACTTTTAATGCTAACATTAAGATTAGAATGAGGATAGAAATTGTAATGGTAGAGAAGATCTTAATATATATCTAAAATAATGTATAATCACCACAATATACTCGAGGACAAAATAGTTTAAATAAGTAAACTAAAATCAACCACAATAATTTTGTTATGTTAAATAATAATTTAAAACATATATAATATGTAATATATTATTCAATGCAGAGTAAAATAATATATAAATCAAATGTAGCTTAATAATTAATAAGTCTATTATTCACTTTATGAGTCTAAATAATGTTTACATTAAGGTTAATTAAAAATACAAATTAAAAAAATAATTACGTGGTATTTAAATCATCTCTGCATCATACTAAAATGTTTGTTTACTCTTGTGGATGTTGTATCCGGTTTCCAGAATATCGAAATGTCATCACTGATTGCGTAAGCTTATAGCTGGTTTATGTGGTTACGACAGATAGAGTAGTCGCGTGCTTTCTACTGGAAAGCGATTTTATTATACCGTTTTATAGCTTGTGTATGCGTATTTTATGTTTTAATCAATTTTATAATGCGCATTATGTGTTTTATCGTTCCTATATAATTCTTGGAATAATATTATGTAATATTAACGGAGTATTGTCATATGCTTTATATATATATATTAAATTCATATATAAAATCACACTATCTACGTAATATATATAAATTCTAAAACTATTTAGAATGAGTATAATAATTTGTAATTATTATTATGGCAGTATAAAGGATATTGACAAAAATATAATTTAGTCATAAAGAATACAATATTTATATATATATATATAATATTTATATATATTATGTATTATTATAATGAATTATTTTTTAATAATTACTCTAGATAGTAACTATATAAATAATCCAGGTTATTTTTTTGCATTGCCTAATTTCTTATATTTAAACCTAGAGTTTTTGTAGCACATGTCAGGATTTTATAAAAAACTACTACATCACACTGTTTGCCGGATAGGTAATATAATATTATATAATATTATAGGTTATAGCATTTGAAATTGATTGTATTATTATCATTACCCAACCAACTGTTGATATTGTATATATATATATATATATATATATATATAATATAATTATGTACGTTAACTATATATAAACAGTGTTTAGTAACATAATAAATATGTATTGTAATTATATTCACTAAAGTTGTATATAGGTTTATATGCTAACTATAGCTATGACTTTACACCACAGCTATTAAATTACAACCTACACATGTATTATCTAGCTAAACATTACAATGACACGCCTCCATCTAAATAAAAGCGCACATAGGTAATGACTTCTCTAATGGTCGTAATGTTGAAGGGTGGGGTAGGCTAGGGTAGGGTAGGGAAGGGTAGGGTAGGGAAGGGTAGGCTAGAGTAGAGTAGAGCAGGGTAAGGTAGTTAGGAATTCTAACAACTACTCGGAATTCGTGTAACTGCTAATTAAACTACATGCGGGTATTCCCCCACTGTATTCCTTTCATTGTAATCTATAATATCTATTTATTATTATAGATATACGTATGTCTTACATAGCTTATTTAATTATGACGTGTCCAGTGTATACACCATCTATACCATAATATATCACTTTAAATTAGTATCCTACATTATTACTATAATTATTATATAATAAATACACATAAACATGATCATTTTGTATTACAATTTATTATAGTATAGTATAATTATTGTTATAATGTATATTTAATTGAATGTAATTGAAATTGAGTTATAAAAAGGAAATGTGTATTATAATTAAATATGTATTATATTAATGTAAAATTGTTAAATTATAAAATGTAATCATAAAATGATATCAATATCTATGATTATAAATTATATGTAACAATAAATAAATCTAGAATAAGATATGTTACATCTTAATATGTTTACAGTAATGCTAGAAAATGTATTCCGTTATTATCTCATTATATAATATACTATATAATCAAATAATTCCGTTTTAAGTAATGCACTTTTAATGACAGATACAACTTCTCGATATATAATAATTTAAATTAGGTACCATTGAGACATTCATTCATTGTTATCAAAGAACTTATCTATAGGGAATGTTATAGTCCCATGGGGAAATATCTACTCCACGGCATATATAACTAACGCACCATCATCTATCGATCGCTCCGCTTCGTATTATCGTTGGTAAGGATCACGGTCATGGTTCACTGAATAGTGAGTAATTTATTTACAGACTAGTTGGTCGAGATCAGATTATCGACATGAGCTGGCATATTATTATAATCAAACAGATAACAATACTAGAGCTCTTAGGCGTATATGTTGAACTGCCTATTGCTATAAAATGTATGCGCATACATACATTTTAACTGACCAGTACCATACAGTATTTTCGTTTCAATAATTAATTATGATATTTTCATATCTGATCTTATAATATATAGTAATTAGGAACATGTGTAATTTTAATTGCTGATATCATAACTATATATATATATATATATATATATATATATATATATATATATATATATATATATATATATTATTATTTTATTTTATTAAATATATAATATATTCTAACCAAGACTACATATTATAGAAATTATAGATGGTATTGTTAATAATTTATATATTATAAAATATAATATAATATATATAGTTTATAATATATTATATTCTATAATACGTAACATATATTTCATTTTTAATAAACTTAACTTTGTTATTTATTTATAGTTTATTGCATAATCTAGTATGATAATATTATGTCAAAATATATTAGATACAAATTAAAATTTAAAATAATTAATAAATTGTCTTATATTACATTTTATTAAAATTTAAGTTTTTGACAATAATAATTATAACGATAATTAATTATGCTGTAATTGCATATTTATATAAATTTATATAGTACTTTTAAAAAAAGTCATTTAATTATTAATATGTCACGAGAAAAAAATGGTTTAATAAAGAATTAATTTCATATTATAAAAACATTCCTTTACCACATCGTAATGATAAGTATGTTTATTACAATTATACAATTTCCAATAATTGAATAAGTAATTTATTTACTTATTAGATTTCAATTGGTAAGGTTTGTAAATATTATATGACATATTATAAATATTATAGTATTTCACTTATCTATATAATATAATATATTCTAATATATTTTATTAAATGTATTATTATGTATCTGAATATTTACTGTATTCATGAAATATTATGGTAAAAATCTTCATAATATATTATTAAATAATCATTTTAAATATAAAACAAATATTTTATTAAATTTTATTATAAAAAATAGAAAGGTCTAATTAATGGGGCAGTTGTAAACACCATCAAGATAATTTAATTTTTTATGTTATAAAAGTGACAAAATATTTTGTATAGTATTTATTTAAAATAATTATATAAAATTGTGTAATAATTATATCATCTATTTTATTGCCCAGTTAACAGAGTGATGTAATAGTTTTATAAATGTTTTGATGTATACAAAATAAAAAAAAATAATATAAAAAATTATTGAATGCAAAAAAATAAAATTAACTGTATTGTTTACATGAATTTTACAAAACTATCACAAAACTATCACAAAACTATCTGGGCCTGTTTACTGTGTAGGTTCTTTTGCATTACATAATAATTTGCATTAACCCTCAAATGATTTTATAAAATGATTGCATCACTTTCTTAAATGGGTAGTGGTTATTGATTATCCAAATTTAATTCAATAGGAAAAATATATTTGAATTGTAGATTTAATTGTATAGCTATTATATATCTTTTCAATTTAATATAATATATCATGATTCATTATGTATAACCCAATAAACCATATAATGTAATTATTATATAATCTTATAAATTATTTAAAATAAAAAATAAATAATATAATTGCATTGAAATTAAAATATATTTTCAATTTTATAATTTAAAAATAAAATTAAAATATCCTAGATGGTTTACTGGAATTTTAAAAATTAGAAATTATTTTTTTATAACCTGGATTATTTGCCTGGTTGGAAATACATTGAATAAAATAACTATAAATAATAAAATATATTATAGAGTAAAATAATAAAATAAAATATTTATGAAATATTTCTTTTATATGTAATAGTTTTAAAATTCCTTTGATACAAAACTAAAAAAATAATATAAAAGAAATTATGCAATTCAAAGAAAAAAATTAACTGGATAGATTTCTGGATAAACAATCCATCCCAAGATGATGTAACTATGAAAATAAAATATTTTTTCCCTTTTATTAAATAATAAAAAAGCAAAAATTATCTGGATTTTCCGGAAAGTAATTTCAATTTTTATTTAGAATAAATAATACTTGATTCATAATTTTAGATATATTATTGTGTAATTTAAGTATATATATATATATATATATATATATTCTGCATCATTTCAACATAAACAAAATATAAACATTATTTTAATATATAAAATATGATCACCTGATCATTTGCTGGATTTATATTAAAAATTATACAATGCAAATATACAATAACAAATTTAATTAAATAAATATTTGGATATTTTAAATTGTATTATTTAATAAAATAAAAAAATCATCTGAATTAATGTATGATGTTTAGAATAATTAATTTACAACAAATATTATATTTCAATTTTTGCTTCAATAAAGTTTAATGAATTTATTATGATATATATAAATATATCATAAAAATATTAACAAAATATGATTATTAATGCCCAACTAAAAGACTGATAGTATTGATAGTGAGTAAGAGTATAGTAGTGAGTATAGTAAAATATTTTAACATATTTAAAAATAATTTAAATAAATTATTTAAAATAAAAATGAAAGATGAAAAAAGTGAATGATAACACCCGAGCATAGTGGTAATAGTAATGGTAATAGTAAAATAGTTAAATTTCCAGCAAATAAACATCTAGTTTAATTGTTTGTAATAATACTTTTTTAATATTATTAATATTTAAGTTATTGTTTTATATTTGTTATCAATATGGGGTTTATAAAACTTATATATCCCTGCATATATACCTCTATAGTATTTAAAAAATAAAAAAGTGTAATATTTTATATAATCAATAAATTTATTGTATTTGTGGAAACAAATATCTTATAAACATATTTAAGTATTTTTTATAGTGAAAATATATTTTTTTGTATGTAAATTATATTATAATTATATTTTATTAAAAAATATTATATAATATTTTAGTTTTTTTGTGAAAACATCACCAGGTTATTTTTTTATATAAGTAATAATATAATTTATTCGCATTAAAAATATATTATATTTAATTTAATTTTAAATAATTATATTATTATATAATAGTTACTATAAATGGTTTCTAGGTATTAATTTTTATCAAATTGTATCATATTTATCTCATTTAATTGTTTTTTAGAAACCCTATAGATCATTTTAATTTAATTATTATATGTGATAAAGTGAAAACATTTAATTGCATTTAAAATATATTATTTTTATTTTTTATTTAAAATATTTATTTATTAATTAAATAATTAGTTTTATGCATTAATTAATAATGATTAAATCAAAACAAAACTATCAAACATACTGATGTAATAGTTTTACATTGTACTTTGATGTGCAAACAATTTGAACAAAATAAATTATATAATGATAAAAGTGTTAATACCTGGATTATTCTATAGGAAATAATTATTTATAGACATTTTTATGTTTGACATTTTGACATTTAAAAATAAATAATGAAATTAAATTAAATTACCTGGATTTCCAGCAACCGATCTCTTAATATCACACTAATATAAATTGTTAGCACAACAAAAATGTATATAAAAGAGAAAATGTAATGTAAAAAGTATTAAAATAAAGTATTTATATTAAAATATATTATGTTTATTTTGTATTTAAAATAATTATACAAATTATATAATAGTTAGATTATCATGTTTAGGATAGCAAATCAAATCCAGGTCTTTTCATTTTTTGCATTGAATACTTTTTTATATTATTTTTTATCTTTATTTACACATCAAAGGTTTTTAAAAAAAGTATTTCATCTCTGTTTGCTGGGTTGTTTGCAAACATATGCAAAACAATTAGTGTTATGTCAAATATATTTATATATTTGACATCTTAAGATGATAATTATAATCATAAAACCATATATATTTAATATTATTAAAAACAATTTAAATAAATTACATGGATGATGAAAAAAATGTAATAGAAAATGTCATGTACAAAAATTAGTGATAAATTAAGAATATATTTTGCATACAATTTTTGCTGGTTTTTAACACCAAATTTAGTAACATTCAATTAAAAAATATGAATAGTATTTTATACAGAAAAAACATTATTTACTTTATAGAAATGTAATTAACTAGATGGTCTAACTATTATAAATTATTATATAATTGTTTTAATTAAAGAATGAATATGAATATGAGTACACAGAAATGATCTAATTTATTTAATTTTGTATTGCCAATTTATTTTATAGGTATAGAATGTATATATATATATTACATATTTATTAAATAATAATTAAATATTCAAATAATCTACTAATTTAAAATCTTTACATGGTGATATGAAAAACAAATAGAAAAATAAGTTATAGAAATTTAATTTAGTAGTTTATTTATTTGATAATTTAAACAAATTACACAAAATATTAAAAAAATATATTGAAGGTTTTTTAATAAAATATTTTAACAAATATATACAACTATATATAGTTCACGATAGCAATGGGATATATGACCTCTCTATTCATGTTATTCCTATTCTTATTAAATAATATATTATGGATTATATATAATATATTATATTATAGTAAATATATTTAATAGTATATGTGATCTTATATATATAATTTTAAATAGTTTTTATAAACTATACCCGTGATATAATATTCACCATGAGATACGTTATCGCGTGATTCCTATATAGATTTATGACGCTACCATTACGTAACATTTATAAAGTGACGTATTTATTATGCTTATTATGTGTTAGTGTAATAAACAATCTTCACAAATATTATTAATATTACAAAAAATATGTATTTATGAAATTATAACAAATCCGTCCGGAAATTTAAAAAATAAAATAAAAATTATATAATATAATAAAATTAAATAATATTATTGCAATACGTTATCTTAGAGTACAAAGTATGTATTACTAAAACATTATAACAACGGTACCATATACAAAATATATATATTGTATTGGATAACGCATTACTTTATTATTGTTAAATATTACGATGACACGATATTAATTCATTTAAAAATATTGTTATAATTATAATGAAATTATTGTCAAAATACTAAATATACACTCTAATAATATATGTTTTAGTGTACATTTTAGTGAATATATTAAAAACTCATAATATTCATTTATTATGCATTTCACGAATACCACAAACATACGTACCACATACGTACCACATACGTACCACATACGTACCATATATGTAATCGTAATGGCTTATGTAGTAGGCGGTTGACAGTTAAATAATAAATGGTCGACTTTATAAATGACCTATTCGACGATGCCCGTAATAACAATGGAAAGCAATCAATCTCCTTGACCAGTATGTCCTCTCCAACTATAGCTGGTCACAGCGGTTTTGTGACTTTGGCAACTAGAATAATCCACTCGCGCAACACATAACGACTTGTAATAGTATTTAATTATTGTCGTTTGCGTATTTAATATATAGTTATAGTATAGTAGTGTATACCGTAGTAGTATATAATGCGAAATAAAATTAATTTCGTTAGAAATATGGTTAATAAATATATATATTATTTATAAAACATAGACTTTAATTATTAAAAATATCAATATATTAATATATATATTATCAATAGTATATATTATATACTATTGTTGAATTAGTATTCCAATAAGACACACTTCAGATAATTGTTACAAATATTTTAATTTTAAATATTTAATTGGTTGAATAAATCTAATGGGAAATACCCAAAGCATCCAGGTCATTTTAGTTTTAATTTTAGTTTTAATTTTAGTTTTAATTTTAGTTTTCATTTTAGTTTTAATTTTAGTTTTAATTTTAGTTTTCATTTTAGTTTTCATTTTAGTTTTCATTTTAGTTTTCATTTTAGTTTTCATTTTAGATTATTAAAAGTAAAATTATATTTTATTTGTATAAAAAATATATAATGTGTTTAATTTATAATAATTACATAATGTAGTTTATTGTGTGTGCGTGTGGGTGTGTGTATATATGTGTATGTGTATGTGTGTATGTGTATGTTGGTGTGCATGTGCATAGGTGTCTATGTGTATGCATATAAATATTAAGTTATGTGTAATATAACATCACCAATGGCGGTGACAATAACATAATAATAACTAATTAAACAATAAACTAAAGAATGCATATTATAAAGTTGTGTTATTATATTGTATTGCATATATAAAATTTAAGTATTAATTGATAATATTATATATATATATATATATATATATATATATATAATATAATATATTAAAAACGTATAATTTTAATTATTTTAAAAATTGCATCGATTTAAAATTACTTTCTGTCGAAGATCTATATTCTTATTGGTATATATATACATTATATTGGTATTGTCGTTTTTTTTTCTATATAAATCTATATTTTTATTAAATAAACCATGTAATGTGTGTATTATGTTAATCGTTTACAAAAGTAAAAATATTATTCTAAATAAATATATTGTATTACATTTTTTAAATGTATAATAAAATAATTTGCATATAATATAATGATTAATAATAATAATTGGTATATCACATTTTAATTTAAATAATTAAAAAATAAATAATAAATATTTGATAATTCTTAAATATATATACACGTGGTTTTGTGGCTTCTATAAAGAGATATAAATCGTAAAAAGGTTAAAGTATTAATTACATATATTGTCGGATATACGGTCAAAGAGAGCTAGATTTGTGTATTTCATATTACGAAGCTTAATATATAATGTATTAAAATTGACTAAAAAATTCCATCGAAAACCGGGCATCTCCGTGTCTATAGTATCTAATATATATATATATATATATATATATATATATATATATATATATATATATATATATAGGTGTATGCGTGCGTGTATATGTGTGTGTAAATATATATTATAATACATAACATGTTATTTAGAAAATCTCGATCGTTTAATGTAGTATTTAGTGGCGTATTAGCATTTTTATTATCATGTGACTTTTGGACATGTATTATCAATGATAATTTATCATTAACACTGGCTTATGTTAAAATAGTAACATCTTAACTAAGTTCGGTTTAATATGGATTTTTGAATATATATAACATAGTATATTGATCAACAAATTAAAAAGAATGACCTAAATTATACTTTAGCTATATATAACTCAACATATAGTAATATATTGTATGTAATTATATGATTACCATGAATATACTAATTAGTAATATTATTACTAAATACAATTTAGTTCAATGTATAATATAATTTATTGAAATAACAAGTTTTGTAATGAATTATTTACACCTGTAAAATATATTTAAACTATAATTATATATTAACTAAAATGATATATTATATAAGAATATACATTATACTCTGGAAGATTGTAATATAATTATAATTTATTACCAAATAAAATAAAATAAATAACGTAATCAATCATTACATGCTAAATACTACATACAAATTAAGTGATATAATAATTTTAAAAATTGCTTTCATTATTACAACATGTATTGGATAACATAGACACCGTAGAGTTACATAGTGTTCATCATAAAGCTCCCGACAACACATTAAAACAAATAAATGAGCTTATAAAATGTTTTCCTGGAACTTAATTATAATATTATTATATTTTAATATAATTTAAATTTAATTTTAATATAATTTAAATTTAATTTTAATAATATTGTTAAATATTTAAATTGATTTATATAATATTAATTTTTATTTAGAATTGTAATCAACATAGAATTATATATTATATATAATCCCCTTTGTGCTATATGTTTTAATAATTTGATACAATTATTTAATTACATGCAAATTATTTTTTGACTTATAACATAATATAACAACTAGAATACAAAGTTGGTGTTATATTATATCATAATACATATTCTATATTATATAATAATCGCATTAACCAAACATTATGATGTAATTGATTTGTAAAATAATTTAATATATTTATTATCCAAAATATTTAAAATCAAATTAATTAAACACATTAGAACATTTATTATAAGTTTAATCAACATATTTATTTATAATGTAAAGTACAATGAATACAATAAATTAAGACAGTCGTTAGTTTGCCGTATTTATTTATTTATTTATAAATGAGTTATTACATAATTTTATATTTAATATATAATGTGGCAATATGTATATATAGTATTGATAGAGTATACTATATATATATATATATATATATATATATATATATATATATATATAATATGGTATAGTAAATATCGTTTATATAAAACATGTATAGTCTACATTTAGATTACACAATAAATAATATACATACATTATAATATTATAATTAAATATTTAAAAAATGTATATAATATTTAATTAATATTAATTAGTTATAATATATATATATATTAGGTACGTCCTATATATCTATATTATAACATGTTTAAACATTAATTTAAATGTTTATAACATACGTTATTGTAAAATATTATATTAAAATAATTTTAAATAGTCAATTGAAAATTACTTAAATGTAATCTTAGGAAAGTTTACAATTTCTTTCCTTTCAGAAATCTCACAGTTTTAAATAGTATCGTATTACTAAAATATAACCATAATTTGGAAATTCGATATCAGACTTACGTAACTTTGCTGGTTTGCTCGCATTACATCACACTTAAACCAATTAAAATGCTATAACCGTTAGAGGTGCGCAGTAAACGGTAAATCCCCATACGTTGCTCGTCTTTGATCAATGCATATCCTCAGTTCATCCTATTGTCTCTAGTCCACTATTGTTCCATAGTTCACTGATAGGTTGTGAAGGATTACATCGAAGTCTCGATAATCTCCCTGATGATTCCATATACGCTACTATTTATACATTTTACAGGGTAAAAAACCGTTATGCAAATTATATAATAGCCAGGTATAACTTAAGTTTTAAATGGTGTTATTATTAATATTAGTATAAATAATCATTTCAAATATATTTGATATAATATTGTATCCATATATGGATCACTAAGGTAAGTGTAAATATATATACAATAATATAATATAAACATATTGTGTAGTATTCTTACTGTCTATAGGCAGTAGGTCATTTATATGCGAGAAGACGTGTATTCGATACAACTAATTTTATTGTCTATTATCACTATTCATATTATTATTATAATGCAGGCTTAACGCATAAGTAATTAGATGTAGTGGTATATAGGACACTTATCAACTATCCTCGACCATTGTCACTAGCCAACAATGTTACAGGCCCGTTATGTACACATTGTGCTACAAAGTGCCGTTCTAAACAGAGATTACCGTTAGATTACTTTAATAGTGAATAAACAAACTGCTCTCTCTTTACATAATTGCATGACGGTCAGTTGTATACCGTTATTGTGATCCGTATTCACAATACCACTTTCTAACGGCCTGCAATCATTGAATACCATTCTACAGATACTTCCTGTAGAAACACCCAATGCCTCTATCTGTTTATCTTCTAATTAAAGTTTTTGAATTTACATCTGTAGTATAATGAAGGAAATACTTACGATTAAAATATAATAGTAAATATTAGAGTAGCATTTACTATATACTATGCTCTATTTATTATATTATATTTAAACCTTTGTTTATCATACTATACATATAGTATAACATCTAATGTATTAATAATAAATAGAAGAGAAACATATATGTTTATATATATATAGGTGTACATATATATATATATATATATATATATATATATATATATATTCTAGAATAAAGACGAATTGACAGCAGCTATATGTATAAAAATAAATATGCTAACATAAATTGTTTAGTTTCATTTCTAACTAATATATATATTATTTTGATAACATATTTGGGGGGTAATTAAAGAGAACATTTCATAACAATTGTTTACTTTTATTAATGTAATAATACAATAATATATGATAATTTATTTATGTTTAATTGTCGTCTATTTATTATAATTTTAAATAATATTGATCAGTTTAATAACAGTATTATGCAATTCAATATCAAAATTATGTAACCCACCATTTTAAAATTATTGTTTGTTTTGCTTTATTGATATTATTGGTAATTAGAAATTGAGTGAAAAAATCTTTTATAATTGTCATCTGACGTTGATACAGCTTTGTAATTGCTTGTATTACCTATTGAATGTCAAGGTCACTATCATCCACTATATGACATGTTTCAATGTTATTTGAGGTCAATATTTGTTCATGTTATTTTGAATCGTATATCTTTATTACTAAAACTTACGCAATATTAATTTCATCACAATCGACAATAGGAAAGTTACAAATGTATATACTTTGGTAATTATACAAACTTATATGTAATTATTAGAAAAAATTATTAGTATTAGAATTGTATTATCTTCGTAACCAAATAATTGCATAATTGAATATATAGTACGCAATCATAAAATGTACACAACACAAATGTATCGAGTATGGAATTGAAAGGTAATTAGTATTTAGTAACGGATATTGTGACTCAATATACTCAATTTAAATCTCATTTTTAAGAAAGTATAATATTTGTAATTTGTTAATATATAAACAACGTGATTGGTATTACAACACTTGTCTTTAACAATGAACTATTACTTAACTATTAATATAAACTTAAGTGTAAACACCTTAAATAATATAAACTGTGGTACGTTTGTTTTCAATATACATTTTTTATTAATTAACATATGAACAAATAACTCCATGCTTTATTTACAACATAACATATTGAACACGCATCAACACATATACTATATATATGATGCAGCGCTATACATTTAATATATATTAATATGATTAATATGCAGTATATTCTCATTAATGATATAATATTATACATGTATCATAATTATATACATTTATATTAAACAGTTATAAATTTAATATCGTTTGATAAATTAAAGTTAATTGAATAAGTTTTCATATTTATTGATTTGCAATTATGCAATAATGTATTGCATAATATATGTTTGTATCGTAAATAAGTATTGCATGAGTATATGTGAATATGAATCACGTGTTAAGTTTGTGTTCATCAGGGTGCGTGCAGTATAACTTCATATAGGTGTAATGAGTGCAGGACAGTAGTGGTCAGATACCGGCTCATTAACGTTATGGCATAGCGTGAGTTATATCATATCTATGGTTTACAACGGGCTTTCCGTTGTTTACGAGCACTACACTTCACTGCGGAGGATAGATCTTCCCGCACCCCTCATCTAGCGGGCATAGCCTTTAGCTAAACTACGCCCCATTACGCAATATAGTACTATCACGTAACTACTATTATACCGCCTCCATAACTACGTGTACATCACGCTATTACAATTATTATTGGACATCACCTGTGATCATATGTCTATTGTAATAATGTTCGTATTCATCAAATGTTTGAAATCATTAATCATCAGTATACGAAAATAATAGTGAATTTAATTAATAAATATTAATCTTTAATAATATTAATACCACAATATTATGAATTTGGTTAATATATAAATGTGTATTTGTATAGATATATGTACATATGTATGTATGTGGGTGTGCGTGTACGTATGCGTATGCATGCGTATATATGTATATGGGTATGTGTATATGTTAGATAGAGAGTATGCGTGTTTGTGCGTGTGTATGTGCGTGTGTATGGATGTGTATGCGGGTGCATGCGAAGTCAATTAATTTAATTAGATTTATTTATTATTTAATATTAGTAGATATGTGAAGAGGGGTAATGTGTTATAATGAAGTGATTTGTTCATTAAGCAAATAGCTTATTTTAGCTCGATCTTGATCATAGCATAGTCATAGTCATAGTCATATCATAGTCATATCATAGTCATATCATAGTCATATCATAGTCATATCATAGTCATATCATAGTCATATCATAGTCATATCATAGTCATATCATAGTCATATCATAGTTATATCATAGTCATATCATAGTCATATCATAGTCATATCATAGTCATATCATAGTCATATCATAGTCATAGTCATAGTCATATCATAGTCATATCATATCGTAGTCATATAATATCGTAGTCATATAATATCGTAGTCATATAATATCGTAGTCTTGATCATAGCATAGTCATAGTCATAGTCATATCATAGTCATATCATAGTCATATCATAGTCATATCATAGTCATATCATAGTCATATCATAGTCATATCATAGTCATATCATAGTCATATCATAGTCATATCATAGTTATATCATAGTCATATCATAGTCATATCATAGTCATATCATAGTCATATCATAGTCATATCATAGTCATAGTCATAGTCATATCATAGTCATATCATATCGTAGTCATATAATATCGTAGTCATATAATATCGTAGTCATATAATATCGTAGTCATATAATATCGTAGTCATATCATATCATAGGTAAGTGTAGGGGTGTAACTGAATTAGAAAGATGGTCAATTTATTTGGAGCCATCCAACTAAATCTTTAATAGCATTTATTTGGAGCCAATATCATTAAGTGGTTTGGAAAGTAGTGAAAATAAATGTGAGGTTTGTAATTGTCTGTATTTAATATGAATTTATATATGTGTGTGTGTATGTGTGTGTATATGTGTGTGTGTATATATGTGTGTTTATATATGTGTGTACGTGTATACGTGTGTGTTCGTGTATGTGGTATTTTAATTATGCACATCGACTATCATATTTTAGTAGCATACGTTATCATGTTAATTAAACTAACAACAATTTATAAACCAATACTTTATAAATTTGCGGATATAATAATTGAATAATATTCTATATAATCCATAATCATATCTAAAATAACATATAGAATGTTAATTATATAAAAATACACTCATAAAAATTATATAATATTTGAATTATTTGTAAAATTTTAAATTTAAAAATAATTATGATTCAAAATTTAATAAATATTTATTAGCTATGAAATGCCGAAGTTGAAATACACATTGAGTTTTATATTTCTGATGAATACTGTTACAAAATGTAATCACACGATATATCAATAATTATAGAAATTTGTTATGATATATTGTTTAATATTTTATATCATTTTTTATATGCATAGCAATGGAACTATAATATACTAAGTCTTATGAACTGTTATTGTTATTAACAAATAGAGCATATAAATATAGATATTAAAGCAGTTATATTAAATAGTATTTATATTTCGAACTAGATTTTAAATAGATATCCTGACTTGAAATGGATATCTAGTTTGCATAATACATTACGATATGTGGGTGTGGGATAACGGTTGTCCTGAAATGTAGTTATCAGTGTATGTGTTTACGTTGCGGTGATCCATCACTTTGGCCAACCCGACCACTCTGGTCAGCTGGGCCAGACTTTGGCCGTATTGTTTACTATGGCCAGTAGTTAGTTTTTGCCTAAAACACCCGCCACGAACGCACACACACGCGCGCACACACAAAATGTATACAGTGTCGGTTACGCCCTACCCTGTAATATTGTCGCGTACGGTAAAACACTGGCCGCTATCCGATTAATAAGCCACGCCCCATTCTCTCTAGTACCGGTCAACTGACCAATGGTGGCGTTTGCATATAGTTACGCTCGATTCCATCATCTGCCAAGAGAAAGAGAAGATACTTGTCATTCGTTACTCAATACCCATCGACCCTATTTCGTATTGTTACAAATTTCTCTAAATACATTTGTTTCTATTAATATATGTATATATTAATTCATATATTTATATCCTAATACTTTTTGTTATGCGACTTTATAATATTTAAACACTGATTTACTGGTTAGTGTATGATTTCATTTTTACTTTTTATAGTAATATTACTATTTTTTATAAAATAACTATTTATTCTAATTATTATATTATGTTATTAAATAATAATATATAATATACACATAAAATAATTATTATTACACTTTTTAGATATTTATAATAGTAGTGTGTGTACATTTCTTATAAGGAGAGTGTTATGGAATTAGTATTTTAAATTATGTTATATTACTAATTACATTACTTTATTACAAATAGATGTGATAATATATATTAATATACACATACACTCACATACACAAGAACACATACATATATATACATATATATATATATATATATATATATATATATAAAATAATATTTCAGGTTTTAAATTCAAACAACTAAACTTATATATTTAACTAAATAATATATATTTAAGATATTGTAACTTAATAATTTAATAAGAATATTTCAATAAGAATTATATAACCTTTATTTTATAATTAATTTTAACAATAATTTAGTTAAAAAAATTAATAAAATAATTTAATTAACAATAAGATTAAACTCTTAACAATTTACGTCAAGATTACTTAAAATGTATTCATTTAAATTTATTTAATTTAATACGGTCAAATTGATTTAAAATTTAAATGTATAACTGATTAAAATAAATATATTTAATAATTATGCAATGTTTTAAAAACGCAAGAATTTATTTTAATTTCATAAATTATTTCAATTTAATAATAATAATTTTAAAAAGTTATACAAACGTTATTTATAGTTTTTTTTATCTCATAAGTTATTGTTAGTTATAATTATTTAATAGTATTATTTATATTGCTATTGCATATCGCTTGTAAGTTTGATTAACAAGTGTAGAATTATGTAACCCTATGAATGATTCCCCATATGTAACTGGATAAGCCAACGATAGTAGATGTGCTTGCCTGTGTGTACCGGAGTGAGGGGTTTGGGCGGGTTTGTATACTGGTTCACTGTAATCGATATGTTTACATACTAGTGTGTGGAGTGGGAGGTGGTCAAGCGAGGGTGCGGTCAGTACTAGAGTCCACTACAGTGAACGGATGAAAGGGTATTTCCGTTGCACCAAGCAACAACCACCACTAATTATATATGCATTGTTTATAATATAATATATATTATATAGTTACTATAATATATATTACATAATGAATATTAAATAGTTCATTAATGTTTTATAACATCTAAAGTAATATATACATTTTGTAAGCTATATATATATTCCCAAATCTCTCAAATTAAAGTATAGTAATATAATAATTCCAATCAATATTAAAACATTTATTATTTAAGCCAATTCTAAATATCGAATAACTAAAAGATAACATTAGTGTTTGGTATACGGTTCAAATTAATGTATATGTGTTTAGTAAATAACATTCACTTATGTATTTTTAGAAATACAGATGCATATTATATTTAACATTCCAAGAAATGACTCTATAACAATTTAGTACTACGGAATTAATAAATATTATATTAGCATACGGTAAATAATATGTTATAATAAGGATCCTACAATTATTATGTAACCTTTATTAAAGGAATAGTTTGCAATTCGCATATGCATTAGAATAAGAATACTAGTTTATATTGCGTAATACGGATTATCTGACGATATATGTGTGTCAATCATATGGTCGAGAATACGATGTTGTTCTTTAATTATCTATTTACTGTTATACAATATTCGAATAGCGACAGTATTGAATTAAAACTGTCTTATCGCCCACCTGGCGATCAAGCGATATTCTGTAAAGTAAAACTCTATAATGTTGATACAAATTAGACAAACAACATCATCAAATTATGTCACAAATTATCGCACCTTTATTAATACACGATATACTAAAGTATATTATCATTAATAATAATAACTATTCTATATAATTATATTATCTTTAGATAATAGTATATAGTTATTTTAGAAATGTACAATATATCGTTATTATTATAGAGTTTAATAATTATTATCATTATTTAATAGCTTTCATATTATTAAATATTAAATAACTATTCAATATTATTAGTAAGTGAATTTAGTAATATAAAGATAATGTAATTAATACAATACATTACCGCATATATAATATGATATTAGAATATATTAATTACAAAATCATTTAAGAATTATATATTATATAATGTATTTATTAAATAATATTAACTTATGAAATTCTTAATAATATATTTATTTTGTAGGTATTTTGAACATTTCACAACTTCTTGACTAGAGACAATGGAAATTAGCCATCCTTTAGCCTTGACTCTCTCCGATAGAGCACAGAACTTAACTCTTCCGTTGACAATAGACACGAAGAGCCACTCCCTATCCACAAGATTGTCGTCATCTGGTTCCCTGCCATCTTCGGGTAGCGATGTATCTAGTCCAGATTGTCAACGAATTCCTCGTATGAACCTCAACAGTATTTTGAATCAACATCACGTGCTTTCAATGGAACACTCCCGGGCATTACCTTTGTCGATATCCACAATCCCACATCAACTGATACCACGACCGCACCCACTCACTTCTCGCACACTAACCACTCAACCTCTCACTCCTCTCGCTGTAAACATTAATAATAACCTGATATCCAATCCCCGTGACCATTTGAAACAAGATGTGCCAGTATTCCCTGGTCTTCCCTTTATGACCTCCGCTGCTCCCGACACTCTCACACCGGAAACATCGCCCTCAGTCTCTGGACCATTGACCCCCGCGTCTACGAACTCATCGTTGTCTCCGATATCCAGTTCAAATAGCCTTCCATCGCCTCGTAAAGATACCTCCCCTATGAGAGTTCTACCCTCTATGCAAGATGTAATGTTCAATACAGCTTTACAAGGGTTCGTTGGTCAAACGGCTGCCACTCCACTCACTACCTCCGCTCCTGGTCTTCCCACTACTCCTAATGCTGCATTAGTGGCTGCAGCCGCCGCCGCAGCGATGGCTTCTAGAGGTCAAGGTCAGACGTCAGCTACACTTCCTGGTATGCTTCCGAACACACCTCCTTCGAGTCTACTCCCTCAATCTCGAAATGAATTGATGTCTCAAGCAATGAATAACGTGTACGCTATGTGGGGTGAGCTATTTATATACCACTTAGATATTTAATTAAATATTATATATTATATTGTACATACAAATAAAGCAATCTCTTAGATTCTTATTTCTTTAAAATATAGTTTTTTTTTAATAATTATCTTAACATGAACATGTTTTTTACTTTTTTAACATTATTTTTGGAATATATAATATTATTTTTATTAAATTTAAATATATATATATATTTTACGTATATATATATTTATATTTTACGTATATATATATTTATATTTATATATATATATATATATATATATAATATTTACGTTAAGCATATGTTACATCATCATCGCCATCATCATTATCTTGCAATATAGAAACATGATGATTATCTCATAGTGAACAATTCAGAAACATCACAGCATACTTGACCATAATGTCTAGTACGGAATACAATATCATCTCTGATTAGATGAATCGTCAGTTATGCAATCATTCCAAATAATGTCCAACATATAAATAGTGATTACATAAAATAACTTGTAATTCATAGTTAGAATAAAAATAAAAATATATACAAATCATTTGTATTAAACAATATCACAGACAATATGTTCTGTTAAATTAAATGATGTATACATTTTTAAAATGTGTTTTCATCAAAATATATTAAAACCGTTATCGTATAATTAAATGGTGACTATATTAAAATGACGATTTAACCTGAATATTTGTCTGTCGTCTGATAACAAAAACAATAACTTATATTTAGTTTACATTTTTATATTGCATAATATTAATGACCAATATTACAAATATACTCGATGTTGATAAATGTATCATAATTAAATTATTTGGTTAAATTACGCACACTTTGTGAAATTATATTTTTAATTATATTGTTTTTTATATAAACATAATATTACATTATAAATATTATTAGAATTTAATTTGAAATTATTTTTTTTATTTTATAATCATTATTTATAAAAATCATTATATTTTATTTACAATATAATAACTAAAAAAACCTTTTATTATCTTAATGTTATTTATAATTACTAGGTGGTTCTATTATCTAGAAGAAGTAGACGACCGGGTATCTAGGTACTCAGTTGATAATACTAATCTTGGTGATGCTATATATTTTACTTTCTATTTTAAAGAATAGTAACAAAATATAATTACTGCTAACTGTAGAACTATTATGATAAGTGTAATCCTTTTGAAATATAAGAATATATAATAATGGCTTCTAATTAAATTTAAAATTACTCTTATATTTAAAAAAAGTATTGAATTTTAAATGTATTATATTATTAATATTATTCAACATTATGTAATTCATTAATAAGTAATTATTCATTAATACTATAGTGTATTATACAACTTATATTTTCTTATTATCCGGTAATATTTTAAACCGTGTTATACCATGGATTATCAGTTAATATACCGTTTTTTATTAAATTATTTAGTAGCAAATCTCGGTTAAATTGATGATAAATTTATGATTTATAAAAATAATCCGTTTATAGGCTACATAAAATTAATATAGAAAAATATGTTCAAATTATAAATAATAGACTAAAATATATAATTTATATATACATTTTAGTTAAGTGAATTCATTATATTTGCATATATTTAAATTTTATTTTAAATTTAAATATATTGAATTTTAAAATTTTATAATCAATACTTTTGTTTTAAGGTAAGATTACTAAATAAGTAAATAGCTTAATATTGTTCATAGAAAATAATTCGAATCAAAATATAGGTTTAAATCAGATTTCTAAAATAGAACATTTTAAACATTAAAAATTCTAGTTGAAATTGAATTAAGTTTTATATTTTACTCAAAATTGCTACCATCGTATAATGGCTTTAAACCGCTATTAGGAAAATTGGTATTCCATCCTCTTTATTTAGAATGGAAGTATCTAATTTGTAATTCATATATTAAGTAAAGATTATTTAATATAGAATCAATTATTGCTAATTTTAACGCTTACGAGAGTGTTTGCTTGCAATGTGTTACGTAATATTGACTATCCGTCTACGCGAAGATGTAAACCCCGTCTGATCAATCTAAATTTGGGTCGCAGACATTCCTCTCTGCACTTTATAAAAGCTGCATTATATTTAGATTAATGCAAATTGCTGATATTTTTATAATCTAATAGTTTTTTATATTGAATTTATATTTTTTACTATAAAATAAAATTTAAAATTATGGATATAATATCTTATGCGATACACAGTACTAGTCATTCATATTATATATTATAAATACCCTATTATATATATACATATAATCATAATATTAGTGTGATGTTGAATATAAATAATATTTCTAATTAGAAACTTATAAATTTAATTATTATTAAAAATTAAAATAGAATATATTAAAATTCGTTTATAAATAATTATATAATGTTTATAAAATAATAAGATAATATTTAAAAAAAAGTCTCAATGATCTTATATATTAATGATATTTCAGTTGATATGTTTTCTTGGACACCTGGCGGGTTTGCATTTAAAGAGTTAATTGAGCATCACTAACTCAGTCTGAAACAGGATTAACCTCCTTACAAGCTTATGCAATATTTCTACTATACATTACGTAAATATATTTAATAGTTCTCTATTTCTGCTTCTATGAATGAAGAATATACATTTTATTATATCCACGAACGTGTGACAGAAGTATCATATTTTCAAATTTTAGAAATTGTGTATAAATATAAAATACAGTAGAAATGTCCTTTTATATAAAATAAGTACAAGTTCAATATAATATTCTATAATAATTTTAAATATAAATATTCTCTGGTTAATATAGGTTACATAACACGAATAGTTGCATATCGTATAACCTGTCTATCAATAAAACCGTTAACTTATTATACATACATGGTCAAGTTCCTAACGCATGGTAATTTGGCTGTCGTGCATTATCATTACATAATCACTGGTGACACGGTATACATTATGTTATATAATAATCGACGATTTCATAATAACACAGTTGTCCCACCGCCTCCTCCTCCCATACATTTACTCCTCTATCTCTAGAGTATATTTTGTTTGCACGTTAAACAATAGAACACGCCCCCAACCCTAATCGATGTCACGTGACGAACGCTAGGGGCGGACTTTTACGTAGCCTGTTACGTAATAATAACCTAGCCATTATGCTTTATAGATGTGAAACTTCTATAATCTTTTGTTAGTAAACACCTTTAATGTAATTGAAGAATACTACAATTTTGCTTATTAAATAATATGAATTGAATTCACTATACACTATTTACTATTACGATGAAATATACCAGCTGATAGCTCGCAGGCATATTTTACTCTACCCTGCCTTCTACCCCCTCCCCTCTATTCTCCCTTCTATCCCCTCCCCTCCATGCTTTCCCCCGCCACTCTATCTCCCGATATAACCTCTTGTTTTACCCTCAACTTCATTAATTAATTAATATTCACTCTTTGATAATGTCATATATAATGTAGCCCATTGTACATCGACTATCTCATTACGCATAGTTATGCTACGGACATAACACTAATGAGACTCCGATGTGAGTATCATCTCTATGGTCAGTTATGCGGTCAGTAAAATAAAACTCGCTCGTTGATTACCTGGTTGTAAAACTGAGAAACACTAAAACGGTTTATTGCTTCACCACGTGACAGCAGATCTAATTTACATAATCGAATGTATTGTGATTTAAACGATGTTACAATCAGTTACAAAAGTAGACCATAAAGTGCTATGGAAAATAAATGCTGACCAATAGCGGTACACTTCAATTAGTGTTCAGCCATTAATGTTATTTCTTTATCTCCGATCCAATCGCTTTTATTTCATATTGCAAATTAAACTATTATTTAAAGTTAGAAATGAACTCTTTATGTCGATTATAAACATTTTCCTCTACGTCAACATTATCAATAGTTTTATTCTAAATGTATACCATTGTTTCTATACAATAACGTACGTAAACATGCACGTGGCTACTAATGACTGCAATATATCACTGCCTTGACCATCATGGTCAACTATCGTTTCCGGTGCTTCCGTTACTCTGGTAAAAGTGATCTATTGTCTCTGCATCATCATAAGCGATGATCTAACCTTATCATGAGCTGACCGCACATTATATTCAATTATCGCCCTAATTTACTATCTTTACATAACGGCTCAGTGTTTATTGGATCTATCGATCTGTTATAGGATGGCATTTCTCTATTATTAATAGATTACAGCTTCCAATGTATGTGATTATATAGTATATAACTTATCAACAGCGTTTATATTTCAATATGTATTAACAGTTACTATTATATAAGCAAGTTATCATATAATATAAATATCCTCAAATTAATAAATGCATAATATACACATATATATATATATATATATATATACATATGTATATACATATGCATATATATATATATAGATATATATATAGATATATATAGATATGTATATACATAGGCATATATATATATATATATATATATATATATATATATATATATATATTAAAATTCGCTTATCAATACATCACATACTAAGTTTAAAATAAATATTATATAATATAGTGTTATGCATTATTATATATTACGATAGTTTCGTAAGTACTTATTTTATTATATTACATTTTTTATAATATTTTATATTATTAGTATATATTCTATAGTTATAATAATCTGTATATTTACAAATATAGATATTTTTGATTGTTGATAATGTATACATTATAATGTATTTGATTGCTTATTTCTACATTGTATTATACCATTGTTATAGAAACTAATATTTGTTATCAATACTATATTTACTACTGATTAAAATCTATTTATAGAAAATATCTCTATGTACCTAGAAACAAAGCCATTGTTATATTAACTTTCATGGTGCACCACGGTTAGGACTTGTAATTATCATACGATATATCATCCCGGTCCTCCCATTTCTTTCTATTGTGGAATATTGCATTACCACTGGTCGCTCTGTTGATCATTGTTGACCACTCGACTAACCACTATCTGACCAATGGCTACGATACTGGTCTATGCTCTAGTAATTAATAATACGCTCTCCCGCGTAATAACCGAGGCTAGCGTGTTCGTTCGACCGGAAGTCGATATATCACGTGATATTATTGTAAACCGGAAGTGGCCGAAAATATATTCGGCCACTGCCACGGTGCCAGTTATAGTGGTCAGCTATGTTATTTAATATTAGAAGGTCGAGCTCTCCGATATTCATATGCCACTGTGGATCTGACCCATGCCCCGGAAGTACAATAGTAACGTAGTCTGCTCATCCCGCCGCAGTCACGTGATTAATATAGTTATGTTAGAGTTGACGAGCAGTACCATTACGGATTGCCAGCAATAGGGTGTTTACTTATGTCGTGTAGTTAGTTTAGTACGGTGAAATCATAGACCAATTCATTAATTAAGTGACGACGTAACTCCTAATAACGGGTTTCGTAATGAATTGGTGCTATACCGTTCACGTACTTACCGTTGTTAAGTGTTTCCGGTGAGCTCGGACCTCCTGCCACGTGGTGTACATGTCGTAGTACGTTGAGGACCATAGAGACATGCACGGGTGAGATGGAGGTGTGATTTCAATTGCATAATCAAGTGAAATCGGCTCCTGTCTGTTTAATATATAACGATATCGTGGGAAGGTCAGAATTATCCGAGGTATATTACCATGGCGTTAATGTCAGACTACCTAGGGATGTTCAGTGAACCTATTAAACAGTGTAATGCTTTATGTGACATGTACTTTTATTGATATTATACAATGAATCTCTGCCACTGTCAATACAATTGTTCAGTGAATAAATATATTATAGTAAGTGAATCATTTATGATCACCATTATATTCATTATATTATAAAATTGTAAATTATAAATATATATTTCATATGCTATTTCAGTATGCAGTATATTATATTTAAATTATTAATTGTTAAGTATTAATGATGATTTATTATATGAATATTTAATGTATCATATTATTTATATATTTATATATAAATTAAATATGTAATTATTTTATTGAAATATATATACCTACATATAATTTATAAGCATATTTTATATTATAATACATAAATCATATGTTTGTAGATATTTACAATAAATGAATTACATAATCATTTATAAATGAATATTATAGTAGACTTATTAATAATATTATAAACTACTATATAAATGTTATGCAAATATGTTATCTTATCTATTATATATATATCTGAATTGTATATAGAATTACAACTGCTTATATATATATACTTATTTTAGACATTGTATATACATTACCACACAAATTATAAACAATCGCTGGCCATTAGATTGTGATACTATAGTATATATATTATATGTCTATCTCTAAGTCACACCGAACCCCTACCTCCGATTCAGTTTATCTGGACATCTCTATAGAAGTAAGTCATATTCTTGTAACCGATGTTCGGTCATTAGTAATCAACCGTTGATTAGGAAGTCGTTGAAAACGTCCAGGTTGCCACAAAGAAGTAGGCGTGAATACATTAAGTAATTAAGTAATCTTTCGGTATTATCATTAATTGATATGCCAACCCTACCCAGATAACTATCTCTATAACTATCACATTGGCATACGACACGACTCCCTCCCTACACTGCAGACACCAGTCACACTAAGACACGCCCACTAAACATGGACACAACCTTGACAGTATTATAGCCTCCACCCGGGTACTCCATGATATAATTGATTTCATACTGATTTCCATTGTAAGATGTACATTGGAAAAATTGCATAAACTTGTGTTATTTAACCTTTAATCTGCTGAATCAAAATTTTTAGTAACTATTTACAACTATTTTATTAGGAGTAATACAAAACTTTATATTTTTTTATATAGAATGTTATGATAAAAAAGTTATAATTTAATATATTAAATTAAATTATGATTGCATTATTGAGGTATAACAATATAGTATTATATAATAATATTATATAATATATTAATTTTATAATTAATATATTTTATTTTATTATATTATTGTTATAATAATTGTCTATATTAAAATGGTAGATTAACAAACAATTTTCTTAGAAATACAATTATTTGGATGCACCTGGGGATATTTTATATTCAAAATACAAATTTCATTACATTGTTTTCATATAAGCATAATATAATATTAAATATACAATACGAAGTTATTAATATAGTTAATTTACGTATATCAGTATTTTATCTATCAACAACTATAACATTATTTACATAATATTTAATTATACAAAGTACTTGTATTATATAGCGGACATTAATTACATTCATTGAATAGAAGCGACATATTGCTTTAAGTAACCGAATAGTTTAATCATTTAATAATAAAATATAATATAATAGAATATTAATAATTAATAAATAATATTCATGCATATATCATCGCTAGACTAACATATTACATCATTACATTTGATTGGTATTTAATGTTAACAATGAATGATGATATGGTTAGTGACCAATAATAATGGTAGTTATATGTGGTCAAAGGTGATCACATCTGGCAATAATCCCTAGTGGACGGTGTTTACAAAACGTGATAGGAATGTAAACTATGCTTTACTATTAAGAATTATTGAGAATTCCAAATTATCTACATCTCTACCGAATGTTCTCCTCCGTATATTGTTCTTCCGATAAATGAAAACAATAGAAATTACGTAATATCTTTGATGTGTAGCTTATTAGTATGCTACACGATATATAAAGCCCCTCCTGATAATACCCAGTGGACTTTTCGGTCTTTGGATTTTCTCTTTAGGTAATACTGATCCCTAATGGCACGCCATGCACCTGGGTAACGGTATAATAAATAACTGTAATTATCTTCAATACATCAAATGAATAAATATAATATGTCCAAAACTTCACTTTGATAATATTTATAGTTTTATTATATTATAAAGTTATTTCATATCAATTGAATAAATAGCGTATTCAAAAAGTATAGATTACAGGAAAATGTTGATATATTTATACATACATAATGTATAAATAGATATAGAATAAGTAGATAATTAGTTTATATTTAATCTCATGTGAGTTATATTGAATTAGTTTCAACATTTGCTGTGAATAGAAACATTTTGTTGTTTTCTTGAAGAATCCTAATTGAGTAACGTTATCGGATAATTGGCTGATTCCCAGGCATAGCTGATCATTGCTGACCACTAGCTTGATTCAGTTGACCAGTTGCCCGAGGCTTTCCAGCTGACCGCTACAATAATTATACAAACCGGCTCACATACTATAGTCAGCCCAGATTCCATTGCATATTTAATGAAGTGTCCGTTACCCAGTGGTCAAAAGCTATGGTTTACCGACCCTTTGATTATTATATAATACAATAATACAGCTATTTAATCCTCAAACAGTCGTTTTTATAATACGATGAATTGTTTATTATTGTTGTATTCATTATTCCATGCATTGTAATTTTATTTTAAATATTCTTTTTTATATTCGTTATTACGTAATGTATGTGAACTTATTTCTATAATAGTCGTGCCACTACCAAATATTACTTATTCCTTCTTTACAGGTCCTGGTTCGGCGATAGCTCATGCAATGGCGATATCGCAACAGGGTCAGATGTCAGCGGGTTCAGCTTGCGGACCTTTGACCCCGGGAGGTCGGAGACCGCGAAGTGAGAAAAAAGCTATCCCCGATAACCAGAAAGATGATAAGTATTACGAGCGGCGTAAACGCAACAATAATGCTGCAAAGAAATCACGTGACTCCCGTAAAGCTCGAGAAGATGAGATTGCGATAAGAGCTAGTTTTCTGGAAAAGGAAAATGCTATCCTCAGAGCTCAAGTCGGTACACTCAGAGAAGAGGCTAACTCATTACGGCAACTTTTGCTACAAAAAAGATCCCGTTAAGGTGGTTTATCCGCAATTGCATCTCACGTCCACCGCCACAACCATTCCGTTTGCCATTACCGAACTATGTTATCTTGTCATTCGTCTTCACGCGCGCTTCTTTATAAGTTATCGGTTGTTTTTATTGCGGACATTAGGATTTCAAATCCAACAGTTATTTTTAATACCGTATACCATGTACATAATCTCTTATCATGTAATAACCTAACATGTTATGACCCATCATGTAATGATCACTTATATGACTTGGAAAACATTCATTTATCAATGTCTTAATTTAAAAACCCGGTATTTTATTCTACGCTGTTCGAGTTATGTCTTAGGTGTATATTCACCGCATACCTAGACCTCGGCTGTACTTTAACCTACTAAGAGCAACACCACGTCGCCTTCATCGGACAACATCGGAACATCGACTCCCATTGTTTATATGTGGTTACAATTACATAACTGTTGTTCGTCTTCATCGCAATCGTGTCCCTAGATTAGAGATCAACATCGCTGTATAACAGGTCTTCGTACTGCGTTCGTTGTAACATATCTATATTGTCAGCCCGCGGTCAGCTACCAAAAGAACAACTCGTACACTCCGACACATGTGATCGTATCCCGATCAACTCATACCCACACAGAAAACAGGGTAACATCCGTTATATTATATATCTATATCTTGTTCATCGATTTTTTTATTTCCACGAGAAATTTGTCAAATTAATAATAAAATTATAAATAAATTTAAAGTTTATTTATTGTTATTATAGCCATATTAGGGATATAACAAAATCCAATAGGAAATTCATGATTATTAATTTAGAATAATACAATGTTATTTATTTTGGAATATATATATATATATATATATATATATAATATGTCAATAGAAATAATTATAATACTATGTAATATATATTAAATAAAATAGGAGTTGTTGAAAGTGCGGGAAAAATTTAGACGAAGTTTCAAAAGAGAATTTCTAGCCGACCATGTAGTGGGATGTTTATATGGAGATTATTAATTTCATTATTAATGTCAGTAGTAATTTAAGTTAATGTAATATTATCTATTTTTTATTAAGTCGTAGACATAGATTATATATTAGTATCTAAGATTAACGGTTAATTTAATTAAGATACTTTTTAAACTCGGAGTTTAAAAAGTATAATATATCTGCTTAAAGGGGATCAATGTGTAGCCGATATACTTCCGATACCGAAAGGAGAAGGAGATTTTCGTAGCCAAGGTGTATTCCTTCTGTAACCAAATTGTCCATTATAACCGAATAATGGTTTGCTTCCCGTCATGAATTGACTATGTCCATCAACTGAGTCCTTAGAATGACCTGTTGTGTATGTTTTAGTTTTTATAATATAAGGTCGATAAATGTTCAATATATTTATATATATATATATATATATATATATATATATAAATATATATATATATATATATATATTTGTACACAACAAATATATGAATTAAAATGCTACGATTGTAATATATGCTGCAATATAATAAATATAATTATTAATCAGGTTTATAAATTATATATATTTAGATATTCTATATAGAAAACCATGATCTAGTTATCTAATTAGTATACTTATATGCATGAACCATTATAATTCTTTGAATAATATTTAGATTACATTATAATATACAATATATATTATATATTTACACCGTATTATGTACACTATACTCTTTTACTTGCTCTTCAATTATCACAATCAAACAGACGACTATATAAGATTAAGAATAATTGTAATCATACACAATTAAAATTAATATATTATGTATATTATAAGAATATTGTCACTGCAGTGAAAGTGGATTTGATTACACTCATAATTTCGTTATTATATACGACACAATATAAATACTGAAACTCCAACCTCTCCAAACAAGGCATTGAAAGTAGTATATCATAATATATCCTGTTTAGATAATAGTTTATAAATATTTAATAACACTACGCGATAGCGTTCATGCGGTGGTCACTATGATTGATTGATTATTAATGGTTTACTCTATGATGAATACAATGTATGTGTTCTGTTGCATTATTGTATTATGAACCAGTATTGCCATCTCGTGGTGAAAATAGGCTTTAATTCTAAAAATAATCGCTAGGAGAGATGTTTACATATCTACTGCAGCGAATTCGCTTCCGTGGTGTATGAGGAAGGCACATGTGGAGAGAATTGGGAATTATTTATTTAATTATAACGGACGCATAATACCCTCTACCCGTGAAATGATATTAATGACGGGACGCGTATTGTTTATCATAATTATTGCCGCAAACTGACCAGCCTGGTTCGATTGTCCAAACCGCAAACCAGCCACGGCCAATTAAATAAATACGATGAAATAAATGAGCACTGTAGTCACTATGGTGATGAATGAGTCTGCATGATTAAACACGTGTTATGTATACTGTGGTCAAACTTGTATTCTGTTACGGACCGTACTATAGTAGTTTTGGTCAGTTTAGCGTCAAGTGGATATATAAAATACGGATATAATATTTAATATTTGAAATAGTAA
This sequence comes from Osedax frankpressi, assembly GCA_964035775.1. Taxonomy (NCBI): domain Eukaryota; kingdom Metazoa; phylum Annelida; class Polychaeta; order Sabellida; family Siboglinidae; genus Osedax; species Osedax frankpressi. Next base: position 680,189 of record OZ038315.1, on the reverse strand, counting down.
GGAAGTTAATTATCAATAAATGCCGAAAATAAAAATGATTGTTGTTAATTTATAGTTATATAAATGTATATAAATTTAAATATAAATATATAAAAATATAAATGTATATAAATATAAATATAAATATAAATATAAATAAATATAAATATAAATATTAATATAAATGTATATATCAAAGTATGTCTCACTGACATACTATTTGTGAATAATACAAATATTATAATTCAGTTATATAATAACATAGCCTATAATTCATACACGAATGTCAATTATACTTGACATATATTTCAGGTATATAAATCTGACAATAATAAATATTTCTGGTTAACTATATCAAATAAGTATGACAATATGTCAAGTGTTTCACTTTTATCAAGTATGTCAAGTTTTTAAAGTATTTCATTTATTTCAAGTATTTAAAGTATTTCAGTTGCGTCAAGTTAATTCAAGTTTTTAAAGTATTTGTATTCAAGCTTAAAACGAATTAAATAAATTTAAGACCTTTGCCAATTACGATTTGAGCTGAATGACGTATATGTACATATATATATATGTATACATATATATATATATATATATATATATATATATATATATATATATACATAATCACGAATACATATACACACATAGCTGATATCATATGAAGAGGTTTATCGTAATTTGATTAATTGAGACCACTTGTACTGTTTACCAAGTTACTATAGTTGAATTTATAGAAGACATTGTTAATGGGGGGGTCGTAGTATGGGACTTTAGTCGGGAATGTATTGCAAGAGGGTATAGTGTTAAATTTCATATCTACTGACACCTTTCATATATTGGAAACAACCAACACATATTACATAGTAAATGTATTTACATTTACATCAACTTTTACATTAAACATATTTCACAATATTACAAAATATGTAAATAAGTTCTAAGGCGAAATGAGTTTTAATATGAAACAATTATAAATAATATAAAAGTTATTAGTAGAAGATTTATTTTAGTTTTATTAATTAAGAGAATATAGAATCGTAATAGAATTATTCATATTAAGAGATCAATAATACGGTATCGAATACTATAGTAATTATAATTACACAAAAGGAAGCATATACACCTAATTAATATAATAATAATATATCTAAACATTTATTAATATAATACATATTATTTAAGCTTTCAAATATCGTAACATAATTCAACTGGATTTATATTTGTCATAAAGCATAAATTTACTACTATTAGTATATACACGTTTATATATATATATATATATATATATATATATATATATTAAATATACATCTTTACTAACCAGCACCCCAAAAGTTCCTGGAAGATAGGTATTGGTGACCTTTTCCGGAGTTGACAAACCTATCCATGACTGCTCCCTCAATAGATGTACCAGGGGCGATCTGCAAATATTAAAGAATATATTATATAATTTTATATATAGATATAGAGCATATATAGAGTATATATAGTAAACAGAGTATATATATAATATATAGAGGATATTCTAAATATTGAGGTAACATATAGCATGTAGTTTATAAAAATTAGTTTTATTGAAATACAAATATGAATACATTATTTGTACAAATTTGATTTTTTTAAATAAGCATACACACATATATATATATATATATATACATATATATATATATATATATATATATATACATATATATATATGTATACATATATATATATATGTATATATATATATGTATACATATTTATATATATATATTAATGCAATATGCATACAATATATTATTATATATATATTTAAACTATAGTATAAATGAACATCCCTGTAAGTCATAGAATAGCATTCCTGGAAATTAGCCCATTCAACTAAATTCAATACGACAGATTTAAATGATTCAGGATCAAAGGGTTTTGCGGTAGGATGAGAGAAAGGATGAAAGAAGATCGGTGATGGGTCGGAGGGTCGACTACTAAATCGGAGCTTTGCTCGGGTATATCGTACAGGGATTAAATACTCGATATGCGGAGAGTTGGTTGCTCTCTCTCTCTCTCTCCCTCTCTAGACGATAAGCTTATAACTGTATCCTATTCGAACACTTGAACGTCTACCACGATTACAGGAGCGTATATGTGTAGTAGAATTAGCATATGCTAAGGCACTCATTGATAAGCAAATCGGGGTAAACAACATTGAGTATAACAATAGCTACAATAATATGTAATATTGTTCACCTACAAAATAAATATTTTACTATATTCTAATACAAGAAACAAGCCAGATCGAATTCCATTGTATTAATTCTACGTTATGCATTACATAATTTATTTATATTAATTGTAATTTTTGTTAACACAAAGGATTATTATAATTTATCTATCGATGTTATTGATGTTGTCCGACGAAGAGCCCTCGGATAGTGAACAGTTCACCTATTTCACGAACTGCAACCAAATGGACACCACGATCATAGGTATATTCATAGGCACACCCATTCGGTTAATTATATAGGTAGGCTTTACTTACGGACTCGCGATTCGAATCGTTATAGCGTGAGTTCCGTCAATAACGCATGCATGCCCCGCCGTAATGTACCCGTGAGTCACAGTAATGTACCCGTGAGTCACCGTAATGTACCCGTGAGTCACCGTAATGTACCCGTGAGTCATCGTAATGTACCCGTGAGTCACCGTAATGTACCCGTGAGTCACCGTAATGTACCCGTGAGTCACCGTAATGTACCCGTGAGTCACCGTAATGTACCCGTGAGTCATCGTAATGTACCCGTGAGTCACCGTAATGTACCCGTGAGTCACCGTAATGTACCCGTGAGTCACCGTAATGTACCCGTGAGTCACCGTAATGTACCCGTGAGTCACCGTAATGTACCCGTGAGTCACCGTAATGTACCCGTGAGTCACCGTAATGTACCCGTGAGTCACCGTAATGCGAGCGTGAGTCACCGTAATGTACCCGTGAGTCACCGTAATGTACCCGTGAGTCACCGTAATGCGAGCGTGAGTCACCGTAATGTACCCGTGAGTCACCGTAATGTACCCGTGAGTCACCGTAATGTACCCGTGAGTCACCGTAATGTACCCATGAGTCACCGTAATGCGAGCGTGAGTCACCGTAATGCGAGCGTGAGTCATCGTAATGTACCCGTGAGTCATCCTGGATTGCGATTATTCACTACCGGGTTATGGGTTGATGAACGGGAAATGTAGAGAGCGTGTGCCCGCCCGTTCGCAGTTGTACATATAATTAAATATATCTGATGATCTTTA
>OZ038315.1:637969-675469 GCA_964035775.1 Osedax frankpressi | reverse complement strand
AGTGTTTACACTATTATATTAAATTTTATATGAGTATATATGATATGTATTATATTTCGAAAAGTATTATGGCTAAATCTTGATTCGTGATAATATTTAATATAAATAACTTTCAAAGTCTTTACCATAAACTAGATTATTTGGTTAAAATTCACTTTCAAAACCTCCAGACATGCTAATTATAGTAATACTATATGATTATTTTAACATTATTTAACATTATTTAATGTTTTTCTATAGTACAATTCCCCCTGTTAAACCGTATTATAGGTTACATGCAAATTTGTATTATATATATTGTATAGGGTCATTTATTTATTTGTTCTTATTTCATTGTATTATCATTTGAATTATTTTTCAAATAATGTACATTAAACATGTTTAATAATATAATGAATTTTGTATCTATATTAAAATGAATATATAAATATACTTATAGCTATATATATAATGTGTATTATTTATATATTATATTATATATTATATATATTATATATTATATATATATATATATATATAAGCATATTAGTATAATAGACACACATAAAATATAAACACATTTCGGTTATAAAAAAGAATTAATTATTTATGTCCAAATACTGTTCAATGTAAACCAATGTCACTTAATAACACTTAATAACATTATCTTACAAATTCATAATTTCAAAGATAAATATAATATTTAAATTTAAATGATATAAATAGAAATATGATGTCATTCTTATTTAAAATTATAACATTATACATATAATATCCAACAAATTATCCTGGTGTTTTGACGTTTTCATTGTATAATATATTTTTGCTATTTTACATAATTTAGTATATGATCAAGATTGTTACATATCTGATTATCCAGAGAAAAAAAGTGTAATATATTTATTACAACCATGTTAGATACTTATGTTTATTAATAAAGAAATAATGTAAATTTAATTATAATTTAATTTTGTTTAAATGTACTTATTATTTATTAATAACACTTAATTTCCTATATAGATATTATTTTAGAATGGACTGTTTTTTATTATTAGAAGAGTGATTTTATGGTAGAAATATGTGTTCTTTTTAACTTTAAGTTTTCGATATAGCTAGTAGTATCATACATTAGTACAATTCAATTTTTAAAATTATCATGTAAATATTGTGTATAATATTTTAAAAGAAAATCCATTATAAATTGAATATACCTATAAATCATCTCAATATATTATTTTGTTTACCAATGATTTATATATTAACATTTGGTAAAATATAAATTTATATGTATACTAAAAATATGTTTTATTAATGATTAATGGTGAGTTTCGTCAGCTAATATAGTTAATCATAAATAAGTTTGACTATAATATATTATTTTTAATTTTTATTTTATAAATCTGTTCATAACATTAATATCGATACTAATATCAATAATTATTGAAATAGTATTTACTTATAACAATATTTAATATCACAAAGATATGTTATATACATATGCATACAATTGATGGTTTATATCTCAGAAATTATATATAATATATACTTATATTAAATTGTAAAATCCGCACGTATATTATTATAATTCATATTATATCTAAAATAAATTAGATTATTTTAACAATTTTATAATAAAACATTATGCGTATTTTTTCGATTCTTTATTTAATACCAAATATATATATAATGATGAATTATAATTTGAAAATAATAAAATTATATTATTGAGATTTTTATAAAATAAATAAGAAAATATATTAATTAATATTAATATATACTAATATTATTTGTTCCGAAAATATAAAAATATTACAAAAAACATTAATTTTTTAATAATTTAATATATTAATTTAATTTTATATATCAAATGTTATTGGACAATATATTTGCATATATCGGATATTACAACTAAACTTGTTTTTTAACATAGCCTAAATAGATAATATTATAATTACTAATATATTATATCTAATAAAATAATTATATTATTGAATTGATATTAAAAATAAATCATATTTTATTAAATACAAAAACAATATAAATAATTATATTTTTTAATTGATAACTTTTAGAAATCATAGAAAATTTATAGAAAATCAGACAAATTACTCTAAGTTAATATTGGTCATATATATTAATTTTAATTTATTATTTAGAAAAAAATATATTGTATATCATTATACGTTATCAAACATAAGCAACTCTTGATTATTAATTATTTTTATTATAATACAATTTGTTAACAAATATATACTAAATATTAATTATTGATTAAATATATGCGAATATGTATATAAAATATGTGCAAGTATATATTTGTGTATTTGTAAGTCATCTAATTTGTGTAAATTATAATAGTAAAACATTATATATAATTTATAATAATGTCAATATAGGTTACATAATATACAGGATTTATAATATTAAGATTATTTATTAAGTATTCACATTATTTGTTATACATTTTTTTATTAAATAAGTAATTTATTAGCATTTATAAAGTGTATTGTGATATTAAAAGTAGTTTTCACATATAAAATTAACACATTTTATTACTCATCGTATGTTCAAAGTCAGTAATATAAATATGTCTAAATAATACAACCATTATTTATTTTGAATCACTTAATTTTGAATATAAATAAAATATATTGAATATAGATTGCATTAAGTTTGCTTAGAAAAGCACTAACAAATATATAGCTTTAATATTAGGCATATCCCATAACTCATTTTTGTATTGGCAATTCATTTCTACAGTGTAATATTAAATATCTACTTTATGTACAATTAATTACTTTTATTTACATTTATGATGTACATAACCACTTAAAAAGGCTATTGCAATTGTATTTAGTAACATTCAGCAATAACGATATGGCCTCTATATACTAACATGCGAATCCTTGTTTAATCGATATATTCTTAATAACTCTATCTCTCTCTCTCTCTCTCGCTCACTCTATCTCTTTTATCGATCCTTTATTTATGTTCTAGTTATATATTTAATTGTAGGACTTTCTCAGCGGTTATCGAGTGTCGAATGCGGGACATAATCGATTCTGACGAAATGCACGATCAAGCTAATGATCTCGAAGCTTTGTGTACTCGGGCTAAACAAACGGAACCTATAATCATCTAATTACGGGAATAGGCCTCGCGTAATGTCGGTTCTAACGGGCTCTGGGCTGCGAGAACTACACAGCTATTGTTGTCGGCTTCCCAACCGGTAAACCACTCTCGCTAGACGCAAAACGGATACAATACTGGCGATTATTGTTGATATATCGGCAATTAGAGATATGCGATTAGCTGTAGGCTAGAAATACGAGAGAGAGCTTATCGGCACCGGCTTAACCAATAACGCAACAGTTAGGTGTACATAGGTGTATCCTAGCAATTTAGAAGAGAGGTTACTTATATTTCGCACTTTAGAATGAAAAAGAAAGTAATTTTTAGAAAGTTTATAGAGAGAGAGAAAGATAGAGAGAGAGGGGGGGTTTGGATGGATGGAGGGATGAAGGGAGGGATGGAGGGAGAGATGGAAGGAGGGAGGTAGGAAGGAGGGAGGTAGGAAGGGAGAGAGGGAGAGATGGATGGAGGGAGGCAGGCAGGCAGGAAGGCAGGCATGCATGCATGTAGGGGGTAGGGAGATGGAGAGGGAGAGGGAGAGGGAGAGGGAGAGGGAGAGGGAGAGGGAGAGGGAGAGGGAGAGGGAGAGGGAGAGGGAGAGGGAGAGGGAGAGGGAGAGGGAGAGGGAGAGGGAGAGGGAGAGGGAGAGGGAGAGGGAGAGGGAGAGGGAGGCAGGTAGTGGGAGAGGGAGAAGGAGAGGAGAGGGAGAGGGAGAGGGAGAGGGAGAGGGAGAGGGAGAGGGAGAGGGAGAGGGAGAGGGAGAGGGAGAGTGAGATGGAGAGGGAGAGGGAGAGGGAGAGGGAGAGGGAGAGGGAGAGGGAGAGGGAGAGGGAGAGGGAGAGGGAGAGGGAGAGGGAGAGGGAGAGGGAGAGGGAGAGGGAGAGGGAGAGGGAGAGGGAGAGGGAGAGGGAGAGGGAGAGGGAGAGGGAGAGGGAGAGGGAGATACAAAGGTGGTTAATTGCGTTTGTTTATATATTGAAGGGGGCGATTAAACAATTTAAAGATATATCGCATATTGCCAATATTACGAGTAATATACTAATGCAGTAATTATAATATTGTCAACACTTGGTACACACTTGATATGCACTTAGCGAAGGCTTATTACGGATTATTCTCAGTAGTTGGCAAATTTGTCAAAATCAATATTAAATATTAAATTTACATATACTCGATATTATATAACCTTAGTAATAGTTTACATTATATAAATGCCGATATTCTAACTATAAACCAGGAATTATAATTTCATGTATTAAACCATGAATTTTCATTTTCATACGTTTCCAAATTAATATTTTCAGATATATTTCAGATATATTCATGGTTCTTTATGTGTACGTTTGTATATCAGATAATAATCGTTTTAAAAGTAATCATTCATTGTATATGTTTACACTTTGGTTTAGTAGATATGTAATGTAATTGTGATATGGTATAATATGTATTTGTTATAATAAATGACATACTATTATACTGTATGCATCCGCATATATATATATATATATATATATATATATATATATATATATATATATATGTGTGTGTATTATTATTACTATATATTGCTAAACATATTATTTAATTAAATAATTATATTCGTTGTTATCATGAATCCACTATAAAACTGTCAGTGTAATATCATAACAGTATTAATAAAAACTTGTAACTTCCCTTATTAAGTAATTCAATGTTATTATTAGATATATATTTCTGACAATTGTATTCTGATAGTTTTCTATATATACACTATATAATATATACTAAATTGCAACTTACCCTAAATAAGATAAGGTAATATAACGTAATACAGGAAATTGAATGGTGATAATAGATAGGTTTTGGTAAATTATAATTTATATATAAAATAAAATAATCCTAGCTTTTTATTTGCAGTACTATTAATATACTCACTATCAAATTGTTTTCCTAGTTAATTTCTAGGGAAATAAAGGGTTTAAGTTTGATTCGTAGATTATACTCAACAGACAATTCGAATATATTCATAATAAATGCTTTATATATTGTTTTAATATGTAATCAATATATATTATAATAATATTGGAATACTTCATTTTATTATAAATAAAAACATTTTTGTACAATTATAAGATCATAAATATTAATTGATATGTATTTTTAATTGGTGTAAACTCATTTGATGTCAAATGAAATCATTGGAATATATATTATTTATATTAATCTTACAACATTATTATTATTTCTACTATTTCTAATTCATTTATTTAGCACATTAGTAGCTTTAAGCAATCAGAAAACGTGTACGACTAAATGAAATAGTAATTTTAATAGCCGAATAGAAATAATTAATAACTAGAATTTACCTCCGATAACAAATATAAACACGTAGATACAGGAATAACAAAAGTATAGATAATAAATACCGTTATTTTTAAGAAATCACCTCTTCACATATATACATCTATAAATGATCAAATAAATAAGTATTTATATCTTACTTTTAAAAGGAATACATATCGACATGATTTTATATTCATGATAAAAAAGGAAGTAACTACATACATCTATATAGATAATCTATTATTAACTACAAAATAATATTTATTATATTAGCTAGTATCAGTTACAAAATGTTAAATTATTTGTAAACAAGTTGCAATTTTAAATATCTTAATAATATCCATACGATATTCTATTTCATTAATTCTAAATATATACTATTTTCTCAATTTTTTAACAAAAACAATTATAAAAAATGTAAAATTAAAATAAACTGAAAATAATCAACTGCATTAACATACAAGAAAATATAGCTGGCTTATATTGTATTGATATCAAACCATTAACAATCTTCATTTATCACTAACCGTTAATTTGCAAATCATTCTAGAAGAATATATATTAATAAATAACTCAATAATACTACTACTTTATTCCAACGATATAAAATTAACTGATAATGTAATCATTTATAAACAACAACTACAAATGTAATTAGAAAATTAATCAACTTTCAATGTAATTTCAACTTTATGGCAGTTATGCTCTGAAATTACTTTTATTTACATACTTATGAGTAAGTATACTTAATTACATGCTTACTATCATAATTACTTAAGTATGCTTAGTCGACCTATATATGAGGTCTACAAACATAATGTAAATAAATTACTATTATATACGATAGTAACTTTATTTTTCGTATAATTTATAATAATTATATTAAACCTCTCCATTACTAACATACAGTACTACTACTACTACTACTACTACTACTACTACTACTACTACTACTACTACTACTACTACTACTACTACTACTACTACTACTACTACTACTACTACTGCAACTGCTGCTGCTGCTACTGCTACTGCTACTGCTACTGCTACTGCTACTGCTACTGCTAATGCTGCTGCTGCTGCTGCTGCTGCTGCTGCTACTGCTACTGCTACTGCTACTGCTACTGCTACTGCTACTGCTACTGCTACTGCTACTGATACGGCTACGGCTACGGCTACGGCTACGGCTACTGCTACTGCTACTGCTACTGCTACTGCTACTGCTACTGCTACTGCTACTGCTACTGCTACTGCTACTGCTACTGCTACTGCTACTGCTACTGCTACTGCTACTGCTACTGCTACTGCTACTGCTACTACTACTACTACTACTACTACTACTACTACTACTACTACTACTACTACTACTACTAACGCCACCATCATCATGATACTTTTAACTTTATATGTCCACCTAAATGATATTTTACTTTATATGTCCACCTAAATATATTTAATTTTATTCATAGTAGATCTGCATGTCACTCCCTCTCCCTCTCTCCCCCCTCTCTCTCTCTCTATCTCTATCTCTATCTCTATCTCTATCTCTATCTCTATCTCTCTCTCTCTCTCTCTCTCTCTCTCTCTCTCTCTCTCTCTCTCTCTCTCTCTCTCTCTCTCTCTCTCTCTCTCTCTCTCTCTCTCTCTCTCTCTCTCTCTCTCTCTCTCTCTCTCTCTCTCTCTCTCTCTCTCTCTCTCTCTCTCTCTCTCTCTCTCTCTCTCTCTCTCTCTCTCTCTCTCTCTCTCTCTCTCTCTCTCTCTCTCTCTCTCTCTCTCTCTCTCCCTCCATCCCTATCTCTCTCCCTCTCTATCTCTAATTTTCCTTTTAAATAACGATATGTCTTCTGAAGTATTATTTACAAATATTAAGTTAGAAGATAAGAGAAAAGCATTAATAGTCTAACATTAAACACTCAGAAATACATATATGACTTAAATGATTATATCATAATACAATTTTATTTAAATAATACTTTTGTTAAAAGATTAATTATTAGTTATAGTAAATATTTAGAATTTCGACATAAATTAAAATAAAGTCAACCAATATATAAACTGAATAATTAGATGAAGTCAACGTTTAATTATATGCACATTATAATATACAGGCACAGGCAACATAATGTACTCAATTATTCAGTTACCATGTTTCCTAATTAATACAATATTTGCAATGAATTTCCATTATATAACGAATAACCTACTACTGTTATAACTAATCGAACTCCCTAGTATTAACATCGCTACACTATGAATAGCATTACGAAATTGTAGTACTACTGTTATTATTATTATCATCACATATATTAGTATTCTTTATTCTATTAAACTATAATACAATTATTCGACAATAAAATTAAAATAGCGAATTCGTATTTGGTAAGACAAACTAAGAAACTAATTGTATATAAATTAAATATGCCCCATATGTTATTAATAAAATGTATACTATAATTTAGTAATATGAATGTGTAATTGCGTTTTTATTCTTATCTATAAATAAATCCACTGATTTATTAATATTTGTATTAGATTAAATTTGATTTAAACGTAATTTATAATAAAATATTAAATATAATGCATAGTACATATGTTTAGTATAAAATCCCTATTCACGCGATGTATGCAAGTGATTTTTATTCTACACGTAGTATACAAGTGGTTTTATTATTATTTATGACGAATATTGTTTAGATAAAATGTTCTACGTGTTCATCAACATATACGCCGTATATTATACGGTACCATATGGCATGATGTACACACTTTTATTATTTTGTGATCGTAATAGTTATTCATTTATACTGTATATCATTACATATTATAAATAAATAAGCATGGGAAATATATATATATATATTTATTATATAAATATTGTAGAGAAATGTAATTCATTAAAATAAATTTAACGGTTATATTTTAAAATGATATTTGTTATCCAATTTAAAAGCCGGGTTTAAAGGTTACAGTTCAAATTCGATTATAATTATTTTTAAAATTAGAGTTATAAATTCTTAATCCACAGACTATCATTTAATGAAATAATAACACCATAAGTTAATTCACAGTATACTAATAATATCAACAATAGTTGTTTATTTTATATATTTTTAACAATATATATAATTTGACAGTATATAAATATTATGCAAAGAAAATAAAAATCCCATTTTGCATATTTGGTTTTATAAAATCTAATACAAAAATGCGAAGTTTATTTATTTTAACCTTTTATGTAAATAACTAAGGGTTTCAGCTTTGCTGATTCCCTCTGCAAATTAAATTTGTGATCTCACGATTCAATGGCTAGTACACATATATTGTATTCCTATATTTGTTAGTAAAATTATAGATTAAATATAACAACCATTTATTGCGCAGGTAGCCGCTAATGATGACACTAACCGTCATAAGTAAAACAGTATCGCATGCTAATTTAACGTAACATTTAAATACTTATGATATATACAATATATAAAATCTACATGTATGAATATATAAACTACACTATTATAAGTTTAGTATATTATATACTATTATATTAATAATTAATTAATTAATTAATATTAATAAAATATTTAATTATTATTTATGTTATAACATATGATATATGTAATACAACTGTACAATAATATTTTATAATACATACTCTAATTGTATAATTTAAAATTTACAGATTTGCAATATATTATAAAAATACAATTAAAAAATTATCTGTGATATGTCTAATTCTATAAATATTCTATGTTAGTACTAATAATATTATTAAAGTAAAGTTTAAATACCATTTTATAATAATATCATTTTTTTAGATATTATAAATCCTTAATAGTAATAATTTCAATTGTTTTATGAGTATGATTAATGTTAATTACACAGAAGAAATGAACTCTGGTGCAATTCGACCTTGCCGTTTATTTTTAAAAAATAATGATGACGGCGAATTCGTGCAATCTCTGTCGCTCGCTTTATCAAGCCTTTCTTCTTCGTGCCCCGGGGGCGAATCACAGCCCCAAACTCCCTCGGAATCTGGCCAGTGTACGCCTACTCAATACGACGTCGAAGCCTATGACATACCGACAATCCTCGGACCCTACAACCTTGTACAGCGGGTGCCCGGAGTCTCATCTCACAAGGACGTACTTCACTATGAAGCCTTCAATATATTTACTGGCCGGAAACTCCTTTGCAAGGTTATAATCGAATAGGTGATGTAATAGTTTTTATAAAATCCTCTTATGCATTACAAAAAGTGTTGTTTATCATAAAAGATATTATGTAATGCAATAAATGAAATCACCATTATAGTTTGTTATGTAGTTAATTGTATATCTATATTTGTAATTTCAATTTTGTAAGGATATTTATTTTTTTAAGTTATATAAAAAAAATTATATTATTTTATTGAAAATATTTAGAATTTATAATATTTTTGCATTTTTTATAACAATTACATCACTCTGAACAGTTATGCAATATATGCCTAGGAAATTATGTAATCTAATTATAAAGTGATTTGATATACTATACAAAATACAATTATAATATATATTATTATTTATTTAAACTATATTATTAATAATTATTATATATATATGCTTTATATTATTAAATATAATTATATAGTGTTAAGTTATATTTTATAAATATAATTTCTACATGATGATATAAAATAAATCATGATATCATAAACACAAATTCAATTTAATCAAATTGGTTATAAATTTGCATTGTCATTTAATTTCGCATTGTCATTTAATTTCGCATTGTCATTCTTTCTTTATCAATCTTTTCATATTTTATATTTTAGTATTTATATATATATATATATATGTATATTGATTTTAGTATATATATATTTAAGCAATATATTGTATTATATTTTATGGTTTGAGTTTAAGATATTATAAATAACTAAATTATAAATAATATCGAATACATGGAATAATTGATGTTTTTCTATTTATACCTCAAACTATTGTCTTTCAATAAAGTAATATAATATAAAATGAATATTTCTATAATTTCAACCATTTTATAATAATCATTATATCAAGTATATAAGATATGTTCGCTAACTTCAAATGAATTAACTACTTATCTGAATATCTATATACACAACATGTGAAATTCTGACGATTCAGCTATTTGTCAATAGCACGCCCATGCTCTTAATAATGCAGTCATTCTTCAAGTCTGTATTATTATTATTATCGGCTGTTTTATAATGTACTTGATGTTATGTTGTTGTGGAATCTATTACATTTACAGTCTATATTTTCGTAATATGTATCATTCATGTCAAATATTTATTATCAAATCTATTTTTCCTTTAGTATCATTCATTCTTGAAGGATATAATTAATGTATATGTCATTATATTTTTATTTCAGTTATTTAAATACATCATATTTAACTGTAAAATATTATACATTTATGCAAATATTGTATTATTATCTATATTGATATATAACATATAGAATAAAGGATGTTTACATATAAAATATAAAATTATGTCATATATAATAAATATATATAATTTAAGACTTTTTTGTTATAAATATAATTATATAATTTTTTATTATGTACCATAAAATAAAATGTTTATACATTGTATATTAAATTAATATATACTCATATTTTAAATATTAAATGCTGTATTTAATAAATGTTGCAATATAATAATAAATTAATCCAGCAAACATTATTTAATTATTATTAAAATTATTTAAAAAAAAATTATTTATAATAAATGTATTTATCAGAGGATTTAAAATACAATATAGTGACAATAGTTTTGTAAAATTCTTTGATGTATCTATAAATATAATATTAAAGAAACAATGTGAAATGTATGTAGTTGTTAATGTAAAAAATTAAATTCTCATCAAATATAGTTATAGTTTTAAAATATTTTCATTTGTTATAAAATTATTAAATAACAATAAATGAAATATGCTTATTTTTGGAATTATTATTTCTAATTTCTTTACATTTTAAACAGATCTTTCCAAAGAGACTGTACAATGGTTTACAAAGACCGTACTGGGCAGCAGGAAATCATGAGCATGTTCTTAGCATCCTCGACATTATCCACCACGATGATAGAGTGTTTCTAATTCATCCTAGAATCCATGGCGATCTTCATACTTATCTACGTGACAAACGTAAACTAAAGGTTTTATTTTCATAAAATAACCCAATAAGTGAAGATTTTATATCAATATAATATACTTTTCCTCGCAGCTTAAATTAAATTTATATAAAATATTCTTAATTTAACATTTATATGTAGAATATAAATTAAAAGTATATATATTAGTATAAACTATTAATTTTCTATATAATATCACTACACTAGATTGGATTAATAGATTCTAGAATATATTTTATAAATATATTTGTAACTATAGTTGGTAGCTAGTTCTTGAATGTAATCTCTTCTCTATTTAACATTTATTTTATTGTAAAATCATATAATATTCAATGTAATAAATAATATATTATATTTTTCACAAACACATTTAAATGATTATTTATTTGATTCAATGCGTCGCCTATTTTTCTACCAAAATTAACACAAGTAATTGGTCTACATATTCATTTCAATCTTAGAGAGATTTGATCTAAATAAAATATAAATATTTTCCATCAATAAACTTAAACTAGATATTGCCTATTAAAATAAACCACTACATATTCATGATTGGTGGGTAGCCTAGACATATGTCAAATGCCTATTTTTAGCTTGTATTTACATACAATATGTCCTTAACAATAGTTCATATTTATACTCAGTTCCGTGATTATATTTGTATGGTTCACTGTAATTAGTAAGTGCTAGTTTTAAGAATGAATTTAAGAGAAAATAAATAAACAGCTGCAATAAAGATGACATGAATTAAATGTTTTCAAATATAAATTTAATAAAAATATATAAATGCTATGTATTATGTTTATTATTATATGAAAATAATCTATTAATTAGAAAATCAATACATCATACACCTCATTGCCATATTTGCAAGGAATCCGAAGCGTGTCTTCTCCTAGAGCAGATTGTACACACCGTTGCCCACTGCCACTCTAAATCCATCATATTGCGAGACCTCAAATTACGAAAGTTTGTCTTCATCGACCCCGAACAGTTAGTAAAATGTTAACAATTCTGTCCTCGACACTTTATTCTCGATTTTCATATGAAATGTTGTATATAAATAATGAATCTATGTATTATAGATACCAATTATATACTATCTCTAATATACAAATATACATTTCTATATTATATATACACACGACACACTATCTACTATCTTGTATGTAGATGTAGACAAGCGCAGCTTGTGGAATTTGTATTAACCATTCCTGCTATTTTATAAGTATTCTAAACATTTGCATAAATTGCATTCATACATAATAAATGATTCAAATAAAATCACTTAAAAATAATATGAATGTAATATGATAGTTTTTGTAAGTCATGTTAAATGTTCACAAACGATTTCATTCAATTATTACAAAACATAGATTAATTATTATAAATCTACTCATTTTTTTGTTCTTGTTTGGATATTTTAAAATAAATTATATTTTTACTATCAAAAAAGGTTAGAACATAAAAATTATTTTATATTTTATTTGTGTAGAGGTAAATTCAAAACTTATCATTATGTTTCCTGGGAATTTAAAATAGATCATAATGAATAATAAATAACATATACTATAATGAAATGATACTGATATCACACATAGACATATATTAATAAATGTATATTTTAAAATAATTTCCATTTTTCCTTTTTATAAATATTATGAAATATAAATATTATTTTAAGTAATGTTATTTATAATTATATGTTACGCTAATAATTAACTTCATTGATTATAAACATACTTGCACCTTTATTGCACCATACTGACATTATTGTGTATATGCATAACAATGCTGAATTGAACAATTTAATGCTATGACTCAGAATTTATTCCCGCATGTTTAATAATACTGATATCATTTTTTTAAATATTTTGTATGTTTATTTCTAAGAACAACAAATTCTATATTCTATATAAATATACTGAGAACCAACAAAAAGATTTACTATATAATTATATAGTTAAAAGTATTTTATAAGTATTTAATTTTATTTAATTTAAAACTATTTTATAAGTATATAATCATATGGTTAAAAGTATTTTATAAGTAATCGACAGTAGTTTAGAAATAGTTTAAAAATTGTTTATATATTTATTTATTTAGGATTTATCAGTTTTTTGAACCAGTTTTTAAAATGAGAGTATTAAAAAAAATAAACTATTTTTTTTATTCAATATTTAATAATTATAACAATATTTATTTGTAATAAAATAAATAAATAACCCTGTTTTTTATTTTTTTTTATAATTATTTTATGTAAACTTATTAAATCAATTGTTCTATTGTTCCATATATTTATTTTATAAAAATGTGATGATATTTACTTTAATTATATATTTAGTAATCTTTAGATAATATCACTTTATTTAAAAACAGTTAACCTGTTATAATACATTTTCTCAATATACTTTATATTATATAATTAATCATAAGTGATTGTTTAAGTTTAATAATTTGGGAAAATAAAACCGCACTTAAGGGCAGCTCTTTCATTTTTACTACAATTTAAAGAATAGGGAAAAATGACACCGCTAAAATGTTATACAATCTTAATATTTAATAACTAATATTTTTGTTTATTAATTTAAAAACTTAATCAATATAATTTTTGGTTAATTTATTGGCTAAATAAAACATATTTATGATTTTTAATTAAAAATAAGGGAAATCTTAAAAAAAAACGCTAAAAACATTTAAATTTCCTATATTACAAATATAAAATGATATAGTAGACATTGATAATATAATATATATGATGTTCATTTAGTTTTATATTTATAATAAAGATTAATACAATTAAGTTAAAATATTAATTTTTAACTCTTTTTGCTTCAATAACTATTTTGTAACTTTGTCAATAGTTTAACTAAATTTCAGTTTTTGATGACTCCAGTAAAATAGCTTAAAACAACAAATATTAATATTTTTAATATAAAACTATTATTTATTTTAAAAATTACTAAAAATGACACAATATTATATTTTTTTATTCAAAAACAATATAAAATAAATATATTATGCATATAATAAACTTTATATATATATTTTTTTTTGGATACAATTTATATAATACTATTTTTCATAATTAATTACTATTGTTAGGTATATAATATTATAGTTTTAGATAATACAATACTCATTATTGTGATTTTTATTTAGTTTTAAAATAATAAATATATCAAAAGTTACGATAAATATTTTTATTATTTTTCAAATTATTGCAATAAAAATAATGATATTTTTTCACGACTAATAAAATGTTAATTTCTTACAACCTACACATATTTATTATATGAAACTCATATTTATATTAAACATAAGTAAATAATGAATAGTTTAGTATTATTTATAGTAAATAAATAACTAAATTAAATGCAACCAAACAAATATTATTTTACAAAATTCCAATGATATAAATTAAAATATTGTTATTAAAAAAGTTAAATAATACAGTTATAAATATACATGTTGGTTTTTAAATTAGTAAATTATAGTTAATATATTATAAGTTATAATATATATTGAGAGTAATATATTTACAAATTATTTAAATTTTCTTATAAAGTGAACTTTGTCTTATCTACTTTAAATTAGGAACTATTTCCTTAATGTATTAATACATTTTATAACATGATATTTAGTATTTATTATTAGAAATTATTTAATATTAGTTTTATATTTATTTGATGGCGAGACGAGTGAATATTTGCTAATAACATATTTTAAAAAATTGTATTAGTTTAAAAGTAATTTATTATCTTCTTTGAAGTATATTTTTTGAAAATATAGACTATTTTTATAAACAAAGATGGTTAAGTTGATTTTAATATAAATTAACGAAACATTTAAATAATTCAAATAAATATTATTATTAAGAAAAGGGATAACAAATTATATATTATAGTATAATATAATATATTTAATACAAATAATTTATATAAAGGTATGGTATTATCTCATTAAATATGTATAAGATTTCTACGATATTAAGTTCAATGTAATAAGGAAACCAAAATCTATAAATATTGTGTTCAACATTTTGCAAAAATATAATATGGCCACAAATATTTGTGAACAAAATTGAAATGTTTTTCAATAAATTTCAATATTATAAATTTACTATAAAATATTTTAAAAACTATTCTAATGTTGAACACAATTATTTTAAGAATAACTATAATAAACATTCTGTGAAAATATCAAAAACGAAATGTATAATATAAAGATATCAGATTTTTAGTCTAGAAATTCAAAATATTGAGAAAATTATATTTAAAGTTTAATTTTTAAATTAATATGTTTTAATATTATTTAATGAAATATATATTATGTAGAACAATTTTTATTAGTAGAATATAATGATATATAATATAATAGTAAATTTAGATAATATGTGTACAAATATATTAAATAAAATATAAAACTTTAATTTGTATAAATATATACATACATAAATATAACATACATATGTATATATTTATAATGGTAAATAAATAAATTATGATATATTTGCCACTCCCATAATCTAATGACCGTACCTTTCTAGACCTCCTACTTTCATGGCTTACTCTGGTATCTTTTAAAATTATTGATCTTTTTACATCCCTCTTCCTAGCTTCTACCTGAATTACCCTACTAAACACTAAATCCATATACTTATATTGTAACCTTAAACTCCATATATTAAATCTCATAACCGCCAAGTCAACCACACTATCTATAATAGATTTATGTTTTGGAAATATAGACCAGATAACACTAAGTAATGCTTCATTGGAATTCTGGGTTTCATCCAAGAGGCAACAATTCAAGAGTGAATCCGATGTTAAACTTGTAGAGATTGATTTGACCTTGTAAATTGATTTGAATCTTGTAAATCTACACACTCTTTTGAACGGACACCTTTACTGTGGGTTTGGATGGGTTTACCATCGCGGACTGTCTGTTGGTAAAAACACCGCCTATCTAGGCAAAAGTGATTTTGTGGTCAGGCATCATTTGCATAACACCGGGATAGTCTATTAGAACATTGGGATAGTCTATTTATTAGAACATTGGTATAGGCTATTAGAACATTGGGATAGTCTATTTATTAGAACATTGGTATAGTCTATTTATTAGAACATTGGTATAGTCTATTAGAACATTGGGATAGTCTATTTATTAGAACATTGGTATAGTCTATTAGAACATTGGGATAGTCTATTTATTAGAACATTGGTATAGTCTATTTATTAGAACATTGGTATAGTCTATTAGAACATTGGGATAGTCTATTTATTAGAACATTGGGATAGTCTATTAGAACATTGGGATAGTCTATTTATTAGAACATTGGGATAGTCTATCTATTAGAACATTGGGATAGTCTATTTATTAGAACATTGGGATAGTCTATTTATTAGAACATTGGGATAGTCTATTAGAACATTGGGATAGTCTATTTATTAAAACATTGGGATAGTCTATCTATTAGAACATTGGGATAGTCTATTTATTAGAACATTGGGATAGTCTATTTATTAGAACATTGGGATAGTCTATTAGAACATTGGGATAGTCTATTAGAACATTGGGATAGTCTATTTATTAGAACATTGGGATAGTCTATTAGAACATTGGGATAGTCTATTTATTAGAACATTGGGATAGTCTATTAGAACATTGGCATTGTCTATTTATTAGAACATTGGGATAGTCTATTAGAACATTGGGATAGTCTATTTATTAGAACATTGGGATAGTCTATTTATTAGAACATTGGGATAGTCTATTTATTAGAACATTGGGATAGTCTATTAGAACATTGGCATTGTCTATTTATTAGAACATTGGGATAGTCTATTAGAACATTGGCATTGTCTATTTATTAGAACATTGGGATAGTCTATTAGAACATTGGGATAGTCTATTTATTAGAACATTAGGATAGTCTATTTATTAGAACATTGATATAGTCTATTAGAACATTGGGATAGTCTATTTATTAGAACATTGGGATAGTCTATTAGAACATTGGGATAATCTATTTATTAGAACATTGGCATAGTCTATTTATTAGAACATTGGGATAGTCTATTAGAACATTGGCATTGTCTATTTATTAGAACATTGGGATAGTCTATTAGAACATTGGGATAGTCTATTTATTAGAACATTGGCATAGTCTATTTATTAGAACATTAGGATAGTCTATTTATTAGAACATTGTGATAGTCTATTTATTAGAACATTGGGATAGTCTATTTATTAGAACATTGGCATAGTCTATTTATTAGAACATTAGGATAGTCTATTAGAACATTGGGATAGTCTATTTATTAGAACATTGGGATAGTCTATTAGAACATTGGGATAGTCTATTTATTAGAACATTGGTATAGTCTATTTATTAGAACATTGGGATAGTCTATTTATTAGAACATTGGGATAGTCTATTAGAACATTGGGATAGTCTATTTATTAGAACATTGGGATAGTCTATTTATTAGAACATTGGGATAGTCTATTTATTAGAACATTGGGATAGTCTATTTATTAGAACATTGGGATAGTCTATTTATTAGAACATTGGGATAGTCTATTTATTAGAACATTGGTATAGTCTATTTATTAGAACATTGGGATAGTCTATTAGAACATTGGGATAGTCTATTTATTAGAACATTGGGATAGTCTATTAGAACATTGGGATAGTCTATTTATTAGAACATTGGGATAGTCTATTTATTAGAACATTGGGATAGTCTATTTATTAGAACATTGGGATAGTCTATTTATTAGAACATTGGGATAGTCTATTTATTAGAACATTGGGATAGTCTATTTATTAGAACATTGGGATAGTCTATTTATTAGAACATTGGGATAGTCTATTAGAACATTGGGATAGTCTATTTATTAGAACATTGGGATAGTCTATTAGAACATTGGGATAGTCTATTTATTAGAACATTGGGATAATCTATTTATTAGAACATTGGGATAGTCTATTTATTAGAACATTAGGATATTCTATTTATTAGAACATTGGGATAGTCTATTTATTAGAACATTGGGATAGTCTATTAGAACATTGGGATAGTCTATTTATTAGAACATTGGGATAGTCTATTTATTAGAACATTGGGATAGTCTATTTATTAGAACATTGGGATAGTCTATTTATTAGAACATTGGGATAGTCTATTTATTAGAACATTGGGATAGTCTATTAGAACATTGGGAGAGTCTATTAGAACATTGGCATAGTCTATTTATTAGAACATTTGGATAGTCTATCTATTAGAACATTGGGATAGTCTATTTTTTAGAACATTGGGATAGTCTATCTATTAGAACATTGGGATAGTCTATTTATTAGAACATTGGGATAGTCTATTTATTAGAACATTGAGATAGTCTATTTATTAGAACATTGGGATAGTCTATTAGAACATTGGGATAGTCTATTAGAACATTGGGATAGTCTATTTATTAGAACATTGGGATAGTCTATTAGAACATTGGGATAGTCTATTAGAACATTGGGATAGTCTATTTATTAGAACATTGGCATAGTCTATTTATTAGAACATTGGGATAGTCTATTAGAACATTGGGATAGTCTATTTATTAGAACATTGGGATAGTCTATTTATTAGAACATTGGGATAGTCTATTTATTAGAACATTGGGATAGTCTATTAGAACATTGGCATTGTCTATTTATTAGAACATTGGGATAGTCTATTAGAACATTGGCATTGTCTATTTATTAGAACATTGGGATAGTCTATTTATTAGAACATTAGGATAGTCTATTTATTAGAACATTGGGATAGTCTATTAGAACATTGGGATAGTCTATTTATTAGAACATTGGGATAGTCTATTAGAACATTGGGATAGTCTATTTATTAGAACATTGGCATAGTCTATTTATTAGAACATTGGGATAGTCTATTAGAACATTGGCATTGTCTATTTATTAGAACATTGGGATAGTCTATTAGAACATTGGGATAGTCTATTTATTAGAAAATTGGCATAGTCTATTTATTAGAACATTAGGATAGTCTATTTATTAGAACATTGGGATAGTCTATTTATTAGAACATTGGGATAGTCTATTTATTAGAACATTGGCATAGTCTATTTATTAGAACATTAGGATAGTCTATTAGAACATTGGGATAGTCTATTTATTAGAACATTGGAATAGTCTATTAGAACATTGGGATAGTCTATTTATTAGAACATTGGGATAGTCTATTTATTAGAACATTGGGATAGTCTATTTATTAGAACATTGGGATAGTCTATTAGAACATTGGGATAGTCTATTTATTAGAACATTGGGATAGTCTATTTATTAGAACATTGGGATAGTTTATTTATTAGAACATTGGGATAGTCTATTTATTAGAACATTGGGATAGTCTATTTATTAGAACATTGGGATAGTCTATTTATTAGAACATTGGGATAGTCTATTAGAACATTGGCATAGTCTATTTATTAGAACATTGGTATAGTCTATTTATTAGAACATTGGTATAGTCTATTAGAACATTGGGATAGTCTATTTATTAGAACATTGGGATAGTCTATTAGAACATTGGGATAGTCTATTTATTAGAACATTGGGATAGTCTATCTATTAGAACATTGGGATAGTCTATTTATTAGAACATTGGGATAGTCTATTTATTAGAACATTGGGATAGTCTATTAGAACATTGGGATAGTCTATTTATTAAAACATTGGGATAGTCTATCTATTAGAACATTGGGATAGTCTATTTATTAGAACATTGGGATAGTCTATTTATTAGAACATTGGGATAGTCTATTAGAACATTGGGATAGTCTATTAGAACATTGGGATAGTCTATTTATTAGAACATTGGGATAGTCTATTAGAACATTGGGATAGTCTATTTATTAGAACATTGGGATAGTCTATTAGAACATTGGCATTGTCTATTTATTAGAACATTGGGATAGTCTATTAGAACATTGGGATAGTCTATTTATTAGAACATTGGGATAGTCTATTTATTAGAACATTGGGATAGTCTATTAGAACATTGGGATAGTCTATTAGAACATTGGCATTGTCTATTTATTAGAACATTGGGATAGTCTATTAGAACATTGGCATTGTCTATTTATTAGAACATTGGGATAGTCTATTAGAACATTGGGATAGTCTATTTATTAGAACATTAGGATAGTCTATTTATTAGAACATTGATATAGTCTATTAGAACATTGGGATAGTCTATTTATTAGAACATTGGGATAGTCTATTAGAACATTGGGATAGTCTATTTATTAGAACATTGGCATAGTCTATTAATTAGAACATTGGGATAGTCTATTAGAACATTGGCATTGTCTATTTATTAGAACATTGGGATAGTCTATTAGAACATTGGGATAGTCTATTTATTAGAACATTGGCATAGTCTATTTATTAGAACATTAGGATAGTCTATTTATTAGAACATTGTGATAGTCTATTTATTAGAACATTGGGATAGTCTATTTATTAGAACATTGGCATAGTCTATTTATTAGAACATTAGGATAGTCTATTAGAACATTGGGATAGTCTATTTATTAGAACATTGGGATAGTCTATTAGAACATTGGGATAGTCTATTTATTAGAACATTGGTATAGTCTATTTATTAGAACATTGGGATAGTCTATTTATTAGAACATTGGGATAGTCTATTAGAACATTGGGATAGTCTATTTATTAGAACATTGGGATAGTCTATTTATTAGAACATTGGGATAGTCTATTTATTAGAACATTGGGATAGTCTATTTATTAGAACATTGGGATAGTCTATTTATTAGAACATTGGGATAGTCTATTTATTAGAACATTGGTATAGTCTATTTATTAGAACATTGGGATAGTCTATTAGAACATTGGGATAGTCTATTTATTAGAACATTGGGATAGTCTATTAGAACATTGGGATAGTCTATTTATTAGAACATTGGGATAGTCTATTTATTAGAACATTGGGATAGTCTATTTATTAGAACATTGGGATAGTCTATTTATTAGAACATTGGGATAGTCTATTTATTAGAACATTGGGATAGTCTATTTATTAGAACATTGGGATAGTCTATTTATTAGAACATTGGGATAGTCTATTAGAACATTGGGATAGTCTATTTATTAGAACATTGGGATAGTCTATTTATTAGAACATTGGTATAGTCTATTTATTAGAACATTGGGATAGTCTATTAGAACATTGGGATAGTCTATTTATTAGAACATTGGGATAGTCTATTAGAACATTGGGATAGTCTATTTATTAGAACATTGGGATAGTCTATTTATTAGAACATTGGGATAGTCTATTTATTAGAACATTGGGATAGTCTATTTATTAGAACATTGGGATAGTCTATTTATTAGAACATTGGGATAGTCTATTTATTAGAACATTGGGATAGTCTATTTATTAGAACATTGGGATAGTCTATTAGAACATTGGGATAGTCTATTTATTAGAACATTGGGATAGTCTATTAGAACATTGGGATAGTCTATTTATTAGAACATTGGGATAATCTATTTATTAGAACATTGGGATAGTCTATTTATTAGAACATTAGGATATTCTATTTATTAGAACATTGGGATAGTCTATTTATTAGAACATTGGGATAGTCTATTAGAACATTGGGATAGTCTATTTATTAGAACATTGGGATAGTCTATTTATTAGAACATTGGGATAGTCTATTTATTAGAACATTGGGATAGTCTATTTATTAGAACATTGGGATAGTCTATTTATTAGAACATTGGGATAGTCTATTAGAACATTGGGAGAGTCTATTAGAACATTGGCATAGTCTATTTATTAGAACATTTGGATAGTCTATCTATTAGAACATTGGGATAGTCTATTTATTAGAACATTGGGATAGTCTATCTATTAGAACATTGGGATAGTCTATTTATTAGAACATTGGGATAGTCTATTTATTAGAACATTGGGATAGTCTATTTATTAGAACATTGGGATAGTCTATTAGAACATTGGGATAGTCTATTAGAACATTGGGATAGTCTATTTATTAGAACATTGGGATAGTCTATTAGAACATTGGGATAGTCTATTAGAACATTGGGATAGTCTATTTATTAGAACATTGGCATAGTCTATTTATTAGAACATTGGGATAGTCTATTAGAACATTGGCATTGTCTATTTATTAGAACATTGGGATAGTCTATTAGAACATTGGGATAGTCTATTTATTAGAACATTGGGATAGTCTATTTATTAGAACATTGGGATAGTCTATTAGAACATTGGCATTGTCTATTTATTAGAACATTGGGATAGTCTATTAGAACATTGGCATTGTCTATTTATTAGAACATTGGGATAGTCTATTTATTAGAACATTAGGATAGTCTATTTATTAGAACATTGGGATAGTCTATTTATTAGAACATTGGGATAGTCTATTAGAACATTGGGATAGTCTATTTATTAGAACATTGGGATAATCTATTTATTAGAACATTGGGATAGTCTATTTATTAGAACATTAGGATATTCTATTTATTAGAACATTGGGATAGTCTATTTATTAGAACATTGGGATAGTCTATTAGAACATTGGGATAGTCTATTTATTAGAACATTGGGATAGTCTATTTATTAGAACATTGGGATAGTCTATTTATTAGAACATTGGGATAGTCTATTTATTAGAACATTGGGATAGTCTATTTATTAGAACATTGGGATAGTCTATTAGAACATTGGGAGAGTCTATTAGAACATTGGCATAGTCTATTTATTAGAACATTTGGATAGTCTATCTATTAGAACATTGGGATAGTCTATTTTTTAGAACATTGGGATAGTCTATCTATTAGAACATTGGGATAGTCTATTTATTAGAACATTGGGATAGTCTATTTATTAGAACATTGAGATAGTCTATTTATTAGAACATTGGGATAGTCTATTAGAACATTGGGATAGTCTATTAGAACATTGGGATAGTCTATTTATTAGAACATTGGGATAGTCTATTAGAACATTGGGATAGTCTATTAGAACATTGGGATAGTCTATTTATTAGAACATTGGCATAGTCTATTTATTAGAACATTGGGATAGTCTATTAGAACATTGGGATAGTCTATTTATTAGAACATTGGGATAGTCTATTTATTAGAACATTGGGATAGTCTATTTATTAGAACATTGGGATAGTCTATTAGAACATTGGCATTGTCTATTTATTAGAACATTGGGATAGTCTATTAGAACATTGGCATTGTCTATTTATTAGAAC
Source organism: Osedax frankpressi (assembly GCA_964035775.1). Taxonomy (NCBI): domain Eukaryota; kingdom Metazoa; phylum Annelida; class Polychaeta; order Sabellida; family Siboglinidae; genus Osedax; species Osedax frankpressi. The sequence continues at coordinate 651,540 of OZ038315.1, read as the reverse complement.
ATTGGGATAGTCTATTTATTAGAACATTAGGATAGTCTATTTATTAGAACATTGGGATAGTCTATTAGAACATTGGGATAGTCTATTTATTAGAACATTGGGATAGTCTATTAGAACATTGGGATAGTCTATTTATTAGAACATTGGCATAGTCTATTTATTAGAACATTGGGATAGTCTATTAGAACATTGGCATTGTCTATTTATTAGAACATTGGGATAGTCTATTAGAACATTGGGATAGTCTATTTATTAGAAAATTGGCATAGTCTATTTATTAGAACATTAGGATAGTCTATTTATTAGAACATTGGGATAGTCTATTTATTAGAACATTGGGATAGTCTATTTATTAGAACATTGGCATAGTCTATTTATTAGAACATTAGGATAGTCTATTAGAACATTGGGATAGTCTATTTATTAGAACATTGGAATAGTCTATTAGAACATTGGGATAGTCTATTTATTAGAACATTGGGATAGTCTATTTATTAGAACATTGGGATAGTCTATTTATTAGAACATTGGGATAGTCTATTAGAACATTGGGATAGTCTATTTATTAGAACATTGGGATAGTCTATTTATTAGAACATTGGGATAGTTTATTTATTAGAACATTGGGATAGTCTATTTATTAGAACATTGGGATAGTCTATTTATTAGAACATTGGGATAGTCTATTTATTAGAACATTGGGATAGTCTATTAGAACATTGGCATAGTCTATTTATTAGAACATTGGTATAGTCTATTTATTAGAACATTGGTATAGTCTATTAGAACATTGGGATAGTCTATTTATTAGAACATTGGGATAGTCTATTAGAACATTGGGATAGTCTATTTATTAGAACATTGGGATAGTCTATCTATTAGAACATTGGGATAGTCTATTTATTAGAACATTGGGATAGTCTATTTATTAGAACATTGGGATAGTCTATTAGAACATTGGGATAGTCTATTTATTAAAACATTGGGATAGTCTATCTATTAGAACATTGGGATAGTCTATTTATTAGAACATTGGGATAGTCTATTTATTAGAACATTGGGATAGTCTATTAGAACATTGGGATAGTCTATTAGAACATTGGGATAGTCTATTTATTAGAACATTGGGATAGTCTATTAGAACATTGGGATAGTCTATTTATTAGAACATTGGGATAGTCTATTAGAACATTGGCATTGTCTATTTATTAGAACATTGGGATAGTCTATTAGAACATTGGGATAGTCTATTTATTAGAACATTGGGATAGTCTATTTATTAGAACATTGGGATAGTCTATTAGAACATTGGGATAGTCTATTAGAACATTGGCATTGTCTATTTATTAGAACATTGGGATAGTCTATTAGAACATTGGCATTGTCTATTTATTAGAACATTGGGATAGTCTATTAGAACATTGGGATAGTCTATTTATTAGAACATTAGGATAGTCTATTTATTAGAACATTGATATAGTCTATTAGAACATTGGGATAGTCTATTTATTAGAACATTGGGATAGTCTATTAGAACATTGGGATAGTCTATTTATTAGAACATTGGCATAGTCTATTAATTAGAACATTGGGATAGTCTATTAGAACATTGGCATTGTCTATTTATTAGAACATTGGGATAGTCTATTAGAACATTGGGATAGTCTATTTATTAGAACATTGGCATAGTCTATTTATTAGAACATTAGGATAGTCTATTTATTAGAACATTGTGATAGTCTATTTATTAGAACATTGGGATAGTCTATTTATTAGAACATTGGCATAGTCTATTTATTAGAACATTAGGATAGTCTATTAGAACATTGGGATAGTCTATTTATTAGAACATTGGGATAGTCTATTAGAACATTGGGATAGTCTATTTATTAGAACATTGGTATAGTCTATTTATTAGAACATTGGGATAGTCTATTTATTAGAACATTGGGATAGTCTATTAGAACATTGGGATAGTCTATTTATTAGAACATTGGGATAGTCTATTTATTAGAACATTGGGATAGTCTATTTATTAGAACATTGGGATAGTCTATTTATTAGAACATTGGGATAGTCTATTTATTAGAACATTGGGATAGTCTATTTATTAGAACATTGGTATAGTCTATTTATTAGAACATTGGGATAGTCTATTAGAACATTGGGATAGTCTATTTATTAGAACATTGGGATAGTCTATTAGAACATTGGGATAGTCTATTTATTAGAACATTGGGATAGTCTATTTATTAGAACATTGGGATAGTCTATTTATTAGAACATTGGGATAGTCTATTTATTAGAACATTGGGATAGTCTATTTATTAGAACATTGGGATAGTCTATTTATTAGAACATTGGGATAGTCTATTTATTAGAACATTGGGATAGTCTATTAGAACATTGGGATAGTCTATTTATTAGAACATTGGGATAGTCTATTTATTAGAACATTGGTATAGTCTATTTATTAGAACATTGGGATAGTCTATTAGAACATTGGGATAGTCTATTTATTAGAACATTGGGATAGTCTATTAGAACATTGGGATAGTCTATTTATTAGAACATTGGGATAGTCTATTTATTAGAACATTGGGATAGTCTATTTATTAGAACATTGGGATAGTCTATTTATTAGAACATTGGGATAGTCTATTTATTAGAACATTGGGATAGTCTATTTATTAGAACATTGGGATAGTCTATTTATTAGAACATTGGGATAGTCTATTAGAACATTGGGATAGTCTATTTATTAGAACATTGGGATAGTCTATTAGAACATTGGGATAGTCTATTTATTAGAACATTGGGATAATCTATTTATTAGAACATTGGGATAGTCTATTTATTAGAACATTAGGATATTCTATTTATTAGAACATTGGGATAGTCTATTTATTAGAACATTGGGATAGTCTATTAGAACATTGGGATAGTCTATTTATTAGAACATTGGGATAGTCTATTTATTAGAACATTGGGATAGTCTATTTATTAGAACATTGGGATAGTCTATTTATTAGAACATTGGGATAGTCTATTTATTAGAACATTGGGATAGTCTATTAGAACATTGGGAGAGTCTATTAGAACATTGGCATAGTCTATTTATTAGAACATTTGGATAGTCTATCTATTAGAACATTGGGATAGTCTATTTATTAGAACATTGGGATAGTCTATCTATTAGAACATTGGGATAGTCTATTTATTAGAACATTGGGATAGTCTATTTATTAGAACATTGGGATAGTCTATTTATTAGAACATTGGGATAGTCTATTAGAACATTGGGATAGTCTATTAGAACATTGGGATAGTCTATTTATTAGAACATTGGGATAGTCTATTAGAACATTGGGATAGTCTATTAGAACATTGGGATAGTCTATTTATTAGAACATTGGCATAGTCTATTTATTAGAACATTGGGATAGTCTATTAGAACATTGGCATTGTCTATTTATTAGAACATTGGGATAGTCTATTAGAACATTGGGATAGTCTATTTATTAGAACATTGGGATAGTCTATTTATTAGAACATTGGGATAGTCTATTAGAACATTGGCATTGTCTATTTATTAGAACATTGGGATAGTCTATTAGAACATTGGCATTGTCTATTTATTAGAACATTGGGATAGTCTATTTATTAGAACATTAGGATAGTCTATTTATTAGAACATTGGGATAGTCTATTTATTAGAACATTGGGATAGTCTATTAGAACATTGGGATAGTCTATTTATTAGAACATTGGCATAGTCTATTTATTAGAACATTGGGATAGTCTATTAGAACATTGGCATTGTCTATTTATTAGAACATTGGGATAGTCTATTAGAACATTGGGATAGTCTATTTATTAGAAAATTGGCATAGTCTATTTATTAGAACATTAGGATAGTCTATTTATTAGAACATTGGGATAGTCTATTTATTAGAACATTGGGATAGTCTATTTATTAGAACATTGGCATAGTCTATTTATTAGAACATTAGGATAGTCTATTAGAACATTGGGATAGTCTATTTATTAGAACATTGGGATAGTCTATTAGAACATTGGGATAGTCTATTTATTAGAACATTGGGATAGTCTATTTATTAGAACATTGGGATAGTCTATTAGAACATTGGAATAGTCTATTTATTAGAACATTGGGATAGTCTATTTATTAGAACATTGGGATAGTCTATTTATTAGAACATTGGCATAGTCTATTTATTAGAACATTGGGATAGTCTATTTATTAGAACATTGGGATAGTCTATTTATTAGAACATTGGGATAGTCTATTTATTAGAACATTGGGATAGTCTATTTATTAGAACATTGGGATAGTCTATTTATTAGAACATTGGGATAGTCTATTTATTAGAACATTGGGATAGTCTATTTATTAGAACATTAGGATAGTCTATTTATTAGAACATTGGGATAGTCTATTTATTAGAACATTGGGATAGTCTATTTATTAGAACATTGGGATAGTCTATTAGAACATTGGCATAGTCTATTTATTAGAACATTGGGATAGTCTATTTATTAGAACATTGGGATAGTCTATTTATTAGAACATTGGGATAGTCTATTTATTAGAACATTGGGATAGTCTATTTATTAGAACATTGGCATAGTCTATTTATTAGAACATTGGGATAGTCTATTAGAACATTGGGATAGTCTATTTATTAGAACATTGGGATAGTCTATTTATTAGAACATTGGGATAGTCTATTTATTAGAACATTGGCATAGTCTATTTATTAGAACATTGGGTTAGTCTATTAGAACATTGGGTTAGTCTATTAGAACATTGGGATAGTCTATTTATTAGAACATTGGGATAGTCTATTTATTAGAACATTGGGATAGTCTATTTATTAGAACATTGGGATAGTCTATTTATTAGAACATTGGGATAGTCTATTTATTAGAACATTGGGATAATCTATCTATTAGAACATTGGGATAGTCTATTTATTAGAACATTGGGATAGTCTATTTATTAGAACATTGGGATAGTCTATTAGAACATTGGGATAGTCTATTAGAACATTGGGATAGTCTATTTATTAGAACATTGGGATAGTCTATTAGAACATTGGGATAGTCTATTTATTAGAACATTGGGATAGTCTATTTATTAGAACATTGGGATAGTCTATTTATTAGAACATTGGGATAGTCTATTTATTAGAACATTGGGATAGTCTATTTATTAGAACATTGGGATAGTCTATTTATTAGAACATTGGGATAGTCTATTTATTAGAACATTGGGATAGTCTATTTATTAGAACATTGGGATAGTCTATTTATTAGAACATTGGGATAGTCTATTTATTAGAACATTGGGATAGTCTATTTATTATAACATTGGGATAGTCTATTTATTAGAACATTGGGATAGTCTATTAGAACATTGGGATAGTCTATTTATTAGAACATTGGGATTGTCTATTTATTAGAACATTGGGATAGTCTATTTATTAGAACATTGGGATAGTCTATTTATTAGAACATTGGGATAGTCTATTTATTAGAACATTGGGATAGTCTATTAGAACATTGGGATAGTCTATTAGAACATTGGCATAGTCTATTTATTAGAACATTGGGATAGTCTATTTATTAGAACATTGGGATAGTCTATTTATTAGAACATTGGGATTGTCTATTTATTAGAACATTGGGATAGTCTATTGATTAGAACATTGGGATAGTCTATTAGAACATTGGGATAGTCTATTTATTAGAACATTGGGATAGTCTATTTATTAGAACATTGGGATAGTCTATTTATTAGAACATTGGGATAGTCTATTTATTAGAACATTGGGATAGTCTATTTATTAGAACATTGGGATAGTCTATTTATTAGAACATTGGGATAGTCTATTTATTAGAACATTGGGATAGTCTATTTATTAGAACATTGGGATAGTCTATTTATTAGAACATTGGGATAGTCTATTAGAACATTGGCATAGTCTATTTATTAGAACATTGGGATAGTCTATTTATTAGAACATTGGGATAGTCTATTTATTAGAACATTGGGATAGTCTATTTATTAGAACATTGGGATAGTCTATTAGAACATTGGGATAGTCTATTAGAACATTGGGATAGTCTATTTATTAGAACATTGGGATAGTCTATTAGAACATTGGGATAGTCTATTTATTAGAACATTGGGATAGTCTATTTATTAGAACATTGGGATAGTCTATTTATTAGAACATTGGGATAGTCTATTTATTAGAACATTGGGATAGTCTATTTATTAGAACATTGGGATAGTCTATTTATTAGAACATTGGGATAGTCTATTTATTAGAACATTGGGATAGTCTATTTATTAGAACATTGGGATAGTCTATTTATTAGAACATTGGGATAGTCTATTTATTAGAACATTGGGATAGTCTATTTATTAGAACATTGGGATAGTCTATTTATTATAACATTGGGATAGTCTATTTATTAGAACATTGGGATAGTCTATTAGAACATTGGGATAGTCTATTTATTAGAACATTGGGATTGTCTATTTATTAGAACATTGGGATAGTCTATTTATTAGAACATTGGGATAGTCTATTTATTAGAACATTGGGATAGTCTATTTATTAGAACATTGGGATAGTCTATTAGAACATTGGCATAGTCTATTTATTAGAACATTGGGATAGTCTATTTATTAGAACATTGGGATAGTCTATTTATTAGAACATTGGGATTGTCTATTTATTAGAACATTGGGATAGTCTATTGATTAGAACATTGGGATAGTCTATTAGAACATTGGGATAGTCTATTTATTAGAACATTGGGATAGTCTATTTATTAGAACATTGGGATAGTCTATTTATTAGAACATTGGGATAGTCTATTTATTAGAACATTGGGATAGTCTATTTATTAGAACATTGGGATAGTCTATTTATTAGAACATTGGGATAGTCTATTTATTAGAACATTGGGATAGTCTATTTATTAGAACATTGGGATAGTCTATTAGAACATTGGCATAGTCTATTTATTAGAACATTGGGATAGTCTATTTATTAGAACATTGGGATAGTCTATTTATTAGAACATTGGGATAGTCTATTAGAACATTGGGATAGTCTATTTATTAGAACATTGGGATAGTCTATTAGAACATTGGGATAGTCTATTTATTAGAACATTGGGATAGTCTATTTATTAGAACATTGGGATAGTCTATTTATTAGAACATTGGCATAGTCTATTTATTAGAACATTGGGATAGTCTATTTATTAGAACATTGGGATAGTCTATTATAACATTGGGATAGTCTATTAGAACATTGGGATAGTCTATTTATTAGAACATTGGGATAGTCTATTAGAACATTGGGATAGTCTATTTATTAGAACATTGGGATAGTCTATTTATTAGAACATTGGGATAGTCTATTTATTAGAACATTGGGATAGTCTATTTATTAGAACATTGGGATAGTCTATTTATTAGAACATTGGGATAGTCTATTTATTAGAACATTGGGATAGTCTATTTATTAGAACATTGGGATAGTCTATTTATTAGAACATTGGGATAGTCTATTTATTAGAACATTAGGATAGTCTATTTATTAGAACATTGGGATAGTCTATTTATTAGAACATTGGGATAGTCTATTTATTAGAACATTGGGATAGTCTATTAGAACATTGGCATAGTCTATTTATTAGAACATTGGGATAGTCTATTTATTAGAACATTGGGATAGTCTATTTATTAGAACATTGGGATAGTCTATTTATTAGAACATTGGGATAGTCTATTTATTAGAACATTGGCATAGTCTATTTATTAGAACATTGGGATAGTCTATTAGAACATTGGGATAGTCTATTTATTAGAACATTGGGATAGTCTATTTATTAGAACATTGGGATAGTCTATTTATTAGAACATTGGCATAGTCTATTTATTAGAACATTGGGTTAGTCTATTAGAACATTGGGATAGTCTATTTATTAGAACATTGGGATAGTCTATTTATTAGAACATTGGGATAGTCTATTTATTAGAACATTGGGATAGTCTATTTATTAGAACATTGGGATAGTCTATTTATTAGAACATTGGGATAGTCTATTTATTAGAACATTGGGATAATCTATCTATTAGAACATTGGGATAGTCTATTTATTAGAACATTGGGATAGTCTATTTATTAGAACATTGGGATAGTCTATTAGAACATTGGGATAGTCTATTAGAACATTGGGATAGTCTATTTATTAGAACATTGGGATAGTCTATTAGAACATTGGCATAGTCTATTTATTAGAACAATGGTAAGTCCCCCTCTTCCTCCCGCATGAAGTTTTCTGAGAGCGGTGCTTAGGGGTTTGCTGACATTGTTCAAGTACTATTCCTTATTCACTTCATACAGACCTAACTTGGACCCCATATAAGATTTTGTTTTGCCTAATAGATTGACTCCATAATTATTTATCAATTTCTACCTAACTATGAATGTTTAAGTATATTATATATTATGGAATACATAATTAGGTTTATTTATATAATGATTGAATGAATTATTAAAAAGTAATTAACTCCATCTTTTATTTTATCAATTGACTGACATTTTTCGGTGGCTTTTCCTTTCAAATCAGATTTACGGCATTTCTAATTAAAATGAAAATAGATACAACGAAATGATGTTAATATAAATATAAAATTTTAAAAATATTTATCAATGACGAGGTCAAAGGTGATCTCTTACTGCGCAGATTTCGTACAAACTTCTGAATACAGGCATAATCCAGATGCCATCAAATGGTACAGACACAATTGGTTTAAATATCATTATCTCCAGCTACTTCCTTTATTCAAACTCTCCGTATAGCGATTTCTAATGATTCATTATATCTCTATTGTACAATATTTATTAATTATAATATAAATATTTATCGGACTTATATCAAAACTAACTAATGAAAGATTTATATACCTCGGATATTCTTTCATGTATAAAGTCAATATGACAATCCTAACACCACTTTTCCATTTGCATCCAAATGTTTATCATCAGTTTAACTATACAAAGAAACTACATATAGATTATATAAGATGTAATATTTACATTATATAAGTAGATTTTATAATAAATACCAACAGCAACTTTTACTTTCCCAGTCACTCTATTTTCATGTTTCATCATATTTTAAAAATATTGTTTCTGATAGCAATTCATTCAGAATATTAATATCCAAAATGAATACATTATCATCAATCATTTCAGTAGACGATGATGATGAGGAGGAAGGTTCTTGTATAGATCAATGTTTGATAGATTCAGATATGCTTTTAGTTTTTGCTGAGTATATTTGTTAATGTTCAGATGGATTATTGCTGAGTATGCATTTGCCTTCACCTAAATTTAGTTGATAAATAATTCAAACTATTTATTTTTTTCAATGATTAGTTAATTTTCAATGAATATAAGTTTAATATAAACATAATATATTCATTATTTATATTTTTATATAGCAATTTAAATTAAATTATACAGAATATGAATTTAATTGTTAATTGTTATTAATCTTAAATTTAAAAAAAAATTATTTTAAAATTTGCTTATGTAATTATTGATAAATAACATATTATCTTATTAACGGGATTATTATAATCTAAATATATTACTACTAATAAAGATTATACAAGTTTTGATTTGATTAAAACAGTATGTAATCATTTAAACATCTTTGGAGGTTATAGAGAATTTAATTCATAATATAACATGCCAAATCATCTTTTTATAAACAATAAAATAACAGAAAATGTAAATATACCCCTTGATCTTTTAATATAAATATAAACATTGAAATTTAAACTTTCATTTTTTTTTAATATTATAAAAATTGTTAAATTATAAGTTTACCAAATATAAAGTTTAATTGAATTAAGTTATTCAAAAATTAATGAATTTATATAAATAATCAATAATTTATAAATAATCAATAATATTTTCTAAGAGTAGACATTAGAATACGTTATTTGAAAATTTGTATTCAATTTTAAAAACAGAAATTTTAACATAAAATAGAAAATTAAGTCAATTATTATTTTATATAATAAAAAAAAATTACATAATTTCTTAAATTTCCATACCATTCATTGGTTAAAACAAATGAGACAATGGAACCAAATAATGTTACGCAGAGATTCATTAGAATGTTATGCCATCCCCTTTGTCATCTCTTCAACAATACCACTAATCATACTCTCTCATATACAGGCAATACATATTTAGCAATATCTCGAGATATATGTGTGCAATTCAATCTCATTCAATATTTATCTTATTCAATATTTATCTTATTCAATATTTATCTTATTCAATATTTATCTTATTCAATATTTATCTTATTCATTTCCTATATAGAAATAAGGATATCAATTAAATTAGTATTATCTCAAATATTGAGTGTTTTGCATTGCAGTTTTTTGTTTGTACCAATCTCCGCAATTTTCATGGTTTGGTGAATTATCTGTAGAGGTTGATTGATGTTATGCTACCCAGATTGCTCTTACATTTCTTTTATATCTTCATCAATTTCTTCTTAATTGATAATTATTAATTTTATAAAAATCATAGAATATATCTATATTAGATCGTTATATAGGACACTATCAGTTTCACATTCAATAACTTTTCCAATTCCATGATATGATATAAAACTTCTTTTTTGCCAAGTATAATAGAAGCTCACAGAAATATCAGTATGTCCATTTGATGAACTATTAGCAGATCTTATAATTTATGTTACCTTGTAATTTCATATCTCAAGTAACTGAATTTTCAGAAATAATTAAATTAATGATAAATTAATAAATAATTAAAAAATTTTAAAATAATATATTTAAACACTCACTTTAATCAATGCTGAGCTTTTTAGTTATTCTTGAATATGTCTTGATCAACTCTCTAATGAAGTGTTCCATTTTACCATCTACTACTTCACTTCTATCTTATTACAATCCCATATATTGCTCTTAACTATATCACAGTAAATCTTAAGATTTTATATCATTTTGCAAGTATCAGAAATCAATTTTAATATTCCATTACATTTATCACATATATCTTTCTTATGTTATAATTGATCTAATCTATCAAAGTCTGTTGTTTTTATCTGTATTTATCTGTTGACATTTATGGTAACTTCCTCTTTGACGTTAACAATAAGACTCATCATATATTATATAAATATATTAGATCTAGTATTTTATATATAATTTAATTGTATATATTAACTATTGAAATAATTTAGTAAATAAATTTAGGAAATTTACAAAAATAAATTTGTTTAAATAATTTAAAATTTACACTTTAATTTTTTGTATAAAACAGTAAAACTAACTTGAACTGTAATATTAGTTCATACCTTAAATTGAGCAAGAGATTGTTTTGATGGTCTTGGCATATTAATAAAGTATGTTATGGTAACAATAAAATGAAATAGAATAGATTAATAGAATAATAATTGTAGATAAAATATTATGAAAAATGAGAGATTTAACATTATTTAAAATACTTCACAATTCATTTATAAAGTATGGTAACATCTCCTATGTTTTAAAATTTGTAAATTTCAATGTTTTTCTATCTTTAAATTATATTTTTTTTAAACGATTAAAGTATATCTAATTTTATTATATTAAAGTTATAAAATAATAATATCAAATCTATTATGTAATTATTATTTTATTTTAAATGGCGAGTTTTATATTTTATATATGCTTAAGATTATTTATCGTATTTTGATTTAAATTTTTTAATCTTTTTTTAAATGATTGTTAAATAAATAGAGTGCACCTACCTTAATATAACTTAATATAACTTAATATAACTTAATATAACTTAATATAACTTCAAATAACTTCAAATAACTTCAAATAACTTCAAATAACTTCAAATAACTTCAAATAACTTCAAATATCTTCAAATAACTTCAAATAACTTCAAATAACTTCAAATAACTTCAAATAACTTCAAATAACTTCAAATAACTTCAAATAACTTCAAATAACTTCAAATAACTTCAAATAACTTCAAATAACTTCAAATAACTTCAAATAACTTCAAATAACTTCAAATAACTTCAAATAACTTCAAATAACTTCAAATAACTTCAAATAACTTCAAATAACTTCAAATAACTTCAAATAACTTCAAATAACTTCAAATAACTTCAAATAACTTCAAATAACTTCAAATAACTTCAAATAACTTCAAATAACTTCAAATAACTTCAAATAACTTCAAATAACTTCAAATAACTTCAAATAACTTCAAATAACTTCAAATAACTTCAAATAACTTCAAATAACTTCAAATAACTTCAAATAACTTCAAATAACTTCAAATAACTTCAAATAACTTGATATAACTTGATATAACTTGATATAACTTGATATAACTTGATATAACTTGATATAACTTGATATAACTTGATATAACTTGATATAACTTGATATAACTTGATATAACTTGATATAACTTGATATAACTTGATATAACTTGATATAACTTGATATAACTTGATATAACTTGATATAACTTGATATAACTTGATATAACTTGATATAACTTGATATAACTTGATATAACTTGATATAACTTGATATAACTTAAAATAACTTAATATAACTTAATATAACGTTTTTTAAATCATAAATATATTTCTAACTTTTCATATCAATTTCAGAGTAGATTAGAATAGTACTTTTATTATATATAAAAGATGTTAAATTTATATTTAATGTAATATTATTCAATATGATTGTATGAATGAAGTATCAAGTATCAAGTATCAATGAACTAATTTTTAGAAATTTATTTATTTTGAATTTATAAAATATTCCTCTATAAGTTTTTTAAATATGCACTTTATTTTATAACCCATAAGTATTATATAAGTTTCATCACTCCTTTTCGCTTAAATGACTATTTTATAACTTGGTCATTATAACTTAAATATAAAACAATTATTATTTTTAAAATGACTAAAAATGACACAATATTATATGTTTTTTATTCAAAAGCAATAAATATATTATACATATAATAAACTTTATTTATATATTTTTTTGCATAAAATTTATATTATACTATTTTTCATAATTAATTACTATTGTTAGGTATATATATATAATATTATATTCTAAACCTAATATAATTTGGGTAATAAAATCCGAGCACGAGGTCGATGTCGGGGGACGGCCGTAGCGCATTCGTGAGTTTAGTTGGTGTGGTGGAAATTTGTGACGACCCGTCCGAAACTCCGATAAAGGGGTTGGAGAAAAAATTGGAATTTTAAAAAAATTTCCCCCCCCCCCAAAATGTCTTTTATACCCGTTTTTTGGCTTTCGCCTTGGTCAACATATCGGTAGCAAAAAAAGTCGTTAACGTTGGGAGATAGCCAACTCGGCGAATTTAGTACTTTACGCGTTTTTTAAAAAACTACCTACGTCTTCGGCTTCGTACGAGCAACGGGGTACC
>OZ038315.1:600469-632969 GCA_964035775.1 Osedax frankpressi | reverse complement strand
TTCTTCCTCTCTTTATTTCTTTCTTTCTTTCTTTCTTTCTTTCTTTCAATTACTCCCATCGTATAACTAATGTTTGTATTGGGTTTGGTTTTTTGTTTGTTTCTGCGTAGTTTTTTTTGAATAAATTAATATAAATTTGACGCCAGATTAAGTTCGTATACTATAATTATATTATTTGTGTTTATGTTTTTGGTTTGGATTCTGTTTAGGAATTATAAGTCATAAAACTATAGTTTTAGATTTGAGTTTAGTTTTAGGTTTGGATTCGAGTTTGTATTTGGGATTATTTCTGAGGTTTTTTTAAAAATAAAATAGTATATATCAGGCTATCTTCGTAAACAAATAATTATAATGTTTGGTTTTAGGGTTCGTTTTGGATATATGTCGGGGTTTGGGTTTAGTTCTTTATAGGTTTTTCCAAAAGTAAAATAATGTATATTTAATCTAATCGGGCTATATTTATATAACTTTAATTATAATATTTCGTTTAAGTTTGGTTCTACGCGGGGTTTTGAATAAATTAAAATAAATTTGATGCCAGGAAATGTTCGTAGACTATAATTATATTATTTGTTTTTGGTTTTTGGTTTGGGTTCGATTCCGCGTAGGCTTTTTTTAGAATGCATTATAATACCGATTTTAATGCCGAGATATATTTATATACTATAATTATAATTTGGGGGTTTAAATTTTGGTTTGGTTCCGTGTGGATTTTTTTAAAATAAATTAAATTAAATTTGATGCCGGAATATGTTCGTATCCTATAATTATAACATTTTATTTCGATTTTAGGTTATTTTTTGGTTTGGGTTTACGTGGGCTTTTTTAAAATATATTAAAATACGATAAAATATAAAAGAAGGCGCGACTTAATTTTAATCTACGCGTCGACCAATCATCGATTAGACTAATCGACGCCCGCAAGAGTGGCGGCGGCGTCGTATATAATGAATCGCGTATACATTAATTCGCGTTCATTCTAAAATTTACTTATAATATTTAATATCGATTATATATATATATATATATATATTGATATATATCAATTATTATACATGTTTAATCCTAAAATGTATTGATTGCATTCGCAATGACTTGCGCTTGTTTTAGATAATACAATACTCATTATAGTGATTTTTATTTAGTTTTAAAATAATAAATATATCAAAAGTTACGATAAATATTTGTATTATTTTTCAAATTATTGCAATAAAAATAATGATATTTTTTCATAAATAATAAAATGTTAATTTCTTACAACCTACACATATTTATTATATGAAACTCATATTTATATTAAACAATTGTGAATAATTTAGTATTACTTATAACTATAATTTAGTAAACAAATAACTAAATTAAAATATTGTTATTAAAAAAATTAAATAATACAGTTAGAAATATGTCAATTGTTTATTTTAGATAATTTAATTTAATTTTCTTGGGAATTTTTTTAAAATTAGTTAATTAAAGTTAATTAACAAATTATTTAAATTTTCTTATAAAGTGTAACTTGTTATTATCTACTTTAAATTAGGAACTATTTCCTTAATGAATTTTAAAACTTGATATTTATGTTATTAGAAAATTATTTAATATTAGTTATATATTTATTTTTGAAAATATATATATTGTATATTAAATGATTGTAAGAATGTTTTTTATTAATAAAATGAATATCTTCTTTTTTTATAAGCCTTTGTAAAATTTGTACATACAATTTGAGAGACGATAAGAGACTTTCTTGAATTAATCTTGAATTCAAATTTTCATATATAAAATCATAACAATTAAAAATACAAATTTAACTTTATTTTCTATCATTTTAATTTTAATTAATTTTGAGTTTGATAATATATATAATATATCTAAATTGTAAATATTATATAACTATTTTATTAATAATATAATTTATGGAAAATTCAATCAAATTTTGTTGTAATTTTACTATTTAATTATAAATTCTAAATAAAATTAACAATAAAAGACAAAATTATTAAATAAAATTTATATAAAATATAGACTAGAGTACAGATTAGTACTAGAGTATTATTAACTCTGTTAATAATTTATAATATTAAAATTATATAATTTATGTAATTAATTAATATCATGATTCTAAATAATATAATTCTTGCATGTTGCATTATTGGTAATAAATTGTTATTTTACTACACTAATTTACATTAGAGCGAGTTGATCTAAACTGCATTCATTATCACCGCAGGAAATGCCTGGCCTTGGATAGTTTCGAAGACGCCGTAGTGCTTGAGGACTACTCCAACGACCTCCTGGATGATAAGCACGGCTGTCCTGCCTACGTCAGCCCCGAGATCATCTCAATGGCCCGACCTCACTCCGGCCGAGCTGCTGACCTCTGGTCACTCGGAGTTATCTCCTACATCCTCATGGTTGGCAGGTATCCGTTCCATCACCGTTCTCCGTCTCTTCTGTTCGGCAAAATTCGTCGCGCCAAGTTCTCTATTCCTGCCGACGTGTCTCCATTGGGCAGAAGTCTCATCGCTTGCCTTCTTCGCTACGAACCCAGCGATCGCATGTCCGCATCTCAAGTCACCGTGCACCCGTGGTTCACTCGACGAATAGCTTACGGCGAAGTCGCGGAGTCTGTCGGCTCCGAAGTCGACCAGCCTCGACCTCCGGTGGTCTGTCCGGGTAAGAGGTACGCGGTGTCCGACCTCTACGATCATTGCGTGCCCGAGTTGAAGGTTGTTAAACGCGAGGCTACGTCCCAGACTCCTCAGAACGAACACACACCCTTCCCTTTGTTTTAGTGATCTTGTCGTACCCCCATAACGCGGGTCTCAAACCCACCGCTACCACGTTCCTCGTAATATATTTTATTTTATATTTATTCATTTCATTCGTAAACTGACTATCATTTATTGATAACTGTAATATTAATGTGTAATAGTTATATATATTATGAACTATGGTATTATTTCTAAGCATGTTTATTTTTGATTATCAGTGATATGCTTTATAATTTACGATCTATCTATTATCCCTTATTATTTTGTAGAATTCTAATGAGTCATTGCTGTCAGTTTATAGTATTATTGAAGTTATCATCAAATTCAGTTTGAATTCAGATAACACAAATAACACATTCAATTATATTCAATTGCTTAATTAACTAATACAGAAGACTACAAATAATAAAATCAATTTAATAATGTATTAATTTAGAAAAAATTATTATATAATTATGCAAATTGCAAATAAAAATGAAAATGTTTATATTAATATTATTTGTAGATAAATAATAAATCATAAATGGCTTTCAATTGAAATAAATGTAAATCATTACAATGTTATATACAATACATTTTTTTAATATCACATAACTATGCATGTTTTAGAAACATTCCTGCCTTGCTGTTTAACAAATTTACTTTGAAATACTTCGGCTCTACCTGCAAATTTAAACTCTGGTTTATTTGAGGTAGTTAACTTATTATGACATGAATTATTTAATAAGTTATAAATATTTCTAAATGTTTAATATTAGTTTGTAATCATCCCACACAATGTTATAATGACTTGTGGTAGACTTTACTAAATAAATTGAAACCTTTACTCTCAGCCAACATGTCTGCTACGGAGAGATATTCATAGAAATCAATTGTATTTGAGCCGTCTATATCAGCCTCGGCTAAAGCTTCCTGTTGTATTTAAAACAATATTTGAGACTATATTATTTACTTCTATTGTGTGTCTTATATAACACAGTAATATAAAAATTGCTAGTTTATTTCACGATTAATATAATTTTTTATTTGCGATTTATAGAGAAAAATAGTTAAGAGAAAATAGTTGAAAACTTGAATTTGGTTTGCTGAGAATTCTTGCCCAACAGTTGAAGTCATTGCTAACATCATCTAAAGGAAAACATAATCTTGTAAATATGATATAGAGAGACTTATCATTAATAATAATATAGTTATTACAGCAGTAGTATTAATAATATTGTATTATATTAAATATAATAGTTATTACAGCAATATTATTAATAATATTATATAAAATATAATAGTTATTACAGCAATATTATTAATAATATTATATTATATTAAATATAATAGTTATTACAGCAATATTATTAATAATATTATATTATATTAATATAATAGTTATCATAGCAGTATTATTATAAATAGTATTTCTAAAACCTCTGGTAAATCAAGTGTTTCATCATTATTAGTGTCATATTTCTTGAAACTTCTCCATTGCTCTTTTACCTGACATATATTTTAAAATATATTCTAAATATTTAATATATTTAGAAAAAAACTAGCCAATAAATTGTACTTACATAAGGTTGTGTCATATGCGGAAAATATTTCAAAACTTTGATCATATCAATAAATCCATTTCTAGGATTCACAAATAGAGGATGATTATTCTCAACTGTGAAATGTTTTAAATTCATTTTCCACATAAAATACGAATTTTTGTTATTTTTTAGACGTTACTTCAAACTATATTGAACTAAATAAATAGAATAAATGCATATGAAAAAGTATATAGATTACATTATTATTTAACCTATTAATATATTTTATTTAATAAATGATATAATATAATTATTAATGAGAATATATATATATATATATATATATATATATATTCTATACATATATATACATATATATATAATATATATATATTTATATATATATATATATATATATATATTACATATATAGTTAACATGATTTAGTATTATATATATCATTAATATATATCAATTATATAATTATAAATTGTATTAAATAATTTGTTTATAATTTGCATTAAGTTAGTTTAGTAGATTATTAAGTAGATTATTAAGTTAGAATATTAAGTAAAATTACAATAGTAATGCAAGATAAAATACTTTAATTATAAATAAATACAATTAATATTTCCCAAGAATAATAAAACAAGCTAATTATATAATATAATATTTATATAAATGCTATTTTTAATTTATATTTTTAGCTGCTCATCTCGTTTATAAGAAATTTTCATTATAATAAATATGAATAACTAAATCATCGCGTAAAAGGTTACATCCATCTACATTTATTGGAGCCATATTTTAACCAATACAATAAAGTATGAAAGTATCATACAGTCATGACTACAATATGCATATGCATATGACTACAGTATTGTTGTACAATATTGTCTCTATGTACTATCTATATACTAATATTATTATATTTTATATTTACAATATTACTTTTATTTTCCTTAAGTTTACTCAATCGACTTCTGATTTCTTTAATCTTGAGATTTCCTTCGTCGGTTTCGTTATTATTGAGTTTTTCGATAGACTCGGCTTCATTAAACAAATTATTCACGGCTGAACTATAAAAGAGTCCGGTGGTAAGATTGAACAACAATGAAAGTGGACATATTAAATATAGTCCAGCAAATAAATAATATATACTTAAACAATTACTTAAACAATTACTTAAACAATTACTTAAACAATTACTTAAACAATTACTTAAACAATTACTTAAACAATTACTTAAACAATTACTTAAACAATTACTTAAACAATTACTTAAACAATTACTTAAACAATTACTTAAACAATTACTTAAACAATTACTTAAACAATTACTTAAACAATTACTTAAACAATTACTTAAACAATTACTTAAACAATTACTTAAACAATTACTTAAACAATTAATTACATATAAGTACCTACTAATGTAATATTTTATACCAATAATGTATTACATGTTATACTGCTACGTTATTGTATAAACATTTAGTATAAAGATGTAAATATATATGTAAAATACTCAAAGACATAGATACACTTAAATATGTTAATATGCAATATTAATAAAGAAGATATATAAATGGTAATCTTTATAATTCAATTCATCCATTTCATATATTCACTATAATGTTGTTTATATTATATACTCTTAATATCCCATCAATTTGAATTCGTATTCCAGACCAATAATTATACACCAATGTTACAAACTTTCTTTGTACATTATATGCTGTTGATAATTTCTTCACCGGCGAAGTGAAATGTTCCTATTTGTAAGGTAAAGTTTTGAAAAAGAAACTACGAGTAAATGAAAATTAATCGTTCTTTTTATAATATAATATAATATCTAACCTACTATGGCAAAGATAAATTAATTATAATATTCTCTTAGTTACATATATGTGTTTATGCATTCGTTTTTACTATATTAAATGCTATAACTTATGACGATATATACAGTAAATACCTATAACACAAACGGATGCAAGTACTTACAGAAATCGTGATGTAGTTGTCGGGTAAATCTGCTCTCAACATGCCGAGTTTACCTTCGCGAGCTGCTCGTGACATCCTCAACGCGGCGAAAGTCAAACGACGTACTTCTTTCTTAATTGCAACCATGTCCTCGATTTCCGATGGGTCTTTATCGGGGAGAGAGTCGGTGATACGCCTGTCAAAGTTGCGAATAGTGTATAAGGGGAGAGTGCGAGAGAGATTTATTGAATGAGGATATATTCTAACTAACGATAGATCTTCCGAAAGTCCGGTGAACATACCTACAACATATTTCTGTTGTTTGAACATTTCGCAGTCAAGTTTACGAATGTCCTGTTCCATGATGAACAAATGTTGTTTGGTTTTCTCGAGTTCGTAGCTTACATCTGCGTACCAGGATATTACAAAACAAGTGAGATTATGGAATTTAGTTAGTTTTTCGTCAATAAACGTTAACTATATTAATAATTCTACATTAATAAAACAACTATTTTTATTATTGTTAGTGAAACATGTTACAAATCTGATAAATTATGTGTGAGAGTGGAAAACAATTAAATCAAAAAGTGAATAATGATTCATAAATTGAGAGAACTACAAAACTAGCTTTGTTAATAAATAAATATACAAACAAAGAGAATAATGGTGAACTATTTCTAGAAATTTTACAGAGAAATTAATACTAATAAAAAGTAACATAATTAGTACAGACCATTAAGAAAATCAAGCTGCGTGTTATTATTGTTGTATATTAACAGACCGCCACTGGACAAGGGTTGTTTGCAATGCATTTCGTTCTTTAACTTATTCTTTGTGTGCTGTTCTCGAAGCTCTTTCAGCTTTTCGTGCAGTTTCGTTTTTTCGTTTTTCTGAAGCTCAATGATGGATTCATAATCTTTTTCCCTGTAAAAATGTGCTCATAATACATTGTTGCTTGCATTTCAATATTAAAGATGTTCTTCGAAATATCAATGAAATATTATAATAATTAATTTAAACAAAAATGATATTTATATGTATTTTTTAAATTTTATTTACATATAATTAATATATTTTATTAAATATTCCAAATTGAAGTTAATTCTGCAAAATGAATTTACCTTATATCCGCTTGTTCTAGAAGTTTCCTTTTTTCCTTCTCCCACAATTGTACAGTAGAATCTTTTCTTAATCTTTATGCAATATATTATTATTATTTATAGAATTATATAGAACCTTTATTAAAAAATAATTACAATTTATACATATTATATCTATATATATATATATATATATATATATATATACATTTATATATTATAATATTATTATTATATAATATTAAATAATATTATACACGTATAAAATAAATAATATAAATTCATTATATACATTACAAATATATAAATAAATATGTATTCACGCCGAAAACTCTTTATTTACTTTCAATTATTCTCTTTATTGAATCACTTTTATACCAGTGATTCTTCTATAGGGTTACAGGTATATAACATCTTAGGCTAACTGAGCGATTTCATCTGTCTTCTCCTGTACCCTCGACTTCAAATGTTGAACTGTTGCAGTTAAGGATACATTTTCCGTCTTTGTCTTGTTAGTGTTCCAGTGCATATCTTTCAATTGGTCTGTAACCTTGGCTAAATCGTCTGTTATATGTATATTAATATCATTGATAAATTAAACATTTAAATCCATAAATTGAAATTAATTTTGGGTAATGGTGTATTAATAATATATTTAAATAATTAATTATACTGAAATTATTATACATACTTTTCAATTTATCAATTGTCCTATTGAAATCCATCTCAGCTATTCCTCCACACTACAACATCAATTCAGTTTATAATCAACATCAATTTAGTTTATAATATATATATATATATATATATATATATATATATATATATATATATATATATATATATTGAAGATATTCCAAAGATTTGCGATGATAATAGATTTTTGAATCTAAACCCTTAATTATGCTGTTGAATATGAAAAACTGGGGAAATTGTCACTGAAGAATAGGATATTACTCTACAATTTGCACTGACTAGAAGATGTATTGTCTTAAAACGTGAACAATACCTACTGTACTAACTAAATATAATATATACATTAGAAAACAATAGAACAGAGTAGTTTATCAATCGTATCCATATTAGGAGTTATACATAGACTTGGAATTATTATGAAATAAAGTAAAGTCACTTTAACATACAAAAATGGACCTACGGATGACCCACAAACTCTCTACCCAATGTGTCTACTGAATACGATCTATAAACTGTATTAAGATAATTCTAGCAAACTTGCTAATACATATTTCTAAAGAAAACAATTATTAATGCCTAGAAATAATTTCTCCCAGGTACACGAGAAAACTTATCGAGCATACCTTTGTCCTCGAATCTGTAATACTGGAAGTTAAATAGAAAATATAAAAAGTGTTTATTTTTTTGAGTGTGCCTTTGATTTGATTCCTTATTTAATACTCTCCCAATTATTTTAAAGTTGACCTATTCCTAAGAGAATAAGAATAATTATCAACAATATTTATAGTGGATAAATTTCCACTAATGTAATTGTAATGTATACCCTCAATAAAGTAGATAGATTGTTCTCTATTATATTAAATCTAGTCTCTGGATCAGTAATTAGAACAGTTTTAAGAATTCGATGGAATTGATCTATTCGGGAACAATGTCGAACTAACAACTTATACAGATGGCAGCGCTATTTTGTCAATAAGTCCTACAAAGATTAACTAAATTCTCGAATAGAATATCTTCTAGTATTATACTAAATTGTAATCCAAATAAGAGTAAATCGTTACGCATCTTTAGAGGTTAGTACATTAAGGTATTGTGTCGACTTTGGTCTGAACCCTAGCTCAATCTATAAAAGAAAGAGATTGACCTGCAAATATCACTAGGCGTTAAATTATTTTTTATTATAGCATCTGACCCGTCCTACAAACTAGACATTGTTTCTGTTGAAGCATTACATTGTTCTCAATATTTTGAATTCCTCCGAATGCCATTTCTGTCGTATAACCACGATATGTATATAACCAGCTCATGCCCAGTCCATAAATCATACTTATTTATACTCGAAGAGAGTACAATGTTTCCTACGACTGGTCACATATTTCTAACAATGTAACACCTTTTGTTATGCTAAAATAGAAAATTGAGAAATTGAATTTAAATCTAGAAACCGATAATAATGGACGATAATAAAGTTGTAAAATTAATATTATAAAATAATACACATATGTGTGGCCATATATATGGCTATAATATCAAGATCATATTTAAGAGATAGGATATCCTATGTAGTTGGAGATAATGGTGGGATACCAGTAAATAATGTATTATCAGGTCATACAATGAAAGTTATTATGTAATAAACAAGTGAGAAAGGTAATTGACTCAAATTAGGTTTACTATTCATCTCCAAATGAATATTAAAGTTTCCTATAATAAAAATAAGTATTGATGATATATTTTCGATTTACTCAAAGTTGGAGAACTCTCTTAGGTCAGTTTTACGAAAGAGTTGAACCAAGTTTATGGATTAATCTTTACAGCTATATCCTGAATATTTTATTTATTTGATTACCCAATTATATGATTACTACATTTCTATTTTGTTATCTCAACTCAATCTTTAGGCTTGATTTAGGTACTCACAATAAAATCTTTACCCGATTCACCAGATAAGTTATGTCATCGGTGTTTCATGGCAGATGGAAAAATTACTATCCATATATTAAATAAATGTTCATAGATGTTAACAAATATACCGGAACGAAAAATAAAATGCAAGCTAGAGTGACGATAACATAGGAAAAAGTCAATAATGTTTCAATACTCCATCTAGGGTCCTAAGCACTTAAATCGTATTTTTTAAAAGAAATAATCTATTCTAATCTATGTTTTTTAACTATTTTTCTTTTGTTAACATTTTTTATATTATTCATTATTTATCTATTATTCATTTTTATTTATGCTTATTTTACTTTTATTTTACTTATGAATACGAGGTCCCGAATCTTTTAAAATTTAGTTTAATTGATTAACAACCGAGCCAAAACTATATATTCTAATAAATACACATCTCTCTTCTCTCTATCTCGTTGTCTTCCTTTTCTACATCACCACGCTAAACTAACGGATGTACTCGTATCGATGGATTCTCTTAGCTTTTCAGTTTCCAAATACAACCCAAACATAAGTTTTGCAGGATCCGCATCTCCTTCGCTCAGATTCACCCCCAAACTTGGCTCTAAAATGAATAAATCTCTGATCTTGTTCCATTTCTCACGCATCTGATAATGTGAAGAATAATTGTTAATGAAATATGTTCAATATAACTAAATATTTGTGTTTAAGTGTTATATAAATAGAAATTATATATATATATATATATATATATATATGTGTGTGTGTATGTGTGTGTGTGTGTGTGTGTATATGTTTATTCACGAAAATCAAATTTTTACATTGTTCGAAGGTGAGTGTAAGTATTAATGTGTATGTGTATGTGTATGTGTATGTGTATGTGTATGTGTATGTGTATGTGTATGTGTATGTGTATGTGTATGTGTATGTGTATGTGTATGTGTATGTGTATGTGTATGTGTATGTGTATGTGTATGTGTATGTGTATGTGTATGTGTATGTGTATGTGTATGTGTATGTGTATGTGTATGTGTATGTGTATGTGTATGTGTATGTGTATGTGTATGTGTATGTGTATGTGTATGTGTGTGTGTGTATGTGTATGTGTATGTGTATGTGTATGTGTATGTGTATGTGTATGTGTATGTGTTTATGTGTGTGCATGTACGTGTGTGCTTGTGTGAGTATGTGTGTGCATGTGTGTGTGTGTGTGTGTGTGTGTGTGTGTGTGTGTGTGTGTGTGTGTGTGTGTGTGTGTGTGTGAGTGTGTGTGCAAATTATTTGATAAGCTTAATCCTAAATAAATAGAGTTAAACATGTGCTAGGTCAGAAGTGAGCTAGTGATTTGATTGGCTAATCACATAAAGCGGTAATTTGTCCTCATAGTGTAAAGTACTTTCAATAGATTCGGAGTAGGCGACGTCTACTAGACGTATTATTTCGAAATTAGTAATGTTTACATATTTATATATCCTGGGATACATATCTAGCTTGCCTCAAAGTCAAAAGATTAACAGATTACAATTAAATGAATTCGATATTAAAGAGATTATATAACATTTAGATTAAATTTAGTATATTTTCATTAAATAGTATATTCATTGTTATTGCGAAATCTTTTTTATGTGAAATGTGAATTTAAAGTGCATTATATATTTTAAATATTAATTTAAATTATAAATATATATAACGGAATTGTAATAATAGTTACATCGTAACATATTTAGATTATGCTGAATTAGGCAAAAAAAACATTAAAATATTTTATTTGCAAGATATTCACTGAATGACAAATAACAATTTGTTGAGATCTGGACTAAAAAATATTTTATTTTTCGAAATTTACAAATTTGCTTGTTTTCTAGTTATTAATATATTTATAAATGTAATTATAAATATAATATTCAGACTCCAAAACACAATAAAATCATATTTGGGATATTTATCTTTTATGGTCATCAAAACAATATTACTATTCTCTTTTTCAGAGTTTAATATTTATCTAGTATATTAAACTAGTATTCTTCTTACATTTTTGTATCGTGATCTACTAGTCAAGATTATTAATTATCAAAATAAGAAATTGTTTAAATCGAATTTAATTTGGATTGTTAATCAATAACGGCCTATATCGTAGTTCGTATATAAACAGAACTCCATATATAGGTCATTACCCTAATTGAAAAGTCATTCACAACCTAATGTAGATATCGGATTGTAACATAATATCTTAGTATTGTATTATTAACTTCCGGTCAATCTTATACTTCCGATTAATGCATTTATTTTTATCTATGAGAGTATAATTGTTATATATATAACAATATATATTGATAAATTGATATATAATATATATAAATATATATATCTAGTTATATTTTTTTGTATATATGTATATTATTACATATATGTACGCATATGCCTAGAGACTTAAACATAACTATTTATTCAGTCCGTATATATTAATTATTATTAGAGAACCGTTTTATTACAACATTTATTATAACAAATCCCTCTGTAAATTCATAAGTTATAACTGATTAAGTTATTCTTATACACGAATGCATTAGGAATTAAAAGCGCAAATTATAAGTTACGCAATATACCCATGTGAATTACGTAACCGATAGCATTGCATAACGTGTTTTTAGTTTTTGTAAAGAAACTTAATCACGTACAGTGAACAGTGTACCATGTACTATGTACTATGTACTATGTACTATGTACTATGTACTATGTACTATGTACTGTATACTTTGTACAATTAACAGTATATAGTGTACAATGTACAGTGTAGAGAGTGGAGTGTACAGTGAACAGTGTACAGTGTACAGTGTACAGTGTACAGTGTACAGTGTACAGTGTACAGTGTACAGTGTACAGTGTACAGTGTACAGTGTACAGTGTACAGTGTACAGTGTACAGTGTACAGTGTACAGTGTACAGTGTACACTGTACAGTGAACACTGTATACTGTACAGTGTACAGTGTACACTGTACTATGTACTGTATACTTTGTACAATTTACAGTATAGAGTGTACAATGTACACTGTTACACAGAGTGTTACACAGAGTGTACATTGTACAGTGTAGAGAGTAGAGTGTACAGTGTACAATGTACAGTGTACAGTGTACAGTGTACAGTGTACAGGGAACAGTGAACAGTGTACAGTGAACAGTGTACAGTGTACAGTGTACAGTGTACAATGTACAAATATTCACTATGTAATTACGAAATGCGCGCTATAATGTGTTGTTAAATATAATACGTACATTGTTTAGTACACAATGTTTAGTATGTATGGTGTTGAATATAAAGGTACTATTAATACTCTCAAAGCTCCCTATTTACATACATTACATGGGGCTATGGTAGTATGAGATATCTAATATATTGATGACTACATATCGATATGATTATTATTTGATTGACAAATTAATTAATAACATCGAAGTTATCAAATCTATTTCTCAAATGGGGATATTTAGAATATTTAGTATAATAAATGTATATTTAATATAATTTATATAATAATATATATTATATAAATTAAAATTTAGAATAGTTTAATAAATAGTTTTAGAATAGTTTTTGAAATAGTGACAATTTAAAATGTTCATAGAAATGTTATATTTAATAATTATAATTTTTTTAATTCTTAAAATTTTAAATTAAATTAAATCATTGCATTATTCCTTATAACGTGACTTATACTTATATTTATAATGACATATAAACCAAGTATATAAATAAAGATGATACTACTTCTGTAATAACCACATATAACTATATTTACCCTATACACAATAACCTGAATTACTTCAGATATTGAAAATACTTCCACACCCTCTAAATATAGAGATATATAACTAACTATCAGTTCATTACTTAAACACTTTACTTAAACACTTCACTTACATTACTCCTGACATTACTCCTGACATTACTCCTGACATTACTCCTGACATTACTCCTGACATTACTCCTGACATTACTCCTGACATTACTCCTGACATTACTACTGACATTACTCCTGACATTACTCCTGACATTACTCCTGACATTACTCCTGACATTACTCCTGACATTACTCCTGACATTACTCCTGACATTACTCCTGACATTACTCCTGACATTACTCCTGACATTACTCCTGACATTACTCCTGACATTACTCCTGACATTACTCCTGACATTACTCCTGACATTACTCCTGACATTACTCCTGACATTACTCCTGACATTACTCCTGAAATTACTCCTGAAATTACTCCTGACATTACTCCTGACATTACTCCTGACATTACTCCTGACATTACTCCTGACATTACTCCTGACATTACTCCTGACATTACTCCTGACATTACTCCTGACATTACTCCTGACATTACTCCTGACATTACTCCTGACATTACTCCTGACATTACTCCTGACATTACTCCTGACATTACTCCTGACATTACTCCTGACATTACTCCTGACATTACTCCTGACATTACTCCTGACATTACTCCTGACATTACTCCTGACATTACTCCTGACATTACTCCTGACATTACTCCTGACATTACTCCTGACATTACTCCTGACATTACTCCTGACATTACTCCTGACATTACTCCTGACATTACTCCTGACATTACTCCTGACATTACTCCTGACATTACTCCTGACATTACTCCTGACATTACTCCTGACATTACTCCTGACATTACTCCTGACATTACTCCTGACATTACTCCTGACATTACTCCTGACATTACTCCTGACATTACTCCTGACATTACTCCTGACATTACTCCTGACATTACTCCTGACATTACTCCTGACATTACTCCTGACATTACTCCTGACATTACTCCTGACATTACTCCTGACATTACTCCTGACATTACTCCTGACATTACTCCTGACATTACTCCTGACATTACTCCTGACATTACTCCTGACATTACTCCTGACATTACTCCTGACATTACTCCTGACATTACTCCTGACATTACTCCTGACATTACTCCTGACATTACTCCTGACATTACTCCTGACATTACTCCTGACATTACTCCTGACATTACTCCTGACAATACTCCTGACATTACTCCTGACATTACTCCTGACATTACTCCTGACATTACTCCTGACATTACTCCTGACATTACTCCTGACATTACTCCTGACATTACTCCTGACATTACTCCTGACATTACTCCTGACATTACTCCTGACATTACTCCTGACATTACTCCTGACATTACTCCTGACATTACTCCTGACATTACTCCTGACATTACTCCTGACATTACTCCTGACATTACTCCTGACATTACTCCTGACATTACTCCTGACATTACTCCTGACATTACTCCTGACATTACTCCTGACATTACTCCTGACATTACTCCTGACATTACTCCTGACATTACTCCTGACATTACTCCTGACATTACTCCTGACATTACTCCTGACATTACTCCTGACATTACTCCTGACATTACTCCTGACATTACTCCTGACATTACTCCTGACATTACTCCTGACATTACTCCTGACATTACTCCTGACATTACTCCTGACATTACTCCTGACATTACTCCTGACATTACTCCTGACATTACTCCTGACATTACTCCTGACATTACTCCTGACATTACTCCTGACATTACTCCTGACATTACTCCTGACATTACTCCTGCCATTACTCCTGACATTGCTCCTGACATTGCTCCTGACATTACTCCTGACATTACTCCTGACATTACTCCTGACATTGCTCCTGACATTGCTCCTGACATTGCTCCTGACATTACTCCTGACATTACTCCTGACATTACTCCTGACATTACTCCTGACATTACTCCTGACATTACTCCTGACATTACTCCTGACATTACTCCTGACATTACTCCTGACATTACTCCTGACATTACTCCTGACATTACTCCTGACATTACTCCTGACATTACTCCTGACATTACTCCTGACATTACTCCTGACATTACTCCTGACATTACTCCTGACATTACTCCTGACATTACTCCTGACATTACTCCTGACATTACTCCTGACATTACTCCTGACATTACTCCTGACAATACTCCTGACAATACTCCTGACAATACTCCTGACATTACTCCTGACATTACTCCTGACATTACTCCTGACATTACTCCTGACATTACTCCTGACATTACTCCTGACATTACTCCTGACATTACTCCTGACATTACTCCTGACATTACTCCTGACATTACTCCTGACATTACTCCTGACATTACTCCTGACATTACTCCTGACATTACTCCTGACATTACTCCTGACATTACTCCTGACATTACTCCTGACATTACTCCTGACATTACTCCTGACATTACTCCTGACATTACTCCTGACATTACTCCTGACATTACTCCTGACATTACTCCTGACATTACTCCTGACATTACTCCTGACATTACTCCTGACATTACTCCTGACATTACTCCTGACATTACTCCTGACATTACTCCTGACATTACTCCTGACATTACTCCTGACATTACTCCTGACATTACTCCTGACATTACTCCTGACATTACTCCTGACATTACTCCTGACATTACTCCTGACATTACTCCTGACATTACTCCTGACATTACTCCTGACATTACTCCTGACATTACTCCTGACATTACTCCTGACATTACTCCTGACATTACTCCTGACATTACTCCTGACATTACTCCTGACATTACTCCTGACATTACTCCTGACATTACTCCTGACATTACTCCTGACATTACTCCTGACATTACTCCTGACATTACTCCTGACATTACTCCTGACATTACTCCTGACATTACTCCTGACATTACTCCTGACATTACTCCTGACATTACTCCTGACATTACTCCTGACATTACTCCTGACATTACTCCTGACATTACTCCTGACATTACTCCTGACATTACTCCTGACATTACTCCTGACATTACTCCTGACATTACTCCTGACATTACTCCTGACATTACTCCTGACATTACTCCTGACATTACTCCTGACATTACTCCTGACATTACTCCTGACATTACTCCTGACATTACTCCTGACATTACTCCTGACATTACTCCTGCCATTACTCCTGACATTACTCCTGACATTACTCCTGACATTACTCCTGACATTACTCCTGACATTACTCCTGACATTGCTCCTGACATTGCTCCTGACATTGCTCCTGACATTACTCCTGACATTACTCCTGACATTACTCCTGACATTACTCCTGACATTACTCCTGACATTACTCCTGACATTACTCCTGACATTACTCCTAACATTACTCCTGACATTACTCCTGACATTACTCCTGACATTACTCCTGACATTACTCCTGACATTACTCCTGACATTACTCCTGACATTACTCCTGACATTACTCCTGACATTACTCCTGACATTACTCCTGACATTACTCCTGACATTACTCCTGACATTACTCCTGACATTACTCCTGACATTACTCCTGACATTACTCCTGACATTACTCCTGACATTACTCCTGACATTACTCCTGACATTACTCCTGAAATTACTCCTGACATTACTCCTGACATTACTCCTGACATTACTCCTGACATTACTCCTGACATTACTCCTGACATTACTCCTGACATTACTCCTGACATTACTCCTGACATTACTTCTGACATTACTCCTGACATTACTCCTGACATTACTCCTGACATTACTCCTGACATTACTCCTGACATTACTCCTGACATTACTCCTGACATTACTCCTGACATTACTCCTGACATTACTCCTGACATTACTCCTGACATTACTCCTGACATTACTCCTGACATTACTCCTGACATTACTCCTGACATTACTCCTGACATTACTCCTGACATTACTCCTGACATTACTCCTGACATTACTCCTGACATTACTCCTGACATTACTCCTGACATTACTCCTGACATTACTCCTGACATTACTCCTGACATTACTCCTGACATTACTCCTGACATTACTCCTGACATTACTCCTGACATTACTCCTGACATTACTCCTGACATTACTCCTGACATTACTCCTGACATTACTCCTGACATTACTCCTGACATTACTCCTGACATTACTCCTGACATTACTCCTGACATTACTCCTGACATTACTCCTGACATTACTCCTGACATTACTCCTGACATTACTCCTGACATTACTCCTGACATTACTCCTGACATTACTCCTGACATTACTCCTGACATTACTCCTGACATTACTCCTGACATTACTCCTGACATTACTCCTGACATTACTCCTGACATTACTCCTGACATTACTCCTGACATTACTCCTGACATTACTCCTGACATTACTCCTGACATTACTCCTGACATTACTCCTGACATTACTCCTGACATTACTCCTGACATTACTCCTGACATTTCTCCTGACATTACTCCTGACATTACTCCTGACATTACTCCTGACATTACTCCTGACATTACTCCTGACATTACTCCTGACATTACTCCCGGACATTACTCCTGACTTTACTCCCGACCATTACACCCGACCATTACTCCAGACATTACTCCCAACCATTACTCCAGACATTACTCCCAACCATTACTCCCAACCCTCTACTCACCAGGGTTTTGAGTTGTAGTTGTATTCCTGCCGACTGAGTTGCACTTGTCGAGTCGTTGGTTAGAATGAGTTGTGAGCAAATGTCGCACAATAGACACACGCCATCCTTGAACACCTTCAACGTTTCGTGGTCGAACGCCAACCTGATTCGTTGATGACAAACCTTATCCTCGTTTTCATCTGCGTCCCGGGTCACCATTCCAATAGGAAGCGGGAAGCGGTGGTATTGAACAGGGGACGTGAGTCGAAAGAAATATTGAATTCTTTTATTCGGATTTACAGACAATTAGTTCTAAAGTTAACGTTTATACCAAAACTTTGAACTAATGCCCTCTCTCTAACGTAGTTATGCAATCCGGCGAATTGTTGCGTAATCGATTGAACGAACAATAACTACTTA
Organism: Osedax frankpressi; assembly: GCA_964035775.1. NCBI lineage: Eukaryota > Metazoa > Annelida > Polychaeta > Sabellida > Siboglinidae > Osedax > Osedax frankpressi. The sequence continues at coordinate 613,946 of OZ038315.1, read as the reverse complement.
CTAGATCTACTATTACCAGATGTATAGTGTAATACGATTAATAGCGTATATGTTTTAGTGTTATATAGAAGGAACTGTTTTGGTGGGAAATTTGAAATATGAGGTTTTGGGTTTAAAGTGTTGATTATTAAGACATGCGCATCGGAGGGAAAATCATTTTGAAGTGAAAACTATTACATCATCGTCCGTAATAATAACCGTAGTCTACGTAATAATAAAGGAAGTGATTACGGTGTGGATGACGCAGTGGTCAGTATCGCATTGTTATATAGTGCGATACTATAACGCGTTAATTAATAATTAACAAAGGATAGTTCACACTTCAATTCCGAGATCAATTTAGTATCGCCGTCGATATCGGTGAAAGTATGAGTTGAATTACAACATTAGTTACAGTTATTTAAGTTAACAACATCTCAAGTTGACGTTCAGTTAAAAGTCTTTATTTTCTACGAATTGTTCTCGCCTTTATTCTATTTCCGTGGAATCGCGTGCGACTGAATACGAATTGCGTGCGTCGTGATCCCATTGTTTTATTAATCTATTATTGTTACGAAGTGCGAATCGATTATGTAATCGGAGGTATGCGCGACGATTTTATGGTGCGCCGGGGAGGAGAATCGCTCAATAAAGAGTGGCATTCCAGTGTAAACTGAGAAATCAGTTTTCATTCGCTAAATTTAATTATAGAATAATAACTCATTTAAAATTATACTATTTTCTTATTTTATAATTATAATTAAATTCATATTATACTTAATTATATATATATGTGTGCATACTGTTTATTAATAATGAGTGTATTTCTTAATTAACTGATAAAATAATAATCATTAAAGTAAAACATATAAAAACGGGAGTAACTGTATGTTAAATATATTTAATTTCACCTATATATATAATAAATATAATTTTTATATTAATATTAATATTAATGGTAATAAATTTATTTTCATATAAGAGTTAATCTAATTATATATCATATATATATATATATATATATATATATATATTTATATATATATACACATATTATAAAGAATACTTTTAAAATTACCATAGTAAAAAATATGTATTTTAAAATTATTATAGTCATATATATGAACATGTGTTTCATGATCAACACAGCCTAATACATACAGCCTAATTATACATATTAAATATTAATAAACACTAGTGTTGCTAATAATATCGGCAGTTAATTATACCCTTAATTATACATACATTTTATAAATTGTATATAATTTTTACAATAATTGAATTATTAAAATGAATTATTAATATTTAAATATTGTTTTATTTTAGTCATTATTAACATTTGTCATATTTTAACATACGTTATATATTAACATTTATTTATATATTAACATTTAGTCATATAATAAAATTTAAGTATATATTAACATTTAGTTATATAATACAATTTAGTTATATATTACATTTAGTTATATACTAATATATAGTTATATAATAAAAGTTAGTTATATATTAACATTTAGTTATATAATAATATTTAGTTATATTTTATACAGTATGGTATTAAAATTGATATTTAATATTACCTCCTTACTTTTATTTATTAACTAAGAAAAAATAATATTTATTTAAATGATTTAAAAATAATAATATATGTCTTCAGATTATTACTTTATTTTTTTATAATATTCTAAATTTCTATCAATTTAAATTATTTATTCATCTTTTAAATTATATTAGTTTAATATTATGGATGTTTTTAAGATTAAAGTAGTATTGCTAATAATAGTAATAGTAAATATTGTTTATTACTCTTATAACTGTATATAAATTAATAATATAATTAATAAAACATAATCACTTGAATATTTATGTTTTGTTTACTTAATTATCCAAGTGAAATGTTATAAAATCTCTATTAAATAAACATTCTCTTTAGAGACTCCACTAAAATGCATTATATAACTAGTTGTTTATATATATATATATATATATATATATATAACAACACATATACACACATATTTAGTAATTATATATATATAACATAACACTCTCCGATTAAACCCGTACAAGATAATATTCGCTTTCACACAGAACAAATATGTTCACAGACTACGTTCACTATCATGTCTTGTAATAATTCTATTGAGATATTTACAACTGACTGCGATTATGTAACATGTTCTTGCTATTGCAATATATATCTCCAATGTCTACATCCTTTTAACAATGTCCTACATCAATGGATATATAGTAAGCCTGTAAAATACATGTTATACACATATCCATATTAAAAGTGGAGTTATTACTCATACGCACTCAATATTCAATTATGAATCGATCCTTCACTTAATCTCCATCAATAAATGAACACATTTAATTGATCCATATAGTACATATTCACTGAACAAACTACACGACATATAAAATATAAAATAACATGACCGTTACTTATAAATAATATAAATTTCATTAACATCGACAAACTATTAAATTCTCAGAGTTATAATAAAAATGAAGTTCCAATCAACAAATTAGAAAACCCTTTATTTAAATCATTCATATATCTCCTACTACTCCCCTCAAAAACACCACCATCTCTTCATCGTGCCTCAAAACTCCAGAGACCAACTCTCTCATCAATATAACATATTACATACTATACCAGCTTAAACATATTACTAACGATCAAATTCTAGAAATATCCTCTACCTCCTCATTAACATCATTCCTTGCATAAAACCTCACTATTACTTCATCTCACTACCAATCCCTCATCATCATATACTTGCCATTTAATATTGCCAATTAAATACAATTCAATTCGTTGAACATGTAAAGTCCAGCCAATTTAACTTCATCCTTTTAATATACATCTTAAAAACAATTAACATATATCCTACATAAATTATCTCTCACATATTTCATAAAATAATGCTAAACATAACTCTATCATCATTTTGTATTTTATTTTTTCTTAACCAGCTTTTTCTTAACCATGCTTATCAAGAATGTTCCATTAGATCCATACTTACGCACTATTGTTACATGAGAATATGGGAACAATTGATCTAATCTGCCATATAGCAAGGAACAGGATGTACCCAGGATTTAAAATGAATATTCAACAATAACACCGATAATTTTGAATAAGGCATGTTTAAAACTCCAAAATTGATTTGATTAATAATCTCTCTATATCACGATATAAATACAATAAATGGCCAGAGATTTACACATGTTATGTTGATTTTAATTATTTCAAATCATCCACTTGCTAATGTAGCTTACATATTATATAATATTTCCATGGCAACATATTATATATGGTTACTATGTACACTCAGAGGAAAACTATAATTATTTATTATACCTAAGCTACTATATATAGAAAAATGTATTTTATAAAATTAATAGTGAGGTTGTACTTTAGACGAGGCATAACCACTATTAATATATTAAATGGATTCATTATCATACAATAACTAGATTAATTGAATATATGTAGTGTTCATTTATTGGGTGCGATTTCCGAATTTGTTTTATAAATAGATCTTCAATGACAGATATAAATGCAGATGAGATTTTCCGTGGAAACATGTGATTTCATTAATATTATCTTTTCGTTTAGATACAGGACATTTTTAAGGAATGGTCATCCTTTTTTGAACTTCCATTAGACGACAAAGCGAAATTTATGAAAAGGGACCATGCAAATAATAACCAAGAATATATTGCATTTCAGTGTGAAGGGTTTGGCAATTATAAAAAACAATTGAATAATAATATCATTTATTATCAACTTTACATGTATCTATCCTTTTTAAAATAAACCCCATTGTTTAATTATTAGTAGTTTGTATTGGTTTACTATGTGAATCATATTATTGATTTAAAATAAAATATATATTTAAATAGATCGATTATAAAATAGAAGGATATTTATTTGAGGTCAATATAAAATATCAATGATAAATTTATTTTCTTCTGGTTTAACAAAAGTGAAAAGATAATATGAACTAATAATTGTAGTTTTATATTTTATTATATCAGTTGCCATCAGTTATTTATAATTCAAAAATAAAATGGTTTAGGACAATCAATATAAATATATTTATTAAATATATGATACATATTAATTGTATTATTTGTTATATAATATGAATGTGTTTAATTAATTTAATATATTTAAAATTGCTTATATAGTTAATTTTGTTAGCATATCTAAACAAAATCAACGATTATTGAATTTGTTTTAGTTACATTTATGTTTTTATGTTAAATAAATATGTATTATGTTTAATAATATGCACAATAAATATTTATTTTTATATTTATAATTTTATTCTAATTTTATTTAATTAAATTTTAATACAATTATATGATAAAATATTATTTATTTAATGGAGATTTGATAATAATTCAATATTTTATGAATTTATAGGTTTGACCTAATATTATGCATAGTTTTTGTTACAATTTCTTACCATTATAATTTTATATCCTAATTTAATATATTACTATTATTTATTTTACCTTATAAATATAATATAAACATGATATTTAATGCATTATTTCCAATTTCTATTTATATATTTGAAATCATATTTGCTTAAATTATTTAAATTTATATATTTTAAATTTAAATAAAATATTTAAATTATTTAAATATTTTAAATTAATTCTGAACTAATTTTAGTTTGTTTATATTTATTTTATATTTATAATTTAATTATAAATAACTAAAATTTGTATACAAATATAATTCACTAGAAAATATTCTGAAAATAACATAAAACATTAATTATCAAACAAATACTTAATATGTTATTTTTTAATTATTCGATTGTGTGCTAATTCCTTACTTCCCATACTTCCCACTTATTCGATAGGGTTAACCCTTAAACGTGTTAATACAGAGGTAAACATCTGGTAAATATCTCGTAATTAGGTACATTTCAAATTTAAATAATAACTAAATTAAAGTATTTATCTTGTATTGATTTGTAACGTGATTTCTTTATATATTCAGGTATTCATTTACTTAATGTGAATTTCATACATTTGTAGATTAGTATTTATTAGTTACTGTATCCAATATATTAAACATATTCTACTTACACATGTTCGTAGTTCCTTATTATTATTCCACTATATAAATATTATTACTCTTAGATGTAATAAAAATAAACCATTCGATCTTTAAAGAAGTTTACAACGTGAATATTTTTAAAGATTTCGTAAGTTTATAAATGTATTGAAGTTTAATTGTCTACTATAAATATTGCAAATAGCCATAATATAATATTTACAAATTGCGCATTAGTAATCTCATATTTAATATTGAATGTGAGAAATATATACAAAATATAATTTTATTTGTACACATAATTAAACGTACATCGCAATTTTCTGAATTCTTAATTTGTTAATAAATAAAGAGTTAGTGAGTACTCTATATATAAGTTTCATATTATGCATACCCTGTAAGATATGAACACAATATAAACGAGATAGAAGAAGTATTTTCCACCCACTTCCATAGTCATTGCCAACTGAAAAGTTGGATCAAATCTGTAACACATTTGACGACCTCTGTTTTAAATTATCGATGACAATTTAAAAACTAATTGCGAAATCTTTGAATCTCAAGGTATTCTAATTTGTATAATTAATTTGTATAATTTGTAAAGGTATTCTAATCTGTTCTAATTTCACATGAAATATTATTACTCTTAGATGAAATAAAAAGAAACCATTCGATCTTAAATAATATCACATTAATATTAGATAAATTGATTATAAATATTACTAGAACCTTTTGAATAAATTAAACATTATTCTATGATTTTCAGGATGATTCCTTTACTAAGACGCACTCCGAGCTTCCGTTAGAGTTTCCAGAAATACTTTACGACTTTAAGGTGTTATTATTACCCTGCACTCAAAGAAAAAGGTTTAACTTCCTAACATAAGGCAACTGGTATCAAAGCATTCAACTATAAGTATTCATGTTATGCATTTTATCCCTGAACTAATAGTTTCTCTACGATAATTTAATATCATTTAATGCAATGCATTTTGTATAAGGTGATTTAAATGCAGACGCCATCCGCTGTGGAGTACACAGCGATTATGTCAGCATTACTCTGATATTCCAAGACAAAACAGGAGGTCTTCAGAGGTGTACTTCACCGAGATGAGAGTTAGGTATGGAAATGGGTTTAGGGTAGTGCAATTTCTTGCAGTTGGTGAATAAGAAAGGGGAGTTGTTAAACCAGAACTTTGATGTAATTTTGTGAACATTGCAGATTTACTTCAAAGATGAACTGGAGATAAGTTAAAATCAACTGTTAGTATCACATTAAATATTTCTATTTTTAAAGAGTTCATATGATAGTTCATTTTTACATGTTAATCTAGATATATATATATATATATATATATATATATATATATAAATTATAGTACTTGGATGGTTGTTATTTGTATTAGTATTTAGTCAATAAATGAATATCGGGTATGTCGGAAATAAATCAGGTTTAAACCTGATATCATTATTGATATCTAAATTTGTATTATTCAATAAGATCGTAAAATATAGTAAAATAGATAAGGCTTTAATAAGTAAAATGAGTACATGTAAGAAGATAAATATAGTTATAGTTATAGTCTATAATATATAGTATATAGTCTATAGTCTATAGTATATAGTCTATAGTCTATAGTATATAGTCTATAGTCTATAGTCTATAGTCTATAGTATATAGTATATAGTCTATAGTCTATAGTCTATAGTATACAGTCTATAGTATATAGTCTATAGTATATAGTCTATAGTCTATAGTCTATAGTCTATAGTCTATAGTCTATAGTCTATAGTCTATAATATATAGTCTATAGTCTATATTCTATAGTATATAGTCTATAGTCTATAGTCTATAGTCTATAGTCTATAGTCTATAGTCTATAGTATACAGTCTATAGTATATAGTCTATAGTATATAGTCTATAGTCTATAGTCTATAGTCTATAGTCTATAGTCTATAGTCTATAGTCTATAGTCTATAGTCTATAGTCTATAGTATATAGTCTATAGTATATAGTATATAGTCTATAGTATATAGTCTATAATATATAGTCTATAGTCTAAAGTCTATAGTTTATAGTCTATAGTCTATATTCTATAGTATATAGTATATAGTCTATAGTCTATAGTCTATAGTCTATAGTCTATAGTCTATAGTCTATAGTCTATAGTCTATAGTCTATAGTCTATAATCTATAGTCTATAGTATATAGTATATAGTCTATAGTATATAGTATATAGTCTATAGTATATAGTATATAGTATATAGTATATAGTATATAGTATATAGTATATAGTATATAGTATATAGTATATAGTCTATAGTCTATAGTCTATAGTCTATAGTCTATAGTCTATAGTCTATAGTCTATAGTCTATAGTATATAGTCTATAGTCTATAGTATAAGGATTAGTAACCTAGACTTGAGAAAGGACTCACTTAAGTTTATAAAAGATGGAAACATTTTTATTAGTATGGGTTTATTATATTATAATATAATAATTAATATATATTATTATCAAGTTATAACTTGATGATATGCATAGCGTATACGTTATGTAATTAGTGTTATTTGTTATAATATTCAGTGTGCATGAAACAGTGTATATATTAAATGTAAGTGTTTATAACCAATGATTCCATTAAACTTTCTTACTGAAACATAAAGTTGTGTTACCCAAAAGTCATCTTGATAAGTGCAGAATGTCGTTTGCTTATTTTGTGCACCCGGATGCAAAAGAAACAATTAAGATTATTCCAGAATATGGCTGTATTATTATTATTATTATTAATATATATATAAATATATATATATATATATATATATATATATATGTATATGTATGTGTGTGTTTGCGTGTCTGTATGTTTGTGTACTTATATGTGAATGAATTTTAATAATAGTTATATACATATTATTTATTTATTTTAATTAATTAAATTATATTTTCAGGTGTTTATTACGATGACATAAATAGCAAAGAATACTTGTTCATGACATTATCTAATATTATGTAATGCTCGTATACTCATGTCAATTAATAGACATGCCAATTTATTTAATGAAGTGTTATTAAACAATTTAAATTATCTTTAATATATATAATTACAATCATAAAATTAATAAATATATATTATTGTTTCAATGTAAATAGGTGGATATTTGGATAAATTAGATATACTACTATATATAATTAATTAGATATACAATTAAATATAATTAATTAAATATACTATTATATATAATTAATTAGATATACTATTATATATAATTAATTAGATATACTATTATATATAATTAATTAGATATACTATTATATATAATTAATTAGATTTACTATTATATATAATTAATTAGATATACTATTATATATAATTAATTAGATATACTACTATATATAATTAATTAGATTTACTATTATATATAATTAATTAGATATACTATTATATATACTATTATATATAATTAATTAGATATACTATTATATATAATTAATTAGATATACTATTATATATAATTAATTAGACATACTATTATATATAATTAATTAGATATACTATTATATATAATTAATTATATATACTATTATATATAATTAATTAGATATACTACTATATATAATTAATTATATATACTATTATATATAATTAATTAGATATACTATTCTATATAATTAATTAGATATATTATTATATATAATTAATTAATGACTAGTGGTAATAAGTATAGATTTAAATTAAGGCACTAATCCAAATTTGTATGTGAATTATAGATTGATAGCCAAGATTACTAATATTACGTAATCTTGGTTAATAGGTTTGTATTCCATTTTGGAACTTATGCCAGAAACATAGATGTATCTTTGTTTAATTGTAAATCTATGGCCAGAATGGAACCTTCACGTGATAGTTTCCTAAATCTATACAAATATATATAAACAAAAGTATATAATTATATAGCTATTATATCAATTGTATAGCTTTATTACATAATTATTACTAATAATAATAGCTATTATCATATGCTATCAAATATTTGTTCTATAATAATTAAAAAAATATCATTTCAAACTCTACTTTATCAAATATCAGTTTATTATTCAAGTTTGATTTCTGAATTGGGGGCGTGGTTATACAAAATCAAATTAAAAAATATATTTCAATATTAAAAATACTAATCTGTTATAGGTTATAAAATAGGATACGACATTGCTACACTTAGCATTCTAAACATAATAATTGTATTAGTGGTCTTATTATCAAGTGATCTTATTAACAGTATTATATATCTAAAACAAGATTACCATTTGTAGTTTGTATTTTAATGTGATAATTTTTATATACGTCAGAAATTATTTTTAAAAACTATTTCATAACTTTATATACACTAATTAGAAGTAGAGTATAGTTTGAATATTAATATAATATATGAAATATGTTACATATTAAAACAAATATATATATATATATATATATATATATATATATATATAATACATTATATACTTCATATTTTAAGAAAATTAAATTATTTAGTTTGAAATATGTATTAATAAGAAATAGAAATGCAATACCAACGGATTTGTAAATTAAACGGGAGTTTTAGGCACCGAGGCTAATGTAAACATGATTCCTGACCTACATAGAAGTCACATATTACCAGTTATATAACTTGTTAATAAACAATAAGACTATTCAAGTCGCAGAGAACTTAGGTTACGAATAGCTAATCAATGTGTACATAGATATAATATATATATATATATATATATATATATATGTGTATGTATGTGTGTGTGTGTGTGTGTGTGTGTGTGTGTGTGTGTGTGTGTGTGTGTAAGTATGTGCGTGTGTATATGTATGGGTGTGGGTATGTGTGTAAATATTATATATATATATATATATATATATATATATATATATATGTGTGTGTGTGTGTGTGTATGTATGTGTGTGTAAACATTATATATATATATATATATATATATATATATATATATATATATATATATATATATATATATATATATATGTTAGAATGTATTCTTAATTATTAGTATACGTATATTATAAGACCAATACTACCCGCAATAATAACTTAACCTCTATAAGTAATTATATAACTTAACTAATTATAAATCTAAATATAACATAAATATATAAATATCAATATGAATTCGTAATACATGAATATTTAGATATGTTTGTCTAGTGGATACTAATTTTGTAAGACCAGTATATACGTGTTACTGTATAAATGGTTTATGGGGAACTCGGGAAAAGTTGTTGCCTTCGTGTTCAATCTGTGTATATCGGCCAGCTATGCGAAATTTAGAAATTTAACGAAGTATACCTAATCGCATATTAATCGCCTTAATAATAAATAGGCGTGATTTTCTGCAAACCACGCCCATAGGCGGCCTTATATATTGGCCCGGCTAATTATATTATTAGTAAAGAGGAGTGTGAGAATAGGTTTCCCTGCACATGTTAGCACCCAGGTGTTTGCGAGGGTAACCGAAGTGGCCTAGAGGTGGTATGGGGGGAGGTAGGGCGGCGGGAAGGGGCGGAAGGTGGTATGGGGGGAGGTAGGGCGGCGGGAAGGGGCGGGAGGTGTGGCGAGGAGTAGACTTTGGGTAGTGTTTAAATATAAAACTTATTGATTCACTTCGCAGGTAACTATCAGTAGGTGGTGATTTATTATAAATGTAAATTAAAAAACCAACTAACGGAAATACATACACACATGTATAGAGAGAAGGATATTCTATAGATTTACAATAAAAACTGTAAGTATATTATAGATTAATTAATTGAGATATAAGATGAGATAGAGTGAGAAGAATATATTACAAATTTAGTGATAAAGAGAGATATAGAGAGTGAGGGAGAGAGAGAGAGAGAGAGAGAGAGAGAGAGAGAGATAGAGGTGAAGACTCAAAATAAGGATATTTGTGAGAAAGAAAAAGTTCTTAATCTTGTATTTACCGCTAGTTGAATTAAACAAGGGTATTGTATCTCATCTGGGTACGTTAACACTTCCCCGTTTAATGCTTGCTAACGACACACACCTGTTATAATGCAACTTTATACCGAATATATACGAAGAAAATATTGAAATGGCAAAGATTACAATGATTCACAGTTAGTTTATTTTCTTTGCACATAACAATTATTTAATAAGTAAATGATTTAGATTATTGTAATAAATAGTTAATTATATAATTATCTCTAGAAATCTATTAAGTTAACAATCGTAGTTTCATTGTAAATACTGACAACTAACAATATCATATCACCAGATAAGATTATCTACTAACTGATCATGTTCTAAGTAAAATAATTAAGCCGTAAGATTATTTAATTGAAATAATAGTAAACAAACAAATTTTTAAATTCCTCAAAAATATTTGATCATGTTCGATTAAATATTAATAATTATAAACAATATTTTATTATTTTTATACCAACGTATATTATATAATATATTTTTAGAATATAGTTACGAAATATTAACAATGATAACACATTTAAAATATAATTTATTTATGTAAATAGTTCAGTATATTTAAATAATAATGTGTATATATTTATGTTTCGTTAACTCCTAGTATGAGTGAAAACAATCTACGAAATATATAAAATATAATATATATATATATATGTGTATATATATATATATATGTATATAGAAAATATCCCCTGGCTATGTTTAAAAATAGATTTTGTAATATTATAACTTTAATCTATAAACTGAATTCTCTAAACCAGTCTTACTCCCGACGTTAAACATGTAAATATGCATTGTTTAATTCCAGGCATATGTATATATTTCCCATTGTGTATTATGGATTATACCGCGTTACTCATCAAACATCTCGTACTATACACAATGCATTGTTATACGATTGAAAATCTCAATAATCAAATTAATGATAGTGCTTAAAACATTAGCTATCAGATAACATGTAACAGTATATACTGTGTATTGTACAGTTTTATTATACAATGTTATTATACACTCTTCACTGTACACTACCTACTGTACGCTAGGTCAGCTTTTCTATAACTAACGGTCTCATACAGCCTATACACATTATTTTAATGCACATTCAAATTTATTATATAATCAAAACATGTTTTTTTTCAGTATCGAAGTAGAGAAGGATTTCTTAATTTAACGATTTTTAAAAAATTGAATTAATTCTTCAATACAATAAAGAAAATATCATTCCATTGCAATCAATAGCCAAAGAGCTTGATAACTAGATATAATTTAAAAAGTGTAATATATCTTTATTAATACCTCTTAATTAATAATTACCTATTATAATAACTCAATAATATTTATTATAGTTTTAACGTTAATTATTTATAATTGGAATTTTTTAAATTCTAAAATTTCTTGAAATAAATTTTAACATATATTTATTAATATAGAAATATTAATAAATTATCAATATTTATATTAAAATAAACTTATATTTAATACTATTTATATGCAATAATAATTAATATTAAATAGTTATAACTGTTCAAAAAGAATTCATGTTTTGCAAAAGTTTACTATGTGCTATTACTTTTAATTGTATACTTTTTACTTTTTCAACAGTGTATATAGCAATGCATATAGTTATACAATACACAATATATATATATATATATATATATATATATATACAAAGCAATACATATAGTTTATTTTATCGCATAGTAAATATTTTAAAAGCAATTATTTCCAGCTAAAATAATATTGATTATTTGAAATTTGAATTTTTTTTTTGTAAAAACATAAATTTATATTGTTAATGTATTGTTATCATTACACTTTTCATTGTTAAAATATAACTAATGTAATATTGTTAATAGATTTAAGTTAAAGTTACAAAAATGTAAGCATTAAAAATGTCAAAAAAAATATATAAATTTATATTATGGTAATTATCTATTTCATGGTAAAAATTATAAACAATTTAAAACTAGTTTTTCTTATAGTAATATATCATATAAACCCTTTATATATCAGTACGCACCTTTTTTCATTGTTAAAAAATATATATAATGAACAGGTGGTCGCTATATTATTAGCTATGTCTGCATGGAGTTGAATTTTTATAAATATTAATCATAACTTTGCTATCTTTGGAATCTTTCTTCATTTCTAGAAATATGTTCAACAACTTTAGACTTTACGATACGATAACAAGTTATGTAATCATGATATTATGATAATTACGATATCATGTCCTTAATACTCTTTAAAAAGGGTATTCTTACTCGTTGATTACTATTATATGACGTAAGCACTATTATTTGACTAGGATGACATCATTAATTTAACATTAAATATTCTTGTATCATCAAGATTTAGTATAGATACAATATTTTATTATAATACTTTGTTATGT